>CM075297.1:2141172-2716854 GCA_037672795.1 Lagerstroemia speciosa | reverse complement strand
TCTCCTGGGGCACAAAAGACCTCAGATCTCCTGGGGCACAAAAGACCTCCAACGCTCGGGGGCACAAAGACCTCAGCACGCCTGAGGCATTAAGACCTCAAGCCTCCTGAGGCACGAAGGTTCCCGCCACCGAGACCCAAGCAACGAGCACCGCTAAGGCACACAAGCGCGTAAAAAACCCAAGAAAAGACCCCGCTAAATGTCGAGAACACCACGCGGCGCAGAGATACCGGCCTATCGCGTTTCGACCTACAATGAGCTACTCTAGTCATCCTCAAACGCAAAGCATCGCGGAACGCGCACGCCTCAAGATATACCGCTAAAAAGGAGCCGAAAAAGCGCCGAAACACTTTCAAATACTAAAAGTGATCGGTACACGGCGGGCTTGGTAGCAAGCTATTACTTCGAAAGCGTTGAAAACAAAGACGAGGGAATGGGTCGTGACTAACAGTAAATGCTGAAAGGAGCAAGCGTCACAATACTCGGGAAAACACGCCAAATATTCATTAAGGCAACTGCGGTACATAACTTCTTTACACGGTTTTACTTACAAACTACCCCTAGGCCTATGGAGTTGCAGCGCCGCGGGCCTCGTCCAGGAGGCGGAGACAGTCCAGGCTGGGGACCTCTGACAGGTTGACGCTCGGATGCAGGCGTTGGAGGTCATCCTTGACTGAGCGGAGGGAGTCCACTATGGCTAAGCTGGAGGAGGTGAACCGAATCTTGCGCCGCTTCCGCACCAGCGCCCCGCTTTCACCAGATTCCCGCTCGGAGGGAACCTCCCCCGCCTGGGGTACAGCGTCGGGACCTCCAGCCGCGGAAGAAGAGATCAGAAGCACGTCCTCCTCTTCCTCACGCTTCCTCTTCCTAACCTCCCTGAGGGCCTTCTCCTGCACCAACAGCTGTCAATGATCTTCGTCCATTCGCCCCTCTCTGAAACCAACAAACAACCCAGAGAAAGTTAGGAATTTACCAAGGCGTCTGGGACAAGCCGCACATGTCCTCATCGACGCTCCACCTCCAGGGCGCTTCGGACACGAGGCCATACTTAATCAAATTCTCCTCGGTGATGATGTTCCGAGCGTCAATCTTCACGCCCCGGAACTTCTCAGCGTTAGCCCGCTCATCCTTTTTCATAGACCCCCGGGGTCCCCATCGTGGAACTCCCTCTCGGGGCCTTTTCGCCACTTCCAACCCTCCGCGTCCCGCATGAAGAAGAAGGACTCCTTCCACCCGGAGTTGGTGGACCCATAGTTTATCACCAGCGCTCCGTAGATCTTTTTGCGGCGCGGTTGGAAATGATAGTAGCCCTCCTCCGAGCGTTGCACTAACAGGTAAAAAAACCTAAAGAGGAGTCTACTGTGTTCTATCCTCTGCTCCCGGCAGTACAGATAGAACGCTGTCCACACTCGCCACGACGTGGGTGACAGCTGCCCCGGGGCCAAGCGATAACACTTCAGCATGGCCGCTACTGGCTCGGTTAACGGCCAACGGAGGCCAGCCCGGATCTGCTCAGGAAAGATCGCGAACTCTCCCGGGCGAGGCTCCGAGGGCTCTTCGCCCTCACGGGGAACCGAGGGGCGAAGTCGGCCCCAATTCTCCCTAGCCTAAGAACGGTCAAAAATCGAGGGGGGGTGAGTTTATTGGCGAAGATCTCGTCACCTGGGTTCCCGGTGGAGAAGCCGGAGCACTTGACGAGGCCATTGCAGCAAGGAGGCGGAGGATCCGGCGATCGGAGAAGAGAAGGGAGGCTGAGGGCTAAGACGGGGGATGCGAGGCTCGGGGCTAAGTGACGAGGGGCAAGGACGGGGGTCCGACTATTACCCTGCGAGGGGCAATTAATGCCCCGAGAAGCTCAAAAGGCGGCGCGACGCTCCCACTGCCCCTGACAGGACCGTTCACCATCCCCTGGCCGGACACGTGTCGCCCCCTGCCTGGGCATATTTCCAAATTTCAACAGCCAGTTTCCCCGCGTTCCGACGCGTGAAACTCGGGGGCAAGTGTAGGGACCGGGCCCAAGGCCCTCCCCTCGGAGAAGCCTCGCTCAGACGAAGGCCCAGGAAGTAGGCCCAAACCGCTGGACCGGCGCTTAGGCGTGGCTGCGCGCCAGTCCAGGTGGCACCCGTACCGCCAGCGCCGCTTTTGTACGGCTGACGCCGCCTGACTCGTCTCAGTCTGACACCTTCCGTACAGCAGAAGATGCTTCCCCTACAAGGCACACGACGTGTATTTAATGCGTATTAAATGTTTGTGTCCCCTCCGTCCCTATATAAATGGGACCTGTACCCCGGAATAAAGGAGATAAGACAATACTCATCAATCTGGCCTTTGTTCATTTCCTCTTACTATTTCTCAACCTAACACCTGCCAACTAGATCAGGCCAATACCAATCGGCAAATGCAGTTCAGACAGAGGCGAGTAGCAGCGACACCGTACCGATTTCGGGTCTCTCAAAAACACAATTTCAGCGCCTACTGAATATAGTGGGTACCGATGAAGGAGGAGTTGAACCACTATCTGGTAACAATTTCATTCCTGTATTTAATGGAGCTAAATGGATAATTGATACAGGAGCTTCAATGCATATGACTGGATATGCCAAACAACTAGTTGACTTGGTTGAGATCGAAAAGCCTTTTGGCATCTACATTCCTAATGGCGATTCTGTCCAAGCAACACATGTTGGGAAAGCTATTCTTGGGGAAGAGCTTATTTTGAATAAGTGTTGTTTGGTGCCAAATTTTAATGTAGCCTAATATCTGTGGCGAAATTATCGGGTGATTTGAATGTCATGTGACATTTCTTCCTAATTCTTGTTCAATACAGGACCATACCTCGAGGAGGACGATTTGAGTGGTGAACTCGAGGGGGGGGTCTACTATCTTCGTCGTTGTGTTTCTTCACTTCAAACTCGCGTACCATGTTTTCAAGAATGAAGATATTTGGCACAAGAGACTTGGGCATCCATCACGGCGGGTAAATTCGAATGGGGTTGGTTTATCTCTGGGAGAAATAAGAAATAAAGATTGTGATATCTGTTACAAGGCTAAGCAGACACGTTTAAAATTTCCGGATAGTTTGAATAAAGCTGCACAATCGTTTGATTTAGTCCATTGTGACTTATGGGGGCCCTTATAAAATCCCTCGCTATCTGGTGCACGATATTTCTAACACTTGTGGATGATTATAGCAGAGGAGTTTGGCTATATCTACTACGTGAAAAATCATATGCTCGTCGGTACATTATGGGATTCTGCAATTTAGTTCGAACTCAGTTTGATAAGTCAATTAAAGTGATTCGTAGTGATAATGGACTCGAGTTCTTATCAAAAGAATTGCAGGATTATTTCGCGAATCATGGAATCATACATCAAACATCGTGCATTGATACGCCCCAACAGAATGGACGAGTGGAAAGGAAGCATCGACATATTCTCAATGTGGCACGGGCCTTATTGTTCCAGGCATCCCTCCCCACACGTTTTTGGGGTGAGTGTGTTTCCACAGCAGCTTATTTAATAAATTACACACCGACAGCCGTTTTATATCAGGAAATCGCCTTATGAAGTATTATTGGGGAGAGTTCCAATTACGGACATTTGAGAGTTTTTGGGTCTTTATGCTATGTTCACAATCGTACCAAGGATAAATTTGACAAAAGATCAAGAAAATGTATTTTTGTGGGCTACCCCTTTGGCAAGAAAGGATGGAAAATGTACGATCTTGACACCGACTCAATCTTTGTTTCACGGGATGTCAAATTTTGTGAAAACACCTTTCCATTTTCTGAGTCTACCATGAAGGATCGGACAGAGCACATTCATCAACCGTTGTATACAGATCATAGCCCCCTGCAATGTTTAAATGAGCCCTTGATGCCACAAAGAGGCCAATCACCAAGAAGCCATGAGACCTCAACCAGCCCACATCTTGTTACGGGAATGGGCCATCAGGGGGAGTTATTTGGGCCGAATGGGACCACACAGCAGCCATCTAGGCCCGAACAGCAAGACAGAGGGTCCACTCAGCATGCAAACGAGTTGCTTCAGCCCACCGAACATTCTCAACAGCCCACAAATCAGGCAGCTCCATTACATAGCCCCACACAGTCCGCCGAATCTTTCCAGCAACAAGCTAATCAGTTACATGACATCACACAGCGACGTTCTGGTCGTGTTATACGACGACCTGCTCATCTTCAAGATTATATATGCCACACAGCACAACATTGCCCCCCCTCTCCCACTCTCTCGAACTCCTCAGGTACGTCCCACCCGATTGAACACCACATATCTTATAAAGGTGCATCTGTATATCACAAATCCTTTTTGGCTGCATTAGATTCTGAGTTTGAGCCCAGGTCCTTCCGAGAAGCCCGGAAATATTCCCATTGGCGTGAAGCAATGCTAGATGAAATTCGTGCCCTTGAACTCAATAACACACGGACGGTCCAAGATCTACCGCCAGGAAAGCATCCAGTTGGCTGCAAATGGGTATTCAAAATCAAGCGTCATGCTGATGGTAGTGTCGACCGTTATAAAGCTCGTTTGGTTGCGAAAGGTTTCACTCAAGTTGAGGGCATAGATTTTCATGAAACCTTTGCTCCTGTTGCTAAACTTGTCACTGTTCGTTGCATTCTAGCCATTGCAGTCGCTCAACAATGGGACATTCATCAGCTGGACGTCCACAATGCCTTCTTACATGGTGATTTAGACGAAGAAGTTTATATGACCCTCCCTCCTGGCTTCTATCCTTCCAAGACAAATAAGGTTTGTCGTTTACAAAAATCTCTCTATGGTCTTCGTCAGGCTTCTAGGAACTGGTTCTCTAAATTTACTTTATCACTATGTCAGTATGGCTTTCAGCAAACTCATGTGGATCACTCATTATTCACATTTTCCAAAGGAAACACTTTCATGGCTGTCCTCATTTATGTGGACGACTTACTATTGTTTAGTAATAATTCTGTTCAATGTGAATCCTTCAAGAGCTATCTTCGCGGCTGTTTTCGTCTAAAAGACCTCGGGCCACTTAAATATTTCTTGGGTATTGAGGTTTCTCGCCTCGATTCCGGTTTATTTCTCAACCAGCGGAAATATGTGCTTGATATTCTTATTGAATCTGACATGTTGGGTTCTCGTTCATGCCCTTTCCCAATGGAGCAGCAACATAAATTATCTCTTGATTCGGGATCTTCTCTACCTGACCCTGGTATTTACCGACGACTCGTGGGGCGCCTTATCTATTTGACCATTACCAGGCCAGAGTTAAGCTACTCAGTCCATATTTTGTCTCAATTCATGCATGATCCATGTCAAGGCCACTGGGATGCTGCTATGCGAGTTCTCCGCTATCTCAAACAATCACCCGGACAAGGTATACTGTTGCGCCCCTCTTCTTTACAGCTAACGGCGTATTGTGATTCAGACTGGGCTAGTTGCCCATTCACCCGTCGATCTGTTACGGTTATTTTATCACACTTGGAGGAAGCCCTATTTCTTGGCGAACAAAGAAGCAGACAACAGTTTCTCGCTCATCAGCTGAAGCAGAATATCGAGCCATGGCTGCCACAACCAGCGAACTTCTTTGGCTTCGACAACTACTTCGCTCCCTTGGTGTTGACGTTTCTACACCTACACCGTTATTTTGTGATAATCAGGCCGCTCTTCACATTGCTGCAAATCCAGTATTTCACGAACGGACGAAACATATTGAAATTGATTGTCACTTTGTCAGGGAGCATATTCAGTCTCGCGCCATTTCCACTGCCCATGTATCCACACGACTCCAAATTGCTGATCTCTTCACCAAGGCACTTGGTCGAGATCGTTTCCGATTTCTACTCTCCAAGTTGGGAATTCGGGATCCTCATTCTCCAACTTGAGGGGGAGTATTACGAAAATCGGGAAATATTCCCAAATATCCTCCTAATTATGGTGATCATATTAGGAATACAATAATTGTAGAATAATTGTACATTATGACTTTCTGTATTCATTACATATGCAGATTGTATATATAGGAACACAATGTGAGAATGAAAGTATGAAAAATTAGCCTTCAGCCATCCTTGCTTGTATTCACATTATTGAGCACATTTTATACTGCTGAGGACGATGAGAAACCAATTAACAGGTCATCCATTAGAAGTATTGCATGATCCAGCAAACCAATACTTGTGTGCTTATGCAAGTAATTGATTATTACTAAGTCAACTACTTAAAGTAGGAATTGCTTCATGATGGTGATGAGATTTTAACGTTCGGAACACGAATACATATTGCAGTTCCTTCACTTAATATACATGTCTATACTCTGACACGATTCAACCCAACAAATGTATGTTAAATGTCGATCTTGGAAAACCAATAACAGTTAAAGATGCTACATATCTGTAGCATAAAGTTACACTGCCTAAGTCATATTAATGAAAAGATATCTAGATAAAGATATTGGGAGTCCTATATATTTATTAATTTTTACAAGTAAGTTATAAATATTTCAAAGTGATAATCGAGCTCTAGATATTACTCGTGTTATAATATCGAGTCCTTTCGAAGTATCGATAAATATATAAGACTCTCGGTATCTTTTTATTAAAAAATATCTATAATGGAATATTTTTATTATTTAGCAGATCAACCAGGTTCAATTTTAGATCAACTAAGAGCAATTAAACTTTTAGATATAGCATGATATAGATAAAAAGAAGTTCCACCGCGTAAAGTTTCCCCTTCAAAAAGGAACGGGCAGGGTCCATGAGAGTGAAAGTGAGCTAAGAAAAGAACAAGCAGAACCGCAAAAGCAAGGGTTTAAGTATTCTACGTACTTCTCTTTTCTACTTTACATTTCCTCTTTTTTCGGTGTATAATGGAGGTATAAAAATCTAAACGGTAGTAAGAAGATGGGATAAAAAGGGCGTAGGGAATCTCACCGATGAGATTGGACCCATAACTTGTAAATGACAAGGTAAGAGTGATATCGACTATACAAATTCTTTTTTTTCCTCTTTGGTTTTATATTCCCCCCTAAGATGTGAACTTTCTAGAGAAGAGCAATGCAATGGCCATCGATCAAGCTTAAGGTCTTTCCGAGAAAGTGTCAACCCTTAACCCCCAAGAGTGCATTCAAGCTGTCTAACTTTTAGGGCATATAATGAGAAAATTATTATATTAAACAAGAGATTTTTTTACGATAAGAGAGATCCATGAGCCTATAGCAAATAAATAGAAATAAAATGGCACATAACTTTCACGGTGAAATTCGAATTCAAAGCCTCTTGGTTATATATTAAAATTTTGTGCCACTGTACTAAAATCACATCATCAAATAACACATATCTTTTACTAAGGAAATGCATAAATTTGAAAGCAAATGGAAAGTAGTCAAAGATGAAGGGACATAAAAAAATGCCAGTAAGACAATCAAACTTAGGATTTCTTAATTTCATGTTATTAATATCATTTGTACCCAACCCTCTTTCTAAAATCACCAATTTACTAAGCCTCTCAAAAAAATATTAGAATTTTTGCTGATAATTAAATCCCATATTAAAAAGATGATATGATGAATCTTAAACATAAAAAATTGGGTATAATCATCTTTTGTCTTACATTTTTCTTTTTATATATATATATATATATGAACAGATCCTCATGGAGTAGTTTTTATTATAAAAATAATAGATAGTAATCTCGGATGGCAACAATTAGAAATGAAGAAGAAAATTTCTCACGACATAAAATCATGATAGAACTTGTAGAAAATAAAAATTTATAAAATTAAAAGACTACAAAGATTTAACTATACTAAATTGTTAAGTCCTACGACTGATCCAGTTTTTTTAAGAATAACTTGTCTCCTCTCGGTCGCACTGATAAGGCGGGGTCGTCAGCTTCCTAAGATACAATGACTCGTGGAGATAAAAATAGTACCAAACTCTAACCTCTAAGGCAAACCAAACCGAGGCCGAATATTACCAAGAAGACCGATGCAAGGGAGAGGAGTAACTGCTCGACAATTGTAGGTATGCAACTAGGCCAAATGACCTATTTATAGAGATGGAGGAGTCTCGTATACTTAATAGCATGAAACCAAAAATTAAATACTTGAACCGATTATCAAATACCCGAACCGGCCATTAAAAAGTTGAAACAAGCATTAATTTGGCCCCATTAAGTGGCAATCTTAATTTTCCCTTAAAGACCTCTTAATGTAACGTTAAACCGTTGGTTTAATGAGGTTTAAACACTCTTAAACTGCCCTAATGGAATCTAAGAAAAAGAAATCCAAGGCTCTTGGTCTGGTTTAATGAAAGGAAAAAATTGCAGGAAGAGGTAATTTGCATGAGGTGATGCGAACCTCGCCAACATTAGGATGAAACCCGATACTAAATATGATATGAACCTTATCAACTCGTGATGAAATCTATGCTCAACTAAGGTCTCCAGGGAACGTGTCTTTTTCAAGCTCTAAAGGTGGAATCTTGACCCATTACATATAGAGAAGTAAGAATTTTAATATAGTGAAAACGCCACAATCAATTATGAAAAGGTTGATTGATAAGTCGATGACAAACGCTATGGAAAACTTCGATAAGTTCGAATGGTTCTTCAAAGAAACCAAAGAGAATAAAATCTCACACTATATTAATGAATAATCTAATCTCCAAAGTGCAATATTACATCAAAAATAACCTTCCCAAATTGTTCTCATGGTATAGGAAACTAATTAGAAAGCAAATTTAAGTGTTAACCTAGAGAAATTATAAAACATTACCAATATCTTTAGAACTAAACAAAGGGGAATGTAATATATTATACTGTCAAAAGAGGAAAGTGATATATTCTAGAAGTTAATTTAAATATATCATCATCGACTTGTGTTGCTCTTACCCTTGTACCCGCTCTTAACTTCCTTTTCTTAAAAATATTCTTCCTCTTTATATTTGGTTAAGATATATTTCTTCAAAATACTTACCCTCTTAATATTTAACCGAAATATATCTCTTGAAACACTTGCACTCTTGATGCTCGGCTCATCATCTGTCCCATTTTGAAATATCATGGATAATATTGAGTCATTCAGCTTGCTTGTCACTTATATGCATATCTATGTCCTCTATTTCATCTCACTTTGAACCTTGAAAGACTTTGATTTCATTTTTTGAACTCGTATCTTGAATCACATCATGAGGCCTCACTCTTGGAATGAGCAATCAGCGTGTCCGCTGCCTGTGCAAATAGGAGTTCAACTGTATTGGCCTTCGACTGCACTCCTGCGCAAGCATGCAAGGCCAGTATGAGCGGTACAATATAATTAAGGAGATTACCTAACAGATGAACAGCCATCTCTTATAACCACTTCAAACTTTCCTCTTGTTACGCATATGGGATTTCATTTTTCCATCATTCTACCAAGGACTTATATGTGATTCATCTTTTTATGGGTTTCTCTAGACCCATTTCTTCTACGTGGATTTTAACTCGGAATCTTAACACTAATATTCTTCAATTTTATGAAAATAATTTCTCATTAACATATTGCCAATTTTCTAACAGTTTCAGAATATATCCATCAAGGATTTCGAAATAAGAGGTTTATCAATATAATGATCAGTTACCAATTTCTTTATTTAGTGATTTATGAAGATTTTGACTATTTCTTGATTTAGAAAAAATTTATCTATTCGAATTGCCTGGTCCTCCAGGCCAACTCCCGTATATATTTGTTAATCGCGTACCTAATGAAAATGTTTTCATGGTATCAGAATCTTCCATATAATATTAGAGTTTGGCATGGATTTGTACTTTACTTTTATAGCCATGCGTGAGATATTTCTTTTGCCTTTAACCTGTTCTCATTTCACTATTATATTGACAAATCGGTTCTTACCCCTTTTTTTTCAATAAATGGAAGATAACAGTAGTGGTCATTCAGCTAACCGCTACGTAATATTTGACTTTCACATTTAACTGCAAACATATAAGGTAATTTGAACAATTATTACCAACACTAGCTCCATCAATGCAATATTATCAAAAGTCTAGTATAGTTTAAGAAGTTAATGTCTGTCAAGACTCAAGCTCATAGAGTGCTTTGTATCAATTTTGCTTAAAGGGAAACTCGAACCCGACATCTCGATCACACCAAATCGAATGAGAGTGAATTTGGATCACTAGACCACGACTCTGGTGGTTGGTTTTTCTCCTTTAACTCAGTACCTACTCTTTACTTGCTTTGGAGAAGAAAGATATCTTCGAAGAATAATGTATGATACGGTTAGGTCGGCCAAAGTACGGTCTTGAATTAATATAATACATGTACTCACGGACATATGTCAACTCAGGAAGTATTTATGTAAGATTGGGTTGATACGGAACAATTTTAGGCTTGCACTGTAGTGTTGAAGTTTCCAAGATGAGTCTTGAAATTCTCTTTTTAACTACTTGATTGGCAACAAAATTTATCTCGGTGGGATGGCATAAGTTGCTTTAAGGATACGCTTGGTTCAAGTAATTGTAAATTGCGGGAAAAGTTAAATTGCATAGAAAATGTTTATTTTACATGAAAAATTTTTTAGGTGTTCCCACCTCACCACGTGGCATAAGGCAATACTAATCAAAATAAGGAAATGACCAGAAAAATAGTTCACCAATAGATCTGGCTAGAGAGGGCAAGATCCCAACTTAAACAACCTCTCAGCCAGAGACAAGCCTTAGGCCTTTTCTCCATAGGCATTTGCTCAAGTCGGGCATTTTGAGTTTATATAAACTGGAACTTCCTTCAACTACTCCAAATCCTACGACAGTCTTTTTCTTGATCACCACCGTGGTTACTTAAAATATCTTTGATCGATACAAAGGGACCATTTCTGGTGTGCAGGATCCTCGTAAGGAGGCAAGCACAGAGCATACTTTGGTATGCCCCTACTGGTTGGAGAGCTGAACCCTTGATCTACTTGGCCCTTCCCTAGAAGAGAGAAATCTTAGAACATTGTGTGAGTAGAGAGGTGGGAATGGTTTTTTGGTAAGCTCTGTTGTCTAATTTTAGTAAGAAGCTAGCAATTTATAGAGTAATTTCCATTAATATACGTCGTTCTTACATCACTAGTCACATTAACTTTTCCAGACGACCCATATAACTACAGTACAACAGGACAACAATACATTATACAGTACAAGGTGACTCAGTTTAGAGGACAATAATAAAACATACAACCGACATCCGTACAATAATTCAAACCTTTTGGTCTAAGGGATAATAACTACCCAACTCATAAGGACCATAATTTGCAAACCTTGGGACAATAATACAAATGGAGGGAATCTGCCTTATGCTGAGACCTTTCGCATGCTGACACCTATCACTAGGTGGATAAGTACTCCTCAAAACAGAGAAGAAAAGCATCGTAGAGGTCACTGTGACTCACCATAAGCCTGTAGCTGCTTGTGGTACGAGATATAGGCAGAGTCACGGGAGGAGGTATGTATAGTGCGGGAAGGGTGCTAAAGATTGTGGTGGCTAGGCGATGCACAAATATGAGGTAGGATTAGTGCTAATGATGCACGAATACCACCTAAAACATGCACCAATATCACCTCATGCACGAATATCTCCTAAATGTATTAGGTGACCTCTTCAATCTTCACCCTTTAGTTAGGTGGCCTCTTCAATCTTCATCTGGTTGGGAGTCCAACGGTGGAATATGCTACTCCCATTCTTGAAGGGCTTGTCAAATGGCTAGTCGGTTGACTGCGAAATCATCTAGGTAATCCTAAGGAGGCTCTTCACTAGCCGGTGGCCAGATGAACTGAGGGATTGTCCTGTTGTGCTTGCAAATAACTCTTTGGAAATCCTGTAGAAATCTTCCTCATCTCGAATATCACAGGCCAATGTCTTGTGGATGGTGGAGAAAGTGTATCGTTGGAAGCATTCAGTAATAGGGCAATCCTGGTGCCTCCTTGTGGTTGGCCGCTCAATATGCCAGTGCTAGTGGAAGATAACCACAGCGCTTTTGAAAAAACTCGGGGATATTGGGAACCTTGCATTCTTCTGTCGGAACATAATTTTCCAGTCATGGAGGGAATGAAACCATTCAAGGAATTGAATGAAATAGGTTTGGGGCTCTCTTGTCTCTGAAGGATAAGTAATCCTTTCATGCTTAGACTGGCAGTCGAGGAACCTTATCATGGGAAGTGTATCAAACTGGATTCCTATGGAATAATCATGACATAGGTACCAGTAAAACCACTTAAGATCTTTGGGAAATGGCATGTTAGGGTTATGGTAAAGAGTGTGGATGAGTGGAAATTGTGGATGTAATTCGCTTCTATTGAGACAGAGTCCTCCATGATTACGAAAAGCACTGAGTTGGTATTCCCACATCATTACTTGGATCACCTGAAGAAAGTGTTGGAGCGAAGAAGCTCTCCAACTTCTGGAAGAATGTTGCGTCGCAGGTTACCAGTTGCCCTTAGTTGCTAATCAGGACACGTTGTTTGATGTTGGGCAGTCAAAGAGGTGAACATGCAAACCATCGGTAGTATTTGGAGAGCTGGTTCATCGGCTGGCTTGATCCTGGATAAAAAATTCACAAACACATTGTGTTGCCTTTGATGTGCTTTACCTAAACGAATACTTAGAAAACCAATCGACTCACCGATGGAGTTGAGGATGTGGCACCTGCTGTTGCTTGAACTTAAGCATGTTCGAGAATGAAGACATGTCTATCTCCACTAGGAACTGATAGCCAATGAGATGGAACTCAAACCTCTGTATCCCATACTTAACTGCAACAATTTCCTTGAAGGTAAAGTTATAGTGTTGTTCAGAGGTCTTGAACTAGCCGTTCTTGTATCCACTAAGATGGTGTGTGCCATTTGCTTCTTCAAGAAGAACGGTTCCCCAATATTTGTCATTGGTTTCAGTTTGGAGAATTCTTTTACCATTGGAAGGCACCTTGAATGGTGGTAATTTTTGGAGGACTGCTTTCATATTCTTCACTGCCGTCATCTAGGAAGATCCCCACTATGGGGCATCCTTCTTGAGCATCTTTTCAAGGGGGTGAGTCTAGTTGAAAATTTTTGGGACAATATCCCGAAGATAATTGACATACTAAGGAAGGACTGGATTTGTTTTTTGGTCATGAATTCATCTGGAAACTTAAATTGTTCTTGGGCCACATGTGGGTTTGGCTTATATTGGCCATCTTTTATAGTCATGCCAAGATTTTAGATCTCCTTTTGCCCAATAAACATCTTCTTTTTAGAGAGCATGATCCCACATGAGTAAACCAGCTCTACAAATTGTTCAAGCAACTGGATATGAGATTCTTCAGTGGGGCTGAACAATAGGATGTCATCAATGTAGACCAAGGCCTTATCCAGGATGGGCCTGAATATCTTGCACATAGCCTTTTGGAAGAGAGATGGAGCTATCTTAAGCCCGAAGGGCATAATAGTCCATTAAAAATGAGCACTTGGAATACAGAACCTAGTTTTGGGCCTGTCATCAGGATGAACACCAAGCTACCAAAATCCTGCCTTGAGGTCGAACTTGAAGAATATCCGTGCTACAGCAAGGCTGGCAAAAAGGCTTTGCCTATTTGGTAGTAGGAACCTGTCGTCCTGGAGGAAATAGTGGAGAGGCTGGTAACTGATTACTAGCATCATTTTTCTTCTTGACTGTGCAACTCTTGTTAACATAGAAGGCTTCGCACGCCCAAGGAGAGTTAAAAGGTTCTATAAGCTTTTGTTGTATTAACTCTTCACATTCGGCCTTTGTAAGCCGTAAATGCTTTAGGCTCATACCAGAGTGGCTTGCCCTTGTTGGATTGATGTCCTCATTCTTCTTGAATGGGAGATGGACGTAGAACTCCTCATTTTGCTATAGTGGCTTTGCACATTTGGAGAGGAACTCCCGGTGAGAGTCTACACACGCCCTGTCACAAAACTGGGCATAGATGTACTGGACCAATTGGGTCATGAACAACTCGGGCACTTGCACATATGTCTGGAAATAATGCTTTAATCGCACACCATCTAAAGTAATCGCAATTTGTGGACTTTGGTGATAATGTCCCGGCCAATCAAGATGTCCTTTTGGGGAAGAGAAGAACCAAGGACTCTTGTGATGAGAAAGCATCCAGGGAAAGACTGGATCTTGAGCTGGCTGCTTATCAGATGGTTTGAAAATATTTCATTGGAGGCAGTGATAAAGTGCTTGACATGGGGCTGGTAGTAATTTGCTAGGAGGATTCTAGGATCCATTATGGTCTGGGCTGCTCCTATATCAAAGAAAGCAATTACCTTGATAGGTTTGGCAAACTTGGATGTATAGATAGATGTCCAGGCTTATTACAGATATAATAGCAACTTAACTACCTTTTACCTAGCCTCTTCTTCTTCCTGAGCAAGATCCATTTCTTCCTTTTTGGATATTTATCATTTGAAGATCAGTGGAACTTTCTGAAGTGCTTCTTCCTTTTAATGTGGCATTCACAGTCCTTATCCTTCTCGAAGAACTTGATATAAAGTTCAGTCCGTCGACAGGCCTTATCAATCGCCTTGTCACCATTAAGATAGTCTCTCACAACTTTCCTCCTATTGCAAATATCTTCAAGGCCTATATGGAGCTCCTGTTGGATTTTGCCAATAGTATAGTCTACGATGTGTTTTCTCTTTGCCTAGACGGATGGCTCAGCACATTTGCTAATAGAGGTGGTACTGAAGAGAGGAAAACTTGTTTTAGGGAGATATCAGCACCGAGCTCATAGAAGAGTCTAACCATGTACTGGAAATGTCAGTCAAGGTCCTTTTTCTGAAAGAACGGCATCTCCTTTGAAAAAACTCATCTCCTTTTGAGTTCTTTAAGATCTTGGGGATCACCAATGAAGAACTGGTGCAAGAACCTGATAGAATCTGCTGGAGATTTTGTAAGAAAACTCACTCAATCCATTTTAGACAAAGAAATCCACCAGTCTCATAAAACTCTAGTGAAACGAGAGGTAAAGTCAGCAAGAATGTCATAATTATTCTACCTATGGAGGGACTGATTTGTGAGCCATGCTAAGAATTCCTGGAGCCTATCTGCCCTCTTAGAGTAGGGGATAGCATAAGAGTGAAAGAGATACCCGTATGCTTGGTGGGACGTCTCATTTGTACAAGGAGCAGGAGGATTTGTTTTTGATAAATCAGAATCTCCTTCAGGCTCATCAACTCTAGGTCCTGCTCCCATCATTTGTTTGACTCGCTAGAGCCAGGGAAAGATGATTCAGTGCTATCTGCTTCAGAGTTAGCCTCACTGAACTCTTCTATCAAAGCACTAGAACTAGGCTCCGAAGTATCCGTGCTTGGAGTTGTGCCATGGCCTGGCTTCGAGTGGCTTCGTAGAAAAGAGTTAATAAGATTAGGCTCTTCAGAGACCATAAATGCTCCTGAGGGGTGATCTGATGTTGCTGGGTCCTTGCAAAGATCTTCAAGAGGCATTCGTAGATTAAATGGAATTCTTGAGGAAGCAAGTGGTTTGAGTGTTTCAAACACCTCTTTGTTTTTTTGCTTTACTGCTTGATCTGTTTCCCGGATCTTGTTTCTGAGTTCTACCACATTGGCTCCCCTTTTCTCATCTGGAAAAGAGAAAAGTGACAATCCTTGGCAAGGGAAGGACACAGTGCTCTCGAATAAGGATGGGAAGATTGGATCAGGATGCTGGACAGAAGAGGGAAACTGTCCCATGGTCAAAGCAACAATATGATTTTGCAGCTTCCTGATTTGGGTCTCCTTTTTTTCAAGTGGTGTTAGAAGTAGGACGGGGGTGGTTCATTCAAAATTTCTTTAAGCTTTCAATGGAGAACTTTTAGAAGAGCTTGACTCTCTTGGTGGTGTTTCTCCACCTTGGAATCCACTTTGTCCATCCTGTTGGCTAGCATCTCTAACTGGAAACCCACTTTCTTAAGATAGCGATTTTGGGCCAGAGAATTTCTAACTGCCAATTCAATACTACTTTAGCAGGGCTAACAGGTTTGGGATTGCCATCCTCATCCTTTCCTGAAGGTTTTGAGGCCTTTGGCAGATGCCTGTACTTGTTTTGCCCCTCAAAGTACTCATGTAGTGGACGAAAATCATCATCATAAGTCGGCCAGGTGGGCTAGAACATACAAGCAGGGGCTACTTGAGGCAAATCTGCCTCCTTTGAAAGAGAAAGTCCTTGCAAGAAATCATAAGCTCCGTAGGGGTTCTTCTTTACCCACTTCAGGATGGGTTTGTAGCAAAGAGGAACTTTGGTTGTACCCATGATTATGGTACCTTCATTACTTGGCTCCTTGGAATCCTCATCACATTGGGTCCTTTTCTTGAAGAAGGACTTCTTCTTGAGTA
This sequence comes from Lagerstroemia speciosa, assembly GCA_037672795.1. Classification (NCBI taxonomy): domain Eukaryota; kingdom Viridiplantae; phylum Streptophyta; class Magnoliopsida; order Myrtales; family Lythraceae; genus Lagerstroemia; species Lagerstroemia speciosa. The sequence goes on along the minus strand of CM075297.1, from coordinate 2,700,477 downwards.
TCTTCTTCTTCTTCTTCTTTGGCTCAGACAAAAAGAAACCACAATCGCATTCCTTGTCATCTTCTAGTGTCTTCTAGTGTGTTATGAGAAATACAGAACCAATAGTCACACTCAGCCCAGTAACAATGTCCAAATCCATCAAGATCTTTGAAATAGTATACTGGGCATTCAGTATCTTTGAAGGAATGGACAGGTGACATGTCAACAAGGTCTTTGCCATTAGAATACCATGGTTGCATCATGAACATCGTTGGGAAGACCAGTGGAGCTGAAGGCTCAGCAACATGGCGGTGGTCAAATTTGATCTCGACCTTTCCATCAGGCTTCTTGATGAATTTAGGTACTGTAGCCCAAAAAAGCGCCGCACTTTGGTGGAGGCGTTCATAGTTGGTGACCCACTATTCTAGGAGGAGCTGGATAAGTTCTTGGCGGGAGATCTGTTTAAGGACATGGACACATGTGGGTGTCTGGGTAGAGTCACAGAGATCATGAGGGCCTTATTAGTACCAGGAATGGCTAGATTTAGAGCATGGTTCTGGACTCGATACACCATCTGATAGTGCAAATTAGCAACTACTGATTCTTAAGTTTGTGGGATGCCTGTGATTTGAAGTTGGACCTTAAGGGCCGTAAGCAAGCCAGGTTTAGAAAGCGCCATGTTGAAATTTGGGAACAAAGTGACAAAGACTGTCCCGGCATTCAAGGTACTCTCGATAGTGCCGACACAAGCATGCTATCAATCTAGGAACGTGGTGTCCAGTAGGGCCGTTCGGGCCACTACTAGGAGACTTTTCTACCGATGGAAGCTCAGCGCTAGTCTAATAGCACCAAAATGGAGGTGTGTATAACCTTGGAAGGTCCACTGGTGAGGGAACTCCATGGGGATTTATAAGGTGATGAATTGCTCAGCCTCCGATGCACTGATCGGATGTTGGTCAAATAATGTTAACTAGGCATACTCCTTTACAACTTTAGGAGAATGGCTAATAAGGGAAAGAATACTCTGGATGGGAGAAAAAGATGATGGTTTAGCAAAGGCAGTATAGGGATTAATAAGAGAGAGAGAGAAATATTGGAAATTTTTTCTTCCTCACAAAGATAAGATACCTCATAGAGGTAATCCATCTTTCCACTGAATGACTTTCGATGAGGTGAGTCTACTGAGCGAGTGATTGAAGAAGCTTGAGAAGTCAGTGGATCTGAGGGGGTTTTCATATTTTGAGAGATTTGGGGTTGGCCTTCATAGGGTCAAAGGGTCAGTTCACTAACCAACCTAGCTTTGACACTAGGAATTTGGGTGAGGTTAAGCAACCAAGGAAGTGACCAGGAAAATAGATTACTCACAGATTTAGCAAGAGAAGCCAAAATCCCAACTTAGATAACCTCTCACCCAAAAATGAGCCTTAAGCCTTTTCTCCACAAACGTTTGTTCAAGTCGGCCTTTTGAGTTCATCTAAACTGAGACACGCCCTTTAACTACTCCAAATCTTCCGACAGTCTTTTTCTTGATCACCAAGTAAGCAAATTGGTGTTAAGCACTTGAGCAGTTGCCGTAACTATTCTAATCAAAGTAATTTAACCGGTTTTCACTCGCTACATCATCATAAGGTATGATTATTTAAGATTGTTGTAATATAGGAGTACGTGTTATAATATAGAAATATTGTATTTGGTAAGCATTGTAGATTTGTGGGAAAGTGTTTTGAGATATAATATTACAATAATAGATGTGATAAGTAATAAATATAATTTACAAAATGCCTCTCCTTCTGTTTAATGATTGGACACAATCGGATAATGAATGACAATAACTGCCTTTTTCGCATGTATTCCCACTTTACACCACCCTTTTCCTCATCCTAGGAATGTGCAGAAACTAGTTTGGCCATAGAACCGACGTCAAAGCAAATTGAACCAAAAGGACTAATTCAGTTAGCATAGGAAGCTTGAATTGTAACTTTCACTGGTTCGAACCAAATTGGCTTTGGTTTTGAGTAATAGAACTCTATCTTGATACCTCTACTATCTAGTTGCATTTCTCCATGATCCAAGAAAACGTTAATTGTTGCATAGCTTCTGCACATCACCATCTACCTTGATTTGCATTTGTCATTGGAAAGTATGTTATTGGAAGAATGAAGGAGTAATCATTTCTCAAGAAATATCCATATAGGCACTTGGATACAAGAACTAGAACCAATCAGAAAGTGCTTCTTGAAAAATTTCAAAAACCTTTTCAAATCTTTTGATCCTACCATCCTAGATGATCTATAACATGTATTCTCTCCTATCATCACCCAAGAAGAAAATGACTTCTTAATCTAAATACCAAAAAATGAAGAGATCGAATTGGTAGTTAAAAATATGGCTTCATGCAAATAACCAGGATTGGATGGAAAGCCACACTTTTTTAGAAATGATTTTGGAATATATTAGAAGATGATTTTACAAAGGTTGTGGAAACTTTGTCAAACATGATTTTCTATTAAAAATGAAATAATACTTTCATTAAATTAATTCCAAAGAAGCAAAACGTGAATTGCTTTTTAGATTTTAGGTCAACCAGTCTCAAAACATATGTTACAATGTAATATCAAAAATCCATCAAAAATAACATATTTTAGACCAATTAGTCTCACAAACACATGAAACATTTGTCAAGTTTAGCATGACATCATAAAATCCATCAAAATTAATAAATTTTGTTGACATGGTATGTTAGTATTGTATAAGTGGCAAACTGTAGATAGTGTGGCAATGCCATATAGAGACAGAGGGATCGAATTAAAGAAAATTTAATTTTACCCCTCAAAATACTTCATCAATTTGAAATCAACAAGGACATGTATGTAAATTTTATCTTCATCTTCTTCCTTCGACCATCTTCTTCCTCCTCCGCCATTACAGTCGCTGCTGCTCATCTCCTTGCCCTTGTTTCTGGGTGAGAGCAGGAAGTGGTGTTGGAGGGGCCCTCTAGCTCCACCATTCCCATTTTGAGTTCTCCATCTTCACCACCACCACCACCACCACCACCGACATGTCCTCTTGTGCCCATCTCTTGCCCACCAATCAAACGACTACAAAATTCCCGATTCCCACTCCCTCGAATCGAACTTTTCAGTCGCCCAAAACAAGATAAGCCTAAAAGATGTACCAAATCAATTAAGGCTAATTACTAAGGATAAAAAAACTTTGAGAGAATCTTTCCAATTCCTCATTGAGAAAGTCCAAAATAAACTAACGGCATGGAAATCAAAACAACTCTCATTGGCTGGTAGGTCTAATCTAGTTAAATTAGTAATAAACACAATTCCTATATATCGAATAGCAACACTCAAAATCCCAATGAAAGAATGCTCAGAATTGGATCGAAAAGCTAGCAAAATTTGGTGGGCAAGGCAAAACAAAACAACATAGGGAAATATCTTATAGAGGACTAGGGTTTCAAAAATTTTCAAATTTTGACAAAGTTATGCAATCCAAAACAACAGGTTCCTTAATATGAATAAGAAAAGTCTTGCTACAAAAATATTAACCAAAAAATATGGAAACATGTTGAGCCCAACCTACTCAAACAGATTAGGTCTTTCTATAATGTGGAAGACCTCCAAGTCAGTAAACTAAGTCTCATTAACTCAACTGTCAAACATAGAGGAAATGGCGCTAAAACTAAAGTTTGGCTTGACCAATGGATTCTAGGAAATCAAAATTACAAAGCTAACCCAAAACCATTTCAGCATTGATAAATCATGACCTTACAATAAAAGAACTCATTAGTATTTAAACAAGGCAATTGAATAATGACTTATTGAACACCTTGATTGATGATCAAACCATAACTAATATAAAGAAAATTTATGTCCCAAACAAACTAAGGATGAATTTTTTTGGATGGAAAGTAATAGTGGAGATCACATGGTCGAAACCTTTTATCTAAAGGACCAAGATGCTTATTCAATAAAGGAAAGGAAAGCTTCTAGAACGAAATTTGGAAACTCATAATACATAATAAATTCAAACTCTAGAAGATTGCAAAAGAGTGTCTTCCATGGGCAAACAAAGAAGACAACACTTGCCCCTTCGTAAAGCTGCATCAGACTCTTGCATTTTTTTAAAAAAAGTGTACTTTTACAAGGATAATTGATAACTCTAGGGAAAATAGAGTTATTAAGTCATTTTTGAGTATTAAACAGTTGTAAAATTTCGAGTTGAAGTTAATTTTACATTTATTTTAGTTAGGATGCTAATTGGTCTCCTTTTTAATATTTCCTTGTTGCCAAGGGTGTTTTTTTAATGTTGGATATTGAGTCAGGATTATTTTACAAGTTACAAGTTGACCAAGATCCTAGAAGATAAGGAAGGGATTAAGAATAACGAGATGTCAGCAATGTCATGACACTGTGTCATTTCAAATTGGAACAAATTATATTCTATTCTACTATGTTCTACATTGTCGCAACATAGTGTCACAGCACTCACCCATAATCTATTGAATACCGGGATATCAGTTTCCTTGATATTGTGGGATACTGAGATCACCATGAATGATGAAGAATCGTTGGAGAATCCTTGAAGATGTTCATAAAAAAGTCCAATTATTTTCGTTTTGTTGTTAGAGATATTTTTTGAGAGATCTTTAGAAATCGAGCTTTGAATAGAATATTATCTCGAGAGATATTAGGAAAGAAAAGTATCTCTATTTGAGAGTAGGAAACTAGAGTGAAAGGATCGATCTTTTATTGCTTGGCAAAGTAGAATTGAGAGTGGAGGAAGAAATCATTGTTGAAGGCAAGAAGGATGATCAAGACTTTGAGGATTCGATTCAAGTGGAGACACCAAATTAGTTTGCATCATTTGTTTCTTCCTTTCTTCGTTATCATTCGAATGATGTCTTTGCTATTCTTGATACTGCTTGATTTTATTTTTATCATGAACTAAGCATTCCATCCTAAGGTGACCAATGAAATCTATTTGTTTATTTTAATTCGTGTTTATCTCAGTTATGATTGTTGGTTAATTGTGTTACTTATATTATTACCGTTCTTAATGCAACTTAATTGCCTGATCAACAATTAGGTTGAAGTCGATATCTAATTGAACTCGAAAGCCATGTAAAATATAACTTAGGTTAACTCGTGTCGAGAGACTAGATTATTTGTGAGAGGGATAGAGATATACATGATCACTCCAAGTAATCAATTAGGGTTGAAATATAAAGGGATTTCATGGTTGACCACCTAGAGAAAGAGTAAGTTAGCATGACCTTGAGAGTAGGTCTTACTATAAGCGAGAGCTGCGTAAGGCAAGAATCGAACCCTATGTTAGTAATATTAATTAATTGGTAGCATAAGTAGAGATAGATTGGAATTAGAATAACAATTAGGGGAATTTGCGATCCTTAGTTTTTCATAATCTAAACTCTCGTTATTTGATTTATTTGTTGATTTCTTCTATTTAATTGACTTAACTTTCAATTTTTTGAATAAGGGTAATTGTTTTAATTTTGATAATTAGTCGGATTTTGAAGTTAGGTCTCTGTGGGTACGATACTCGATCGCATCACTTTGTTACTTGTTCTGACAAGTGCGCTTGTATATTCCGATTCTAAAATCGCAAAAAATAATACTGAGATGATCTAAATGGAAATTATTTGATATTGTCTTTAATAACTCTTCAGAACTAATAAACTTTGTATGTGATCCATTTTCCTTTAGAAAAATTAAAAAAAAAAAAGAGGTTTACTATTTTTACTACTGTACTTTTCTACAATCTATGGATAGAGAGAAACAAAGCTCTTTTTCATAATGAATCTGCTGATTTGATGAAGTTGATGAATAAAACTAATAGAGATTTTCTTAAACTTATTCAATTGGGCTGCTCAGAATATACTGATGAACTACATTTCTTAGGAGAAAACTAAAAAAGTGAAATCCCATGTTTCAACTAGGAGAGGAATGAGTAAGCCTGGCAAATTATGTTATGTCATATTTAAACGTGTCATACCTAAACATGTTCCCGTTAGAAACCACGATGATCCGGAAATGATACATTTATTTTTTGTGTCTAAATGGGTTCGTGTCTACATGATCGTGTTTAAATCGGATTGACCCATTTAATGTGAACAATATATAATTATACTTTAATAATATATGATATGATTACTAAATAATAATATTTATTGATAACTAGTATAATAAATTAGTAAACCTCATAGAATTGAGTGAACTCAGAGTGGAATTGGAAATTATATTAAACTCGGTAAACACGAGAGTCAACTCGGTAAACTCGGTAGAATCGTAAACTCGTAAGTATCAAATCGTTGAATCGGTGAATCAGACAAATTAATTTTTTCAGACCCAATAAACTAATTAATCCATAAAGTCCACTATTTTAAATTATAAATGGGTTAGGCCTAGTCTATTAAATGGTCAAATTCCTTAAAATCTGATGGTAAGACAAAACTCATCTCTTCTTTCATCTGCTCATTTGCTATATTTACTTGTCCTCTACTTTCAGCTGAGAATAGAGAAGGAAGTCTTCGTCTCAGAGCTTCGACTTGCTCTCCCTCGTCATGACTCCGGTAAGGCGGCAACTATTTCATCTTCTATCTCTACTTTGCCATCCAACGAGCTGGATTGACTGAATGTCCATCTTCTACTCGGGATCTCGAATTCAACTTCCTTGCGTTGTTTGATATTGTCTTGTTATTGAAGTTGAAGAATTAGTTGAACTTCTTTGGGTTGAACTTATTTGATGGTTTTTATGGAATGTTTGTGTTATTATGAATATAGATAATTATATTTACTTGGTACATAAACTCTACGAATTTACGACACGAGTTTACGTTTCGAGTTTACAAGGACGCTAACGAGTTTACGTAAACTCTCGAACTTGACAACCTTGTGTAACATCATTTTTAACAATAATAATACACGCGATGCATGTAATATTTTATATATCATAAAGTTTTCATATATAAATATAAATGTATTAAATGAGTCAATATATATATAAATAGTGAATACATTTTAAATGTGTTTAAACGTGTCGATCATGTTGTACAAGTTCAAACCCAATTAAAAATGTTTATTTATCATGTCTGTATAGGTTCACGTCTAAACGGGTTTGTATCTAAATAGAATTGACCAAAACCCGCCTAACTCCGTGTCGTATCATGTCGGGTTATCGTGTCGTGTAAAAAATTACCAGGTTTAGGAATGACAATATTAATATATGGGTGGGTGCTGCTTGGTCTACTTATTGGACAAACTTGCGTTGCAGGAATGGCTTTCAAGGAGGGAATGAATGCAGCTTCATGGTGCCAAAAAAAATTGAACGTCAAGTCCGTATCAATCTAAATCCCTCGCAGTTCTTCTAGCCAGCAAAGTAACAAAAAAAGAAAAAAAAAACAACAGAACCACATATCAATCTACTCCGATGCTCAACAAGTCATACTAGTAGCAAACAACAAATTGAAGCCTGGCTAGGAAGCAAAGAATATTTTGATCAATTTACTTGCACTTGTATCCTATTTTGATTCGTGGAAGATTTTATGGAATTCTAAGAGTAACAACACTCTTACTCACCGGCTAAGTCAAGCAGGCCTTTGTACCTAAATGATAACTTGTATTTTTGGGGCCTAATAATTTGGCATGATATTAATATATAATAACATTTGATCGATAAAAAGGTTATTGAAATCTAACTAAACATATAATTACTTATATAAAAGATCCAAATAATGATATGATCGGCTATGCAATGAAGCTACTGACACTGCATAAACTAGATATTAACAGAGTCAATTATGTAAATGCAAGCCATTTTTACCATGGCTTAAATTTAACATGAAAATTAACACTGTTGATTTGGAGTTGTACAACTGAACAATATATAATGAAAATTGGATGATTATTGAACCTTTGGCAGCGTATCAGTGTCACGTATTATTAGGATTAAATTGACATTGATGATAAGTTTATTGTGGGCTTAAAGACATACTAATGCTATCGATTACAAATTAGTCAGTTTTGATGGAAATTTAACATCGATTTAATGCCAACCAATTTCACCAGCCACCACCATCCTTTTACATTAGTGACCTTATCCGTCACATTACATACCAAAATATACCGGCAAAATCATACATAGAGAAGTAGAAAATCATTCCAGCACTTGTTAAATGCATATTGCATCTCACATAATTTTTTGATAATGTTTAATATTTGTTCAAGTTCGTTTGAAATTGCACAGTGGCATACTAACTTCATCCTTGTAGTCATCATATTCTATGGGGAAAAGTACCACATTACCTCGAGCACAAACTAAAGGGGAGGATCTTTTTTAAGGAAACAATGTGTATTACACATTTCACTCAGTTTTATATCTCCTCCTTTTGTCAGTTCTGTAAATTCTTCAGTATTATTATTTAGATTAGTATTTTTTTATACAATTTTATTTTCTTATAATCCATTTTACAATTATTTATTTTTCTCAAACAATATCAAAATAGATTCATTTTAGTATATACATTTCATACGTGCAGCATGTCCGGTAATTGTCCAACAAAGATGTTCCCACTATAGGAAAGGATTTAGCCTAGTCGAATACCCTTTGTAGTGGCTACCTTGACAATTGCTTGGTTCTTACATATTGTTGTTAGAATCTCTCCTTCCAATGTTATTTGTGCTGTCCTACGTCTGTGATCTTTTTTGCTCTTCGTCTTGAACAATTTCTATGGAAAAATTGGCACAATGGTACAAAATCTTTTATCAATGTAATGTTTTGGACAAAAAAATTTTTTATCATTCCATGCTACAAAATATTTTCAAAATGTAACATATTTGTATAAATCGTTAATTTTTCATAAACTCCATTAATATTGTTGAGATGACACAATGATGTAGCATTGACTGGGCGCCATGTGGCAATTTGTGCTGATTCGGTATAGAAAATACTTTTAAATAATAAATATTTAAAAATAAAAATAATAACTACTAACAAAATAAAATAAAATAAAATGTAAAAAGAAAGAAATAAAATGTCTCTCTATTGGTGGTTTTAGAGCATTGGTGTAACTGATAAAGTTGATAAAAGGTGTAAATACTTGGACGTGATCAGCTTGTCACTGGTAACAAATTGAAAATACCGATTAAATTTGAGATTCTACAATGTCCTATATTTTGATGCAATGTTGGTGGAATCACAAAAGCCCTTTGCAACATCGAAGAAATTGAAAGAGGTTTGAGTCCCTTATATTGGAATTGTCATTTTTACCAGGCCATTGAGCATCATTCAAATATCAGGGGATTAGTAGTGTCTTCTTGGTCTTTCATGGACCCCCTCCCTTCAATCGAGTGAAGGGTGGCTGGGGTCTGCTAGGGGAGGAGAAGGAGGAAGGCATTTTTAATTCACTCTAATAAAGAAATGATGTCTGACTTTGTGGATGGACACTTAGAAATCGCATGCAAGCATGTGGGTTCAAACAGATCCATGCGTAGCTCTTCTTTCATTTATTGTTTTATGAAATTAATAAGAAATAGAAAATTGTAAGCATACAATAAGAAAATGTTGAGGACAAAATTTTGAACCTCCAACTTATATTTTACAAATCCAAACTATCTAGCAAACAAACTAAAATAATTATTTATATATAGCTTCCTTTCGTTTTCATTCTTTTCTTCTTCCTTCTTCCTCTTCCACTTACAAGTCCTAGCTACTCCGTACCTTAAGTTCCTAAAAGAAACTTACCAAGTAGAGGCTCCTTGCCACCTTGTGATGTGTTTCAAGATACAAGCTTGAACAATGCAATCAAAGTCTCTCATGATCTGATGATGAGAAACTTGAACAAGACGAAAAAGAGGACATGGATATGTACACAAGTGACGAGCAAGCTAAATGACTCAATATGATCCATGATATTTCAAAAAGGGATAAATGATGAATGCCATATATTTCAGTTGAGCATCAAGAGTGCAAGGGCTTTAAGAAATGTATTTCAGTTGAATGTCAAGAGGGAAAGCATCTTGAAAAAATATATCCCAACCAAATATAAAGAGGAAAAATATTTTCAAGAAAGGAAGTTGAGAGCAATTACAAGGGCAACAACAACACATGTTAATGATGATATATTTAAGTTAGCTTTTAGAATATGTAACTTTCCTCATTTGACAAGTAGAATTTATTACCTTTCCATTTGTATAATTCTGAAGATATATGCAATATTTCTTATTTTCTTATAGGGAAACTCTTAGATTTGCTTTTTAATTAGTTTTCTATCCCATGTGAGTCATTATGAAGGTTATTTTCATGTAAATATTGCACTTAGCCTATTTAAAGGCTGGTGTAATGTCTTGGACAAATTTTTAGAGCAGATTTTATATTAATAAAGTGTGAAATTTTATTCTCTTTAGTAGCTTGAAGAGCTAAATGAACTTATCAGAGTTTTCCATGGCGTTCATCACCAACTTATCAATCACCCTTCCATAGTTGATTGTGGCATCTTCACTATACCAAAGTTCTTACATCTCTATACGTAATGGGTCAAGGTTCCGCCTTTTGAGTTTGACAAGGACATGTTTCCCGGAAACCTTAGTTGAATACAAGTTTCCTCACGAGTTGGTAAGGTTCATATCAAACTTGGTATCGGGTTTTATCACTCTGTTGGCGAGGTTCACACCACCTTGCTAGAGAGAAACTCAAAAAAGTAGTAGCACGAATTGGCAAAGAAAGAGCTCGAGATGCTCGAAATCTTGTTTGTTAGATAATGAAGGAAGTAGTCGGGGCTCATGTTGGACGTGTTGGAATAGAGCTCAGTTTCGTCATGGGAAGGTTGTGCCAATTGGTCTTGAGTGGCAGTGAACTTGATGTTTTGGATTAAAGGGGGCTTGTCTTTGGGAGCAATAAAATCTAGCTGATGAGTCTCAAGGAGGATGGGCTCGAGTAGAGCATCTGGTTCATTGGAGTTGAGAGGCTCGAGTTAGGTAGGAGGGGGGAGGGAAGAGAGCGAGAGAGAGAGATATTATGTTTTATTTCTTAATATTATTTAAAAATATTTTTGATGCCACATTAATACAAATTGCCACATGGCACCAAGTTAATACACCATCATAGTGCCACCTTAGCCATTTTAATGGCGCTAGTGAAAAATTAACGATTTGTGCAAGAGAGTATTATTTTGAAAAAGTTTCGTTGCGCAAAGATATAAAATTTAATTTTATACCAAAATGTTATATTGATTAATTGTTTGGTTTATTGGGACAATTTTTCCTAATTTTTATTGAGATTGTGGTTTGCACATAAAAACTAGCGAGTCAGTTTTTTTAACTTGCTATTACTACCATTTCCCTTGATATGTCCATCACAATCAAGACTCCAACGTGTCCTTATGGTTATCCATCATCTTTTTCCCTTCAAGTATTTCAAATTGAAGACCACATTGACGCCTTCTAAGGTGTTGGTCGTCAATCATACATCATATCTCGTAAGAAATTCCTGGATACCTTCGATTGGAGAACTTAACAACAATAAAAACTAATCCAATCCTCTATATTAACACCAACATTCCTGAGATCTATTAAATTCTAATTGAGAGATTTGTATGATCACATATTAAGATTTCTGAGCTCATCTTTAGCTATTATGTTGGCTATTTCAAGTGCAACATGTTCGATGTGAACACCTACAAGTATAGTAACTCCAACTTCTCCCACACTTTCAAGCTAATTCCTTATCACGGACCTCCTATTGGACACATTTGAAAGACAAATTAGTTGGTGCTTAAAACTTCCATTACCATTGTCTTCTTCTATGCAATAGATAATATAAGATTGTAAGCCATTTGTCCTCTCTTTCTAAGCCATCTGAACAAGAAAAATTTTATTTTTATGAGCCATAATCTAAAGTCATTGGTCCCGTCGAATTTCTCCACTTTAAATCTCACATTGAATTGGGCTTTAATTGCTCCACTTTGCCGTTATATCCCTTGTTAAGAGCAAGATGAATAAACGAGATATAAAACGAGAAAGTCAAAAACTTGATACTAAATATATGTGGTAAAATCTTAAGACCAAGGAATACATCAATGGAGGAAGTAGTAAAATACATAAATTGGAAAAAAGGACATCCCTCCCTGAAATCCAAGCATTGAGTCAATCAAACAAAATAATAAAAAGAAATAATCTAAAATTGTCACTAAATGTATGTGGTAAAATCTTAATACCAAGGAAAACACCAATGGTCTGACCTAAAATAAAAGGAAAACATCAATGGAGATAGAAAGTCTTTGGTGAATCAGTAGAAAAATGTTGGCATTGACATGTAGTGTCACAAGCAAATAAGAACTCGCCACAACTGCAATTACTAAGACACTGATATGAAAATAGGCAATATTTATCAAAGAATGCTTAAGTGAACTGGGCCCAAGTGATGGCAGATGTAGAGGTCGAATCAAGTCATCTCTTGATCATCTCCCACTAATATCTAGAATCTCCCGTCAACATAAAAGCTGCAATGACAACTTATTGTGGGTCTGAAAGTCCCATCACAGAGATCTTTTCCATATCAGTGGTCTAGTTTTTTACTACTTCAAGATCTACTATCCTTGAAAATGAAGGAGGACCCAACTTCATGAAATTCTCATAAGATGTTCTCTTTTGATCAGGATTTGCTTGTACGATTGCTAGTTGCGAATAAAGGGCTATCCGTTACTTAATTAACTAGATTTGCTCCTCTACCATACGTGCCATCACATCCAAGGCACCATGAACGTCTAAACTTCTCTCAAAGGAATCCATTGGAGCTTCTTGAGAATGGGTCTAGGAGATCTGATCTTTTACTGGGACCTGAGGTGCTTCCTCACGACTAGTACCCTTCAAGTTGGTATCTTGATGGAACACAACAAGTGCACCTAGGCCTCATTGCTAATTCCCTATTCAAATGTAATTGATATGTAATTCACAAAGTAAATAATAACTCAGCCACGTCTAACCTATCACAAAATTATGCAGGGATCATGTGTCTACACGAGTCTACATAATATCCTAACCTAAGCTCTGATACCAAAATTATCACGATCAGAAAATTTCACAAAGTTTTCCCTTATTTTTTATAACATTGTTGATACAATGATTTGCATAAGTTATGCACCCATTCCTGACTTAGATGTTCGTATCTTAGACCACTTTCCATGCATTTTGCGATTAATTGCATATCATTTTATGTCGCGAATCAAATCATGTGTTTTAGAATTATAGGAATGAAGAAAAGATACTGCCAAGAATTGTTTGATGTGTAGGGAATGGAAAGGAGATATGCGGAAAGTTGAAGAAATAGCTTGTTAGATGATTCTACGCTCGATGCAGTGACTTCAAAAGGAATTCTCTCATATTCTCCTTAGGAGAAATATGGAAGATAACATATCATCGGAAAGCTTGTCGAATTAGATTACAACGCATCAAACGGATCATGAATCGGAGCAGAAATAAGGAAGTTATGGCTGAAGGAAGAAAACTACGCGTAGAACACGGGATGGACTGTTGTCTACTGAGAAGATTTAGTGAGACGAATTAGACCGCGGTCTACTAAGTCAAATTGCTGGGACCCACAACTCTCAATCCCGCACTGATCAAACCAAGATTAGAAGAAGTATTTTTGCTCTATATATAGTGGTGTACCCCCTACAAGTGAAAACAAACATAATACAAATAGAAGTGGAGGAGAAGAAGAAGGGCAACAATCAAGGAATACGAAGAAGGGACCGCACAGACAAATCATAAAGTCGGGATCGAGAGATTCGACTTAACCAACCAGAGTTCTTTCTGCCCCTTTTCTTTTGATTTATATAATGTTGTCTTCTCTTCCAAATATTGTCTTCTCTTCTATTATGTTGAACTAAACCCCCAGATTCCTAGAGGAATCAATGGAACCTCTTCAATGTTTTAAGTAAGGACTTTCTTTCATACATGTGATTCTGTCGAGGTACGCTTCCTCGGTGTTATTTATGCAAGTTCGTACTTCATGCTTTCTTTTGGATTGGCCACCCATAGGAATGATCTTAAGACAAAGAGGAGCCTCAAGAGGGGGAGTCGAAGTCACGCTAGAAATTGCATAGTCTAGGTTAACTTGTGCTGAAAGGTGAGGTTATTAATGCGAACGCATCGAGAGATGGTGAGCATCCTAGATAGCCATTTAGGGTTAGTTCAATTTGGCCTTTCAACATTAGTCGCCTAGAGATAGAGTGGATTAGTGTCTTCCGCTTAGGTACATTCGTATGACATTGAGAGGTGCACAGGATGGTAATAGGTAAACCCTAGAACCCTAGGTTAATAACATGATAGAATTACTTGTGTGAAAGGGGGATTCTTGCTTAAAACTAGAATTGGGGAAGTTGTGAACTTTAGGAGCTTTTTAATTGGTTGATTTCTGTCTGCTTACTTTCTATCATGTTTTTTTTACTTGCAACCTACTCATCTTATTTGATTTACTTGGCTTAGAATTAATTGTGCTAATTTTAGTGATTAGTAGAAGAGTCGTCGTGGGAACGATACTCTACTCACTCTGTATTACTTGTCTACAATACGTATACTTGCATGCACCACCCTTAATTATGCAACAAACATTCCTCATCAAACATAAACGTACTTTAATATCCATCAAGATAATATCTACTCTAACATTACATTCGCAACCATAACTCATCCTTCCACAGTCCAAAAACAATCTAAACCAAAAGTTTAGGTGATAACATTATATGCAAAACTACTATACCTCTAACTTACATACCCGTAAGATCTATTTACAAGAAACTTGATGATAATCCCTGAAAAATCAAAATGGTAATTCCAGTGGCTCGTCTTTCTTTTTCTTAGTTAAAAAGAAAAAATTCACAGGAGTGAGATGCAGGCTTTATGAGTAAAAATTTCTAAAGTAGAATGATATTGTAAATGTAATTTATTAACAAATCACATCCAATACAAAAATCACAATAAGAATAACATTGAAAATGCTCAACTATACTACTTAAGCAATACATAGAATCAATCAATGCAAACAATAGCCATGGAACTACACCCTTCTGTGACGGAGTTTTGACGGTATCGATACTTCGCTCTCCGATGATGTCATGACCACGTGAAATAATCAATATCAATCTTTCTCCGAAATCTCCCAATGCCTTCATCCACATACCACACACCAGAGAGGAATGCCCATTATCTTTTGGGAAAAGAGTAGTTTAAGATTATCTTATTTTTATATTCTATCAGAAACCATTGATAAATTAAATATCTCATTTTCCACTTTTATTTATATTTTCTTCGTTTTTGGCCTATTTCTAGTTCGTCGACTTAGCAATTAACATGGCTATTCATAAACACAATCAATAGTGCATAATGCAAAGTCACAATGATAGTACACACATTCACATACAAATTACATATCAATACCATAACTTACATATTCATATGTGTTTACCTATGTATAATAAAATAGAAATATTACTTTATAACATTTCTTTTACTGTAATACAACTAATGAGTACATATAAATTACCAAGTTTATATATATTGGACAATATAGTCATATGTAAAATATTATTCTATAATGGAAAACAGTACTCACGGTCCCCTTCAATTGGTCATTCACTATGATCTCCAGGAGGTGTATTTTGGTCTTCTCAATCCCTATCATATTATTTATAGTACAAATTAACATATAAAGAATATACACATATATATTTAAAAAAATGATCCTAAAAATGCATATGGAGCTTAATCCATTCCAAACTCTATAACCATCACATATCCTACCAAGCATGCTTCTCTAACCAAATCTTACTAATTATGATGTAATATAAAGACTAAAATCTACTAGACTTGAATTGGATCTTGCTTACATCCTATTTCCCTTACCCATTTCCCTTTTCCTGACGGTGCCTTACCACTCTTCTTCTCCTATTCTTCTTCGTCTTCATTCCCGTCATTCTTCCTCAATTTTCCCTCTCTGTTAGACTTTCTCTCTCTCTTTTAGTGGGTGGTAGTAAATGGCAGCAATATGGGAGATTGTTGATTGATTTTGGATAACTGTGTGGGGTTTATATCAACACATGAAGGAAAAGAAAAAAAATGAAATAGTGAATTGGCTTATGTAAGTCTAATGGGCACCTAACTTCTTAAAAACTGAATAAGGCATTAAATGTATACTAGCACTAAGATCACACAATGCGTTACCTTCAAAATCTTTTCCAATAGAGTAAGGGATAATGAAACTAACCAGATCCTTTAATTTTTGTGGCAGCTTATGTTGTAAGATTGCACTACACTCTTCAATTAAGGCCACTGTCTCATAAGAGCCTACTCTTCGTTAAGATGATTTCTTTCATGAATTTGGCGTAACTTGACATTTGCTCAAGAGTTTTAGCAAATGGAATATTAATATGTAATTTCTTAAAAACATCTAAGAACTTACGAAATTATTGCTCGATTTTCTTCTTTTTGAGCTCTTTGAGGGAAAGGGAGAGGTGGGTAGGTCCAATTCTGCTTCAATGCATTTCCTTAAATTTCCATGGGTTGTTGAGGGTTGATGTCATTATTCTAGGATGCCTTGGGATGCGTTCCCTCGTTGGCCTCTTAGACCACATTCATAGGCCATTGTTGCCCTCTTGGGCGACAGTTGCACTATTTCTTTCTGCTCTCGGGGTAAGCGATCGTGGTCTACTGAGCACTTCACTATCCTTGTTTTGTTGGACCATGGTCTAAGCTCCTCCAGCATGTTGTTCACCTCTTTCCCTCTATGAAGTATGATGGCTTTGATTTGTTCAAGACCTTTACCTCTTGGACCTCTTGGGTTGACCTCCATGTCACTTGACAATACTCTATGTGGTCAAGTGTTAATAGCTTGAGCAATTTGCCACACCTGGTTTTCCATATAATGCATTTGAGTATCGAGGCTTGTAGGATGAGTGTTTACTTGTGGAAATTGATTGTTGTGGCCTTGAATGGCTAAATTTGCTGTGTTTGTGAAGTTGATGAGAGACTCCTCAATCTTGGAGAGCCAATCGATAGTAAGAGGTTGAGTCCTTTGAGCCAATTGGAATTCGGATGGAGGATTTGACTTGTTATTAGCATAGGAAAAATTTAGATGATTTCTCCATCCTACATTGTAGATGTTGGAGTATGAGTTGTTGTTGGAATTTGCACCTACAAACTTTACCTCTTGTGAAAGATCCAAGCTTTCTCCTTGATTATAATGAGGTTTGTTGGCTTCGACTCCTTGGACTTTTAAAAAAGACACCTCCCTTGTGAGTGTATTGATCATAGCTGTCAAAGTTGTCACCACATTAATAGCATGAACTCCTCTCCCCATAGATGAACGCTCTGATGTCCATTGGTAGTTGTTGTTGGTAATCTCCTCAACAATATCATAGACTTCCCCGGGAGATTTTCCAATAATCAATCCACCTGCATCAGTATCAATAGAAGTATGCAAATTTTCATTAAGACCGTTAGACAAAGTTTGCACCAATAGCCACATAGGGATCTCATGATGTCAGCATGCCTAAAGCATCTCCTTGAACTGCTCCCGAGTCTCAAAGAAGGATTTTGGTAGCATGTTGACTGTACGAGGTTATGTCATTCCTTAACTTCATTGTCTTTGATGATGGGAAATACTTGGCTAGGAATTTTTGAGTTGTTATATCCCACAAGTTGAGGGAACTTGGAGGAAGAGAAAGTAGCCATACCTTGGCCTTGTCCCTTAAAGAAAAAGAGAGAAGAGTCATACGAATGTATTCGGGTGACATTCTATTTAAGCGAAAAGTGTCACATATCTTCAAGAAGTTGGTTAAGTGGGGATTAGGATCTTCATTCAGATTTGCTCCAAAAGAGCAAGCTATTTTAAGTATGTGAATGACAGCCAACTTGCTCTCAAATGTGTGGGCTTGAATCGAAGGCTTGACTATACTTGAGCGGTTTTGGAATCGAGGTTGAGCGTAGTCTCTCAAAGTCCCTAGTGGGTTTTGGTCTTGGTTTGTGTCACGACCCGAAAATTTGACAGAGTTTCCCCTTATTTTTGTCACATTCCACATTAAACATATACCTGCTATAATATCAATTCAGATATCCTCTACTCCAACATCACATTCACAACCATAACTTATCCTCTGACCATCTAAAATAAATTCAACCAAAAGTTCAGGTCGTAACATCTTTTATACAGAACTATTATAACTATAACTTACATACCCTTAGGATCTAAATACAAAGGCTCCACGATGATCCTCGAAACAAAATGACTATTCCAAGTGATTCGTCCCTGTCTACTTAGCTGCATAGAAAAATATCGCAGGAGATGAGTTGCGGGCTCAGTGAGTAAATTATTCTAAAATAAAATGAACTTCTATATATCTATTAAATATTCAAACATCTTAATCCTACGATTTGCACCGAACTTCCATTCTTACCGTCATAATATCCTCTATTGCACATATATATACAATATACACATACTTATTCATATAACTCATATTATTATACTTAAACTACACACATTGAAATCCAATACAAACAGTAAGTAGCCACAGGGCCGCATTAACCTCGTGGAGAGTTATGACGGTACCGTGAACGGTCGTCCATTTTGTATCCCGCCGGATCAGCGGTCGGTCGCCCGTTTTATACCCCGCCGGATCAGCGGTCGGTCGCCCGTTTTATATCTCGCCGGATCAGCGGCACTACACCCATGGCCACATCAACCAATCAATCATAACTCATCTCAATAACTCTAATTCATCCTTTTCCAATCTATAAATCCTCATAGTTCTTACTCATTAGTGTCATATATATATATATATATATATCTCATAACATTAATATTAGTACAACAGTCATCTATCATATTTAATATACACATACATATAGAGATCCATTTTATAATGGAATAAAATACTCACCGTTCCCGAGCAACTTCAACAAATTAGTCCTCGAAATATCTAGATCCGATCTCCTGAGTCCCTAACCATTATAATCATACAAAGCAGTCAGGTTATGTCATAAATCATACCTCGAATACTCTATCTATTCAATCTTTCGAGTTAACCCACAATAATATATATACATGAAACAAACCAACCTTAACCCAGATAATGAATCTCATTAATTTATCTCTATGATTTAATTATGCTCACATTTTATATTAGCCGCTAAACTTAGAATTTCCATAAAAAATAGTTCACTCACTGAGCATTCATATTCTTTTTGAATTCCTACCAATTAGCTAATCTTCTGCGGAAGGACACAACAAATTGAGTAAATCAATTTACCTTAACTAAATTCAATTGATTGTAATTCCTCATTTCTTAACTATTCATGTCTGTATTTAAATAAGATAATCATAGAATTAATCATAATAATAATCATAATAACGCTTATAGAACTTAATCTACTCCACCATGATCAACCTTATGACCTTAACATATTCATGAACCATATTTTGATACCTCAGTCATACCAACGATAATGTACTCTTAAATAATAAAATCTACTAAATTTAAATTGGATATTATTTACATCGTATTTCTATTACCTATTCCTACAAGGGTCTCTCCGCTCGCATCTCCTTGTCCTCAATCAACCCACTGTGCCGCCGACGAATATGGTGAAATTATATACCATGGCCAATTCTATAACCTTCACATGTCCTATTAATCATACTTTTATACTCAAATCATACTGACTATAATATATTGTTAAGTAATAAAATTTACTAAACTTGAAACTAATATTATTTACATCCTATTTTACTTACCTAATTCTCCTCTGTTCTTCTGCGTCTCCGTCTCCGTCGCCTTCTTCCTCTCCGTGACTTTGTTCAATGGCTTGAATGGCAGATAATGAAAGCTAAGTGGATAAATATGTGGGGTTCCTAAGGCGGTGGAGCAGGAGAATTTTATAATAATAATAATAATAATGATGATGATGATAATGATAAATGGCTTTATCAATCCTAATAGGCCTTGAATGGCTGGGCTTAATTTATGGGCTCACAGTTTGCCAATCCACCTTGGATGATGTGTTAGTTGTCACCTTGCACGTTCTCCATGGCTTCTTGAGTTCTCCTTTGCTCCCTTAGCCTTCTATGTAGAGAACGCTCTATCTCCGAGTCGTGTTGAAGCAACTCTCCTCAATTTCTTCCTTGTCAAAGGAACATCACCTATAGAATCAAACAAAAGAAATAAGAGAAAAGAAGAAAGAGAACTCGGTCAAATAACAATTGCTTGGTATTAAGGTTAGTATAAAAGTTGGAAAAGAGTCACCCGTAATAGCGCCAAAAACTTGTTGCATAATTTCAAAGTGCACACAAATATACATATCGTAAGCAACTAATAAAGGACGAGTAGAGTATCATTCCCCGAGAATTCTAACACTACTAAACACTAAAATTAACACGATCGTATCCAAGCCAGGCCAATCAAATAATGGGGAAAGAAGATAATCAAGAAAGCAAGTAATTGAACCAGAAAGCAAGTAAACAAGAATCAATCAACTAAGTGTTCATAAGATTCACAACTTCCCCTAGTCTAATCTTAAGCTAAGTCTTTCTCTCATGCAATAATTACACCATGTTATTAACCTAGGATTCAAGGGTTTCCCCACTACCTCCTTATGCACATCTCGACGTTGCAGAAATTACCTAAGCAGAAGACACTAACCACTCTATCTCTAGGTAGTTAGTGTTGAAAGGCTAATAAAACCAATTCTAATTGGCTATCTCGAGCGCTCACACGAATAACATCACCTCTCGGTGAAAGTTAAGTTAACCAAGACTATACACTCTCTAGCATGATTTCAATTCCCTCTCTTGAGACTCGTCTCCATCTCAAGGTCATTCTCATGGGTGGCCAATTCAAATGAAAGCATAAAGACCAAGATATGCATAAATAACACTAAGGGGACATACCTCAACAGAATATACACATGAGAGAATAAAACTTAAACTTAAAATATCAAAATAGGTTCCATTGATCCTCCTATGAATCAATGGGTTTAGTTTAACATAATGAAATACAATATAAGAGTCAAAAGATAAGAAAATATAGTGAAACAAGAAAGAAAGGGATAGAAGGAGCTCTAGATAGTGGTGGAACCGAATTTCTTGATTAAGCCTTCCACAATCATCAAGCATGAGCGCTCTTTCTAGACCCAAGTTGCACTGGTCTCTTACTCTTGAAACACACTAAATTATGCTGAATATTGATGAAAATTGTGTGTCATACTGCCGAAGTGGTGCCCATTAAATAGTGGGGGAATTAGAATTTATCGAAATATTCTTGGTTTTTAAATGTGTAGCCCAATATTCCAAGTCTTTGACCACTTTCCTTTTTGTTTCCAAACCGTTAATTGTTGAAATATATGTTAGAATACTTTGGTAATTTTCCAAGGTCGTTGGAATCAAAAGGAGCAAGTTTCTTATTCTAAAACCACGTGGAAAATGCGAGGTACCTAGTGGACCTATCTCTACTGCTTCGTAGTTTCCCATTTTGGAAGACGCATGATGCTCTGCATGCCATGGTCGTCCTCCTCTTTTTCCTACACGAGCTCTAGTTTCCTCTTTTAGGAGATTGTTTGATCGTTCTTTAATTTCCAACAAAATAAATCACTCCCAGTACCTAATAAATATTTTAAAATTTTAGGGACAAATTTTTTAACTCCCACAAATAAAATGACATGCAATTAAACTCTAAATATATGAAAAATGACGTAAAACTAAAAAATCTATGTTGGAATTGGGCAAATAAATCATACAAATTACAATATCAACAAGAAGCATCATCAGTCTTGTGACACAAGATAAACTGTTCCATTCTAGAGAAAAAATCTACCACAATAAATATAGAATTTGTACCTCTTTGAGACCTTGGCAAACGTAAAATAAAATCCATAGAAATATTTTCCCAAGGAATGTTAGGAATGGGGAGTGGGGTGTATATACCATAGGGATTGAGCTTGGATTTTGCTATATGACAAGTAATGCATTTTCCCACAAAATTTTCAACATCTCTTCTCATCCTGGCCAAAAAAATACTCACTTAATATGGCTAAAGTTTTAGCAATCCCGAAATCTACCATTGAAAAACCAAAATGTGCTTCTTTCATCAATAAGACACGTATGGAACAATTAGGAACACAAACTTTAGCAACTAGAAATAAAAACCCATCGTGCAAGAAAAATTTATCCCGTCCACTTTCATATTTGCAATTTCCATAAATTTCGCAAAAGTCTGCATCACTAGTATATAATTCATTTATCAATTCAAATCCAAGAATTTTAGCATCTAAAGTAGAAAGAAGAATATACATTTGAAAAGTTGCATCGACAACTATGTTATCCTTACCGTTCTTATGTTTGATCACGTAAGGAAGGGACTCAATTAACTCAATTCATTTTGTCTGTCTTTAGTTCAACTTGTTCAGTGCTTTAAGATGCCTTAGAGTCTCATGATCAGTTTGAAGGACAAACTCCTTTGGCCACAAGTATTGTTGTTATGTTTCCAAGACTCTAACTAAAGCATATAATTTTCTTTTCATATGTGGAGTAGTTAAGAGCTACACTAGTTAATCTTTCACTAAAATAAGCAATAGACTTGCCTTCCTGCACGAGTGTTCCACCAATGCCAATTACACTTGCATCATATTGCACCTCAAAGTCTTGCAGAAATTAGGGAAGGTTGGGATAGGTGCATGCATAAGCTTCTCCTTAATAGTTTGCAAGGCACTTTCTTGGGCTTCTCTTCACTTAAAAGTCACGTTCTTCTTGGTTAACTCATTCAATGGGACTACTATCATTCTGAATCCTTCACAAATTTCTTGTAGAAGCTCACCAATCCATGGAAACTGTGTACTTTTTCAATGGTGGTAGGGGTTGACCATTCTTGTAGTGCTTTTACATTTTCTTCATCCACCTCAATACCCTCACCACTCATAATAAAGCTAAAAAAAAATAACTTTGTTGGTGCAAAAATCAAATTTCTTAAAATTTCCAAACAATTTCTCCTTCTTTAGTGTTTCTAGGATTGTCTAAAATGAACTACATGTTCACTTAAAGTCCTACTATATATATGGGTCTCATCGAAATAAACTACCACAAATTTTCCAATGTAGGCACATAAGACATGATTCATTAACCTCATAAATGTGCCAGGTGCATAAGTAGGGCCAAAGAGCATCACTAACCATTCATAAGTCCATGTTTACTCTTAAATGTTGTTTTCCATTCATCTTCTTCTCACATTCTAATTTGGTGGTAGCCACTCTTTAGGCATGTATGAAAATATAGTTGAGCCGCTCAATTCATCAAGCATACCGTCTAGCCTAGGAATAGGATGATGATGATACCTTACTATTATATTGTTGATGGCTCTATAATCAACACACATCCTCCATATATCATCCTTCTTGGGCACAAGCAAGACCAACCACACAAAAGGAGTGGGACTTTTTGCTCTTGAACTTGTGGTTGGATCTTCTTTGTCTCTTCAAGGTTAGTGTGATATGCAAGACGATTAGGTATTGATGCGTCGAGAATGAAGTTGATTTGATGCTAGATTCCTCTTATAGGGGGTACCTAGTGGGATATCCTCGGGAAATATGTCCTTAAATTCTTGCAAGAGGGATACAACACCGCTTGACAACATAGGGGTTAGGTCATTAATGGCTAACATTGCCTCTTTGTACGCAGGTACTAGGAAGTTCTTTTGAGATAAAAGGACTTGTTTGACCTCATTTTTTCTTGCCACTAATAGAGTATTGTCTTTTTCTCTCAATCTCTTTTTTATTGCTCATGTTCTTTTCATCTTTTTCTCTTTTCTTTTTGGTTCCTCTCTTTCATTCCTCGCTTCACTTTGTTTTTCTTTTCCACTTATTTTTTCGCTTGCATGCACTCTTTTCTTTTCTCACTTGATTTGATCTTCCAATATTTATTTTGAGGGCAAAAGAATAAGGGTTATGGGTTCTCTCCTTAGTACAAAGACTAATGTTTTAAGAAACTATCTAGAGTGATGCGCCTGTCAAACTATCAAGGGCTACCAATCAAGAGATGACATACTTTTATGGGAACAACATCACATAAAATTTCATCTTTGTACTTCCCTATGAAAACAATACCTTGAATTGTTTCGTCACCTTCAACTCGCCACTTCATTGAGTCATTATAGTTTGTATGGTTAGTGATGCTTGAAGGTCGGTAGTCCCAACTTTTCCACTAGCTCGATACTAGCAATGTTGCTACAACTTATTGCATCGATGGTGACACTATATGGCTTGCCATGAACTTGCCATCATCTATGGAATACATTTTCTCGTTCATCACTCTCTTCCGCCACCATTTGAGCACTATGTATTCTTCAAGGTACAAGAAGCATAGTTTTAAAAATCGAATCGGGCCGGGAACCAATCAAGAGACTGGCTCCAGGTTCAACCGGGGGTCCAATGGGTCGAACCGAATCTATTTAAAAAATAATAAATATATAAAGTACATGTAATAACCTAAAATACACAAGCACTAACAATTTAATATCTTATGGGCTCAAGCCAGTTCATTAAAAACTGGCCAATTTAACCTAGTTCGACCGGTTCCTATCGAGTCAATACGGAAACTGAGTTAACTATGCAACCGAACCGGACTAGTCATCGGTTCCAAGTTCAATCGATTGGACCAACCTGGTCGGTCAGTCCAATCTTTAAAACTATGACAAGAAGTTCTCCTTCTTCTGCTAGCTCTCCATCATCGCTTTCTAATGGTGGTCCTCCTTGAATTCTTCTTCCTTGATCTCCCAATCACAATGTTGTTTGATGATCACGATGCACTTGTTAGGGCTCCCACTTGAGACATGTCCTCTTCCATTGCACTTGAAGCATCTAATATCTCGATTTCTTTAGAACTCGAATTAGCTTGAACTTTCTTCAAAGGGGCAGTAGACTTATCTCCTTTCTTTAAGTCAGTCGCTTTGGTTCTTGATATAGAGGGAAGATCTTTTTTTGGGTTGCTCTCCTAGGAACTAGAGAGGGTAGACTTATCATTTCTCCTCTTGAGTTACCACTCCACTTTAATGGCTTGATGCACCATATCTTGCAATTCCACATACTGGTACATTTCCACAACATCGACAATATCTTGGTTGAGTCCATGAAGAAATCTGGCCATGGTTGATTATCTATCTCCTCCATATTGGCTTGGACCATCGTGATCTCCATTTCTTTGTGGTTCTCATCATCGCTTTTAGAACTTTGTGTGAGGCATTGGAGTTTATTGTGAAGCTCTCTACGAAAATGAGATGGAATGAAAGGCCTCATCATGATTGCCTTCATTTCTTCCCATGTGGTAATGGGGTGCTCGCCACATGTCTCATTCTCTCCATTTTCATATGGTCCCACCAAACAAGAGCCATAATCAGTAAATTAAAGAGTAGCGAATTTCACTTTCTTATCCTTCGAGAAATTATGGCATCCGAAAATTTGCTCGACTTGCATCTCCCATTCTAAGTACACCTCAGGATCACTCTTGCCTTAAAAAGAAGGGATTTTGATCTTGATCCCTCCAGGGTCTTATTCTCCATTTCTAAGTATCCTTGGACCTCCTCTAGATTGGTTACGTGAGCTCCTCCTCAGATGGAACTTATCATACTCTTCTTCATCTCAGCTCTCCATATCTTCCACTTCTCCAATAGGGTAGGGTCGTGGGCTCGAGTTTGCCTCCTACTAGCTGGAGTGGTTCTGCTTGCCGCTTGATCCTCCACTCGATCTAACGGTTCATTTATGCCCATCAACTTCATATCAAGTAATCTTTCAAAGTGACTTGCCAAGGTCTGCCTTTGGATGGGTGCTAGGCCTGGTTATTCCATATCTTTCAACTTGTCACTTTGGCTTATGCTGGCAATTCCCTTTACACGATCTGCCCATGTCAGTAATATTTTCCTAAATAATCTAAATTTTTTTAAAAAATTCTCAATTTTCTAATTTTTTTTAAAAACATATGAATTTTTGAAAATTTAAAATAATTTTAGCATTTTTTAATAATGTAAAATTTTATTTTTATGATTTTTGAAAAATACATATTTTTTTGAATTTTAAAAAAATTTTGTATTCTTTCCAAAATTTTTAAGATTTTTCCTATTTTAGCTATTTTTGAAAATTTCTGAAAGCCACATCAACAAAAACCTCAACGTGATAGCTTGCTGTATTGCCATGTCCCATAGTTCCATATAAGCAATTTTGACAACGTTCTAATAAATCGACTGATGATAAAATGGGAAAAACAATGTGATGTTCTAGGTCATTAACGAAGCAAGTGACAATATAGGAAATTTTAATAAACCGCGTGATTTTCTAAATTATTTACTCTAATTTAAAACATAAAGTTACATGCTTACACAATAAATTTCATTTAATCTTTCCTTATCATGTGCCTACAAATTGACACAATTAGCGTAATTTTTTAGAATTGATTTAATAATTTTCTCATAAATTAGTATTAATATTAGTTATTAGAAAATGTCAAGAGGAATTTTATATATAGGAAATTGATGTAAATTTGAAGAAAGTTTTTAATATACTTTTATTCTATGATTGAGAAAAATATTTAAAATGAAACTATATGCCTTTATTTTTCGAAATTTGAACGTTTGATTTTTTTAGAAAGGGTAAATTACATGAAAAATATATGATTTGTTCATTTTCTCAAAAAAAGTCAAATATTTTAAATCTGAAAAATAAAAGCACATAGTTTAATTTTATTCATAAATTAAGTCAAACTTTTCAAATTTTAAAAATAAAATCATCCAATTTCCTTTTATTCCCAATTTAAGCCAAGTATTTCATATTTTGAATTTAAAATTAATTTTTTATTTAACTATGAAATCAAACTAATTCCTTTAATCTTACATTAAATGCTTAGATGACTAATCTTTTACAACTTTTTTTTATCACAGGATAAAAGTATACTAATTTCTTAAATTCACACTAGTTTCCTATATATAAAGTCCTCTTATTAGTTTCTCATAATTAATATTAATCATAATTTAAGAGAAAATTATTAAGTCAATTTTAAATAAAATGTACACTAAATTATAAATTCATAAGTACACGATAAGAAAAAATCAAGAAGAATATGTCACACAAGAATACCACTTTATATTTTAATATATTAGTCCACCTTATCAATAAATAAAAATTATGATTTTTTATTTTTCATATTTGGAGAGTTTGACTTGATTTGAGAATAAAATAAAACTATATGATTTATTTTTAAAACTTAAAAGGTTTGGTTTAATTTGGGAATAAAGTTTTAAAACTATATGATTTATTTTTCAAACTTAAAAGGTTTGGTTTAATTTGGGAATAAAGTTAAACTACATAATTTTATTTTTAAAATTTAAAACATTTAATTTTTTTGGAAACAAAGGAAACCTTGTGTTTTTTTTTTTTGTATAGTTGAACCCTTTAGATAAGGAGCAAAATCTCATGCTTTTTTTTTAATGTGAAACCATATGCAAATTTTTAGAAAAGGAGCAATTTTGAAATATTTAATTTTATAAATTTTTTTCTTTAAATAAGATATTATCTTTGAGTTTCTGAATGAAAAAGAATTTATATTAAGAGATGTTTTAGTGAGCCAATCTAATTAAAACCTAAATTAGTTAGAGTAATTGCAGAGGACTACGCGTCTCCGAGGGGGCCAGTCCAGATGGTAAGTAAGGGTCTCCTTCTTACTTCCCAGGTTATGAATTCGAGCTGATTTAAGGATTATTATATGTCGTAAGAGTAAATTGATTAGTCCGTCCATGAGAGATGCATTGTACATCAACTTCATCCTCTTCTAATTTTGTACATCAATTGGGTCCTCCTGAACATCAATTGGGTCCTCCTGAACATCAATATCGTCCTTCTGAACATCAATTCCGTCCTTCCAAATATCAAATTCGTCATTAAGACACCAAGGGGAGTTGGGCCGAGTGGTAAGCAGCTCGGTGCCGCTTAAGGAGGTCTCGAGTTCGAGACCTCACGTACGCAGACACCCCCCTTGGGAGCCTCACCCGCCATTGCCAGGCGTGCGACCCGGGGCGACCAACGGATTAGTCAAGTATAGTTGGCTGAAAGATGCCATCTCACCGCTGGTGGGGCCTGCTTGGATACCGTGGCTGGCGACCAAAAAAAAATCGTCATTAAGAACATCAATTCAGTCCTTAATTATTTTGAACATCATATATATCTTTATTGTACATCGTACAGGTCCTTCCATCCCGAAAAGCCATCTGTTTTTTATGGAAAAATCACTGAACATCAAAAACGTCCTTCCACTTATATTTGATACATCCATTCATTTGGTCCTTCATTCTTAGGTGATTATTGAACATAAAAAACGTCTCTCTCTCTTCCTTCCCCTCCTTGCCCTCTTCCCCCCATTCTCACTCCTCCCCCTCTTCTCTCTCTCCTCCCTCCCTCCCCTTTCTTCCCCCCTCTCTCTCTCTCCCTCCCTCCCTCCTCCTTCGTCCCCCCTCTCCCCCTTCTCCCCATTCCCACTCCTCTCTCTCTCTCTTCCCCCTCCCCCTTCGTCCCCCTCTCCCCATTCCTACTCCTCTCTCAAATCTCAACACTCTCTCCCCCATTCCCACTCATCTCTCAAGCCTCAACACACACACACACACATAAATATGTATCTATCTCTTTCTCTATCTTCTTTCTCGTATTTCTTCTTTCCTTTCTCCCCCATTTTCTCCTCTATCTCAAAACATATGCACACACGTATATGTATGTATATATATCTCTCTCCCCCCATCTCTCTCCATTCTCATGCACATTCTTCACATTCTCTCTTTTTCTCATCTACTCTTTTCCTCCTCTCCTCCATCATTCACACCATTATCTTAACACACATGCACATATATTCTTCTCATCTCCCTCCCCCTCTCTCTCTTTCTTCCTCCTCATAATCTCTAGCTCACATCACTCCTATCTCTCTCTATCCTCTAATATACATTCACACATATTATTATCACACTTCTCTCCCCATCTTTCTTGTTTATCTTTCTTCTCCAATCACTATTACCTCTCACCCCATCATTCCCACTTCTCTCCCTAGCACACATCATCCCAACCCCTCTCTCTCTCCTCCTTAATACACATGCACACATCATTCTCACATTTTCCCCATCATGTTCATTTCTCTTTCTTTCTCAATCACTACCACCTCTTTCTTACGAAAGGGATAGTGAAAGATTAAGATATGACTCGTATAATGCTTGAAAGGAGCTCAAAGAGAGAGAGATGTAACTTGTATGAATGTTTGCTTGTGAAAGGTAGCTCATAGAAAGAGATGATATTGAATTGTTTATTGATATCTTTATATATTCATCAAGTTAGAGAGAGAAAGATTAAGTTCATCATTAATGCCTTCTTTAATTAAATTCTCCAAATCATAGATTACCCATAATTCTAGGAACCCATAGGATTTTACAATACTTGATTTCGTTGGACGGTTTTTAAGTTATCACATTTAAAAATCCTCAAAAATTGTGATGATCTTCAAATTTAGAAAAAAAGGACTACATTGATGTACAAAATTAGAAAAGTACTAACTTGATGTACATATAATTTCTAAGGGACTAATTAGTCAATTTATTCCTTCAACCTTCAAATTTCAATCTGTCAAGCACCTATATGAAAATGAAAAATTTTAAAGAGTAACGACGTTAACATTTCGCTAAGAAAGGATGATATTGATGTTCAGGAGGACTGAATTAATGTTCAACGAATGAAATTGATGTTCAGCGGACTAAATTGATGTTCAGAAGGATGCGATTGATGTTCAGCGGACCTAATTGATGTTCAGAAGGACGGAATTGATGTACAAAACTAGAAAATGATGAAATTGATATACAATACATCTTTCGGGACGGATTAATCAATTTACTCTATGTCATAACCGCCATTAGTCTAGTGCAAATATCTCAGTCCAGGGTACCGCGCAGGAGAGCATTAAGAAACAAAGGAACTGAAGGAAACCCAGCAAGAATATTTAAACCGGAGTCGAAAAGCAGCGGCAAGAAGAAGAAATGGCATTGGAGGACGACGACTGGGATCTGAGCGCAGAGGAGTTGGATTCTCTCGAGCGAAACGCTCTCCATCAGCTTTCTCAGTCCCGAAGCAATCCTTTCCCCCCTTCTCCGTCCCCTTCACCTTCTTCTTCTCTCCCAAATTTCACTCAAAACCCACAAAAGCAGTCTCTTTCCGACTGCGTCCTTTCAGTGCCTGCTGATGCTGGTTCTCGTCCAAGCAAAGTAAGATTCTCTGACCTTTTCGAGGGTTGATAGTTGGGCAGCTGCAGCTTTCTGGGTTTTAATTCGTTTTAGTGTATTTAGTTCCTGCGTTGTTTTGCACGTCTTCTCTTTCACTAAGTGGTTAATGTTCTGAGCTGCAAATTTTTGGCACTCCTCATTGCTTAAAACTACCAAACAGTTCTAAGATTTTGTTATCGAAATAGTTTGATTATCATTGTTGCTTTATCTCTGTGGTATAGCAATCTTAAACATTTTTAAATTTCAATCTCGCAGATCAAGGATGTTCTGTTAAAATACACTGATGGTATAGATTAATTTTTACATGATCTGCAATATTGAGATAACATGTAATTCATGTTAATACCATGCAGGGACAAGGTTTATTAGTGAAAGCGGGAGCAGATAGTGGTGATACTCTGAATTCCATTTAGTTTTAGTTTTAGAGGAGGTTGTTTTGGTTTTTCTCAGGTTGCACCCGAATTTAATTTCCTACTCTCTTGCATTTGAATAGATAAACCTTCATTGCGAAAGTCAACTGTTACATTTTCTCTTCATTCCAGTGGAAATGTTGCTGCAAAATTTGCATATGATCAGGTACTGTGATTATATACTAAGCAAAGGTTATATACACAATAACCCAGGGCTTTATGCTGGTTCTTTTATTGTTTTCCCGAATTATCTTGGACTAGGTGATTGTTGGTGCTTTCCGCAAGATCCCGAAAGCTACATGGAATGCTAAAGAAAGGTTCCTCCATCCCATGACTTTTATAAGTGCGCTGGTTACAGCAAAATTTTTGGATAGCTTGCCTTTACTTCTTCATTGATGACTTTAAATAGCTGATGTTTTGAATCTGCAGAATTTGGATGTTTCCAGTATCTTCATTGTCAGAAGCTGAAAAAGTTCTTAGTGAAACATGTGGTTCAAGTGTCGAGGTTGAACTTTGTAACTTTTGTTCTTTCATTTCGAAATTTCAACTGCACAATTTCCATGATGTTTGAGATACAATATAGTTTGATTGAATTAAACTAAACATCCCTGAAATGGGCCAACTTCAGGATTACTGGGCCAAAATAATTGTTAAAAGATTCTAGATTGAGGTTGTTGGCTCTATTTTCTCTCCTTTTGAATAGCTGACATCAACTTTATACTTTCCTCTAACATATGACCTGGACAATTTTTTTTGGTAAAGCTTGTATTTAGAAGTTTATTGTAACTTGATTGTTTAAATGGTCTGACAAATCTGTAGGTTTCTGCATTATTATACAGATATTTGGTCACTTCATTGTTTGCTTTATGCATTACAGATAGTGAATTTAGATCCACTGGTGCGTCGTGCACTTGCTGCTGCATTTTCACTGCCAGACCTTCAAGGTAAAAAGGTTGATGATCATCTATGTTACAGCATGGCGTAATGCCAGTCTTTCACTGTCTGCTTATTCACTTTCTTATGTTATGCGATATATCCGCTTATCTTTCCTTACTTCGCTTCTTATTGACTTGATTGTGATATGTTTGTCTTCTTTGCTTCAAACAAGATCGCTATGAGAGAATTCCTACTGATGTTGAATTCAAGCTTCTTCCATTTCAACGGGATGGCATTAGGTAAGTAAGAAGGGGCATCTTGATGCACAATCACATTTTGAGTTTTTCTTCTAAGGCAAACATTTCTATTGCTGCTGATGCATCTTTTCCTTGCTATTCATCTAAGACTTTCTAACAAAACTTTGGCCTCTCCTCCAGGTTTGTGTTAAAGCATGGTGTACGTGTACTTATAGCAGATGAGATGGGTCTTGGGAAGACTTTGCAGGCAATTATCATTTAATTGATTCATCTTTTAGGTGCTTAATTTGTTATATGGTTCTCTTTGTGGGCCTATATATCTTGGAAATACACAACAATAGCTATTCCAAAATTTTCACGATCTTTGTGGTTTTTGCAGGCCATTGCTGTTGCTGCATGTGTTAATGATTCTTGGCCTGTTCTTGTTCTCACGCCATCTTCCTTGCGTTTGCATTGGGCTTCAGTGAGTCCTTCTTGATCCTCCCTCTTCTGGAAATGCAATTTGTTTTGTTCTCAAACAATTCAATCTTCTTTCTGCAGATGATTCAACAATGGCTGAATATTCCACCCTCAGATATACTTGTACGCTCCTTGAACTTATAGAAGATCTGACTCTTTATCGTTTCTTTTAATATCTATTTTAATCTTTGCTTTCCTTTGAACTATAACTGTCAGCAGGTTCTTTTGTCTCAAAGTGGAGGGTCCAATAGAGGAGGATTTAGGATAGTTTTCTCAAACACCAAGCGTAGTGTACACCTCGATGGGGTGTTTAATATAATTTCCTATGATGTTGTTCCCAAGATTCAGGATGCACTGCTGTCATCAGACTTCAAGGTATATGCTGCCCTGAGGTCTCCTTTTCTCAGTAATTGCAGCAGATCTGGAACTTTCATTTGTGTTATCTACAGTATGCGTGCTCTAAGTTGAATTATATTTGTTCTCAGGTTGTGATTGCTGATGAATCACATTTCCTGAAAAACGCACAAGCTAAGAGGACAACGGCTTCTCTTCCGGTCATTAAGGTTCCTTAAGCTCGCCAAAATAATTTGGCTCATTATCTTGGTTTATTTTTATTTAATTAGTATATCGTTTAGTTGCCGCTGTGATGCCTATTAAAGTGATAGGATCATGACATATATCAGGAGGCAATGCAAAAAGGCAACTAATCCGGCAATTAATCACAAGAATAATTCTGAAATCATCTTGGGAGATAATTTCCTCATATTTCGAGATAAGCCGTGTATTTAGGGAGGGGAGGAAGGCTGAGAAAGACAGGGAGAGTATTCAGTGAGTGCTTTTCTATTTTCATTATTTTCTTTGATGGAGAGTCCGGTTACCTCTTGAATAGCAGCCACCGCAATTTGAATAAAGTTCAGTAATTCTATCATAAATACTCTCAAAATATTTTTCCATGATGTTTCCGTATGATTGCCTTTTCAAAACTGTGAACTCCTTGGCTGAATTTTTTGCCTTGAACATCATGTTTTATTTGATCTTTCTTAATCAACAATTGCAGAAAGCTCAATATGCAATCTTGCTTAGCGGAACCCCTGCTTTATCAAGACCAATAGAGCTTTTCAAACAGGTGCTTGTTTTTGTTCAAAATATATATGGGATAAATTAATATATAAGCAATACTGGTGTGACTTCTATTGATTGTGACAGCTTGAGGCCTTGTATCCAGACGTTTATAAGAATGTGCATGAATATGGCCAAAGATACTGCAAGGGGGTACATGATTTTTATTCGTCTAATGTAAAATCCATGGTTCAGTCTTCAAGTCGCAAGGAAACAGTATTGGCTATCAAATTTTTCAGGGCACTTTTGGTGTTTATCAAGGTGCAAGTAATCACGAAGAATTACACAATCTGATGAAGGCAACTGTGATGATTCGGAGGCTTAAAAAGGATGTCCTATGCCAGCTTCCAGTAAAACGAAGGCAACAGGTAGATAATATTGGAAAAGCAATTTCTGATTTTATGGTTTGGCACTCCTATGCATCTTTTATTACTTGATTCCTGGTATTGTGGCTCATAAGTTTTATTTTCATTTTCAGTTTTTCCTGGACTTGGCTGACAAGGACATGAAGAAGATCAATGCTCTGTTTCACGAGGTAATAATGAATATTAGGATTTTAAGTGACTTAAATCTGAAATTAAGTACATATGCATTCATGTATATACGAGCAATTTGTGGTGCTGATTTATGTGAATCATGCAGCTAAAAGAGATAAAAGGGAAAATCAAGGTCTGCACATCCAAGGAGGAGGCTGAATCACTCAAGTTTACCGAGAAGAACCTTATCAATAAGGTATTCCCTGAGTATCAGAATTTTCTAGCATACGTTATATATTCTTGAGCAAAATTATTAACGTTTCAGTTGCTTACCTGCAGATTTATACTGATTCTGCTGAAGCAAAAATACCTGCAGTGATAGATTACCTTGAAACTGTGGTCGAGGTAATGAAACCACAAAAGCTTGAAACGTCTCTTAGAACAACTTGAACTTAAGAATATCTAAATTAGATATGCTTTGATAGAAAAATGTGATAATGATATAGTCAAATTCTTGCAGGCAGGCTGCAAATTTCTTATATTTGCACACCATCAGCCCATGATCGATGCAATACATCAATTTCTTATTGTAAGACCACTATTATTTGTTACACTTTACTTACCCCCCCGGGATCTGTCCTCTTCTTTATTTACAACTGCAAAATTCCCAGAAAAAGAGGGTAGGTTGCATACGAATCGATGGAAGCACACCTGCAATTTCAAGGCAGTCCTTCGTTACAGAATTTCAAGAAAAAGATACAGTAAAAGCAGCAGTGGTATGGCAAGTTTTTTTTTCCCATATAACTTTTACTTTTTATTTTTTATCTACCATTTCTTTCGTTAAGGGCGTTTTATTCATAAATTTGTAAAGAATTTATTTCTTTCTTGCATTTGTACAAGCCCCGTTCCTTATAGCCTTCTCTGATTGTGCAGCTATCAATCAAAGCAGGTGGAGTTGGACTGACTTTAACGGCTGCAAGCACTGTTATATTTGCAGAATTGTCATGGACACCCGGTGACCTGATTCAAGCGGAAGATCGTGCTCATAGGATTGGTCAGGTGAACTTCAATACAAATGTTCTTCAAGTAATGATAGCGTTATGCACTTAGTTGTCTTATGTTATAAGTCCAGAGCAATGACAGTTGTTGGGTCTCCCTATTACTTACTCCTTTCAAAATAATAATTTTTGCAAGCCCTTCATTATATTATTAGTTTATTTTCAATGGTAGGTTTCCTCGGTCAATATATACTACCTACTAGCCAATGACACTGTAGATGACATAATATGGTAAGCCGCATTAACTCGACTAGTGAAATCTATGTGAGATCAATTGATTATGATCCTTATGGTGATAACTAATGGTAATTTGTTGTTGTATCTGTCACTGCAGGGATGTCGTCCAGAGCAAGTTGGAAAACTTGGGTCAGGTAATCTGCAGTATCAGTGTCCTGCCGTGTGCCTTTCTTTTCTTTTAAGGGTCTTTTTTCCATGGATAGTGCCAAGTCTTGTCTGATCAATATCCTAAACTCTTCTTTTTCAATGATCATAGATGCTTGATGGTCATGAGAATACCTTGGAGGTTTCCACAAGCCATCAGAGTAACACCAGTCCTGCAAAGCAGAAAACGTTGGATTCATTTGTCAAGCGCTGCAGTAACAATGACAACTCTGAGCACCAATCAAGGCTAAAATATCCCAGGCATTGAATTATAGCAATTTCTTGAAAGGTAGGGTCTTCTTTTATATGCTAAACATGCATGGATTAAATGTCATAATGAAGCTCTGTAAAATAATGAGAAAATATCATGTTTTTTGGATTAGCAGAGATGCTCAAATAGGTAAGTATATTTTTGTTGATATGATCGATGGGAAGTTGTTATTGTGAAGGGCTTCGGAATACTACGTGAAGATTCGGATTTCTAATTAGTGAAGGTCACAAAACAAAGCTTAATGGCTAAGACAAAGCACAATGTCTTTGGAGTTTTGAGAGATCTAAGATACTGTATTATGTGTGGAATCACCAGTCAGAGGCTGAGGCTTTAACATGTAATGCATAAGAAGATCAACCCTGTTCTGGAAGATCAGAGAGAGAGCAAGGGTATCCCAGGACTTTAGTATCACAAACGTCAAGTTGGAGCAGTGGAATGTTGCTTTCACTAGAAGGCTTCTGGTTTCCTCCCAGTAAGGAAGATGCGGCAGAAACAGCTAAAGCATTGCCAGATCTTGCCTCATTGATTCTACTGTTGGCTATGAAGTTATCTTTGTTCTGTGTGATTATTTTTGTGAATATCATCGTCAGAACTCTGTGAGCTGAGCCACCATGTTTACTTGATAAGCGAGCAAGATAAAATCCATTTAAATACCATTCAGATTCACCTGCCCGTGATATAAAGCTATATTGTGCAAGTTGGAAGAAAAGGAGACTGAACTTTGCTGTAGAATCAATAGAATGAAATTCTCTTTGATATTTGCTTTTTATATAATCCCTTTGCCCGACGGCAGAACAGTACTAGATGAGTATAAAGCTACTGATGACAATCCTATGCTTAAACAAGTCTGCTCGATGCCCAAAAATATTAAAACGTCATCCCATGTCCAAGAGCCCAACGCCATTAAAGCGTCAACAGACCCCGTTACAACTATCATGGTTGATTTTGGTTATGTCCCTGTAATTCTTAAGATTTTGGATCAAGTATATTTATACAAACTTATGGGAAGTTTGGTATCTTTTTCATTATTCATATTCGCTCTTAATGTAATTTACATATTAAACTTTATGATATATATCTGATTTTTAAATTAACGATAAAACAATAATTTCATTTATTTTCCTCATACCTCATATTTACTATCTTAACAGTAAAAATATTTCATTAATGGTTCAGATTTTTATTTCACTCCATATCTATAATTTGAGTAGCAAAAATTCATCAAGATTTTTAAAATAATATTTTTGAAATTGTAAAAATAAAAAAGTAAAATTGAAATAGTATACTAATAAAATAGATATTGTTATACTTACTATTATAAGTTAAATTTTAAATGAATTAAATTATAATAAGTTATAAATAAATGATATAATTATATGAATTCATCATATTGTTTCACATTTTTTTATTTTTTTCCTATGTAGTACGTGTCCTTGTCTAGTAGAAATAAAAGTCTCTTCCTTCTGAACTTTGACTTCTTGTTAGTTAGAAGGCACCCTCCTTTAACAATGAAATAAGATCAGGGTTGAGAATGTGTTGTTAAAGTCGTTAGCAGTTACGATCGTGGGAACGAACGACATTAAAGTGTGAACATAATCTATTACAACTGCGATGGTTGATCTTCCCGCCAGGGGTGGTGATATACTGGTTCAAAGTTAACTGTCACGTAATTTGGTCAAATCGAGATCCCAAGTTCGAGTTTCACTCTAAGCAATATTAGTATAAGAGACTCTTAAACTTGAATCTTAGCAGACACTGACTTTTTGAATCATACTAAACCTTTCATAGTATTATATTGTTGGGCCAGTATTGGTTCCGGTTGTTCAGTTCCTCTTTCTCCCCTTTGCTTCTTCTTCTTGCTCATCTTTCAAACCAATTTGGGATATGTTTTGCCCTCTCTATACCAAAAAGGTATCTACTGGTATTAGAGTAAGTTTTATTCTTTGCATGTGGTAGGAATATGGTGGTGGAATGCGCAAGATAGAGGCCATGTTTCGCGAACATGACCAACGACTCGAAGCGTAGAGGCTTAGGCAGATCTACTCCATGAGCCAGAGATAGCTTATACTAAAATCGGAGTGGAAGGTGCCTTCATCCCCCAACGAAGCAATGAAGAACATGGAGGAAAGAGTGCAAGATACGAGCACTCATCTGCCATAGACGGCACATATATTTCTAAATCTCGAATAGGAAAGGTTGAATTCCCTAAGTTCGATGGTTCGGACATGAAATCAAAGTGTCAACAGTTTTTCAACTTTGATGGTGCACTCCAGAGAGAGTAAAGCTCAACATTGCTTGTTAATCTAGAAGGTAAAGCTGTGCATTGGCACCGAATGTACGTGCTGTTGGACGTCGAAAATTCCGACTTGAGAAAATGATTCAGGCACGCACGAGGCCTTGCTTGGGACTTTAATCGAGGTTTGATTGGAGTTGCCACTAATCGTTTAAGGAACTATTCCTAAGGTCGATCAGAAACCT
Source organism: Lagerstroemia speciosa (assembly GCA_037672795.1). Taxonomy (NCBI): domain Eukaryota; kingdom Viridiplantae; phylum Streptophyta; class Magnoliopsida; order Myrtales; family Lythraceae; genus Lagerstroemia; species Lagerstroemia speciosa. Next base: position 2,662,352 of record CM075297.1, on the reverse strand, counting down.
ATTATTTTCCTAAGTGATCATGATACTAACCACCTAGGCGTTTATCGGTCTTAAAATCGAGATTTGAGTCGGGGGATCCTATTAGGTATCTTGAAGCTCGTGAGCCGAGATACGCCCAAAATTGGTACCCGTCCCTAAGTTTAGGTCACTTGTTTGCTTGCACATTTTACTTTGTCCAATTATTGCCCTAATTGAAGTTCGAATCGATGGTCCAAAATGTAAATTGGCGATCCACGCCACGTTCCTAGCATGCCACTATCGTCCTAATCTAAGTGCAGAAAATAAAGGATTCCACTATCGAGATTATATACATTCACCATCATCTCTCTCTCTCTCTCTCACTATCTTACATTGGTGCACTCAAATACATTTATCTCCCTCATCCCCACATACAAGTGAATAATATACATTGATCATACCACTCAATACCATCAAATAAATCAACCACTATTAATTTATTTCACCTCGGAATAATTCTAAAAAAAAACTTAAAATTGCTAAGTTGATTTAAAAAAATTAGGGAATAATGTAGAAGTCGAGTGAAACCGCTCAGGGACTCGAGTAAAAATTTCAGAAAAATTTTGGTCCAGCTTTGGAGGACTCGAAAATACCTCAGGGACTGTTTTGAAATGTTTTAGAAAGTTCTGGCCCCTGTAAAAATTTTCTGGACTGATTAAAATGCAGGGACTGATCAGTAAATTCGCAGAAAGTCCAGGACTGAACTGAAAAATGTGGTAAAAGTCTTCTGGGCTGATCTGTAATGCTCTGAAAAGTTCAAGGACCATTCCCTAGACCCTACAAAAACTTAGGAACACTCTGAATCAGACATAATCCACAGGGGCCAGTCTGTAATTTCGTAAAAAATGGGGCTGGACTGATCGAGACGATGCAAAAGTTCACAAAATCGAAATTTTTGTAACCTGTTTCATCATTGCAGTTTTTCACAACTCAATTTCTAGTCATTCCCCATCTTACTAATCAAAAAGTTGCTTCTTTTTTCTTGTTTTTGATTTATTCGAAATTTTTACTTTTTTTGTGATTTTTATATTTTCTTAAAAGATAAATTATACTATATGTGCATACTCTTAGGAATCGAATAATAAGGTTTTCGGGCCTTTTTCCAAAGCTAGTTCGAATATCTCTACACGAAAATGATTTTCCTTTTTTTCCTTGTTTTCGTTTTTTGCCTTTTTTTTTTTCATTTTTACGAAAAAACTAATAATAAAAATAACAAAAACTTTAACCTCCGAGAATATTTTCTAGATCTTGAATGAGGAATCTATACCTACGACCAAGATGATAGTGATAATGAGAGGAGTGCGGAAGTTCGGTGGCGGACTCGGATCGGAGACGGCTTCGAAGTCGGTCACGGGCTCGGACTCGGACTCCGACTCGTATTGGCGGTGGACTTGAACTTGGCGCCGGCTCGGGATCGGATAGATGGGGGGCTTGAACTCGGGCTCCGGCTTGAATCGATGATGAACACGAACTTGAAGATGGGCTCCGGCTCCGACTCCGGCTTGGACCTACGATGGATTCAAAAACTAATTAATTTGGAGTGGGATGTGTGTTCTTGAATTCTTGCTCAGCACATGAGTCTAATTCAAGAGAGTGTGGAGAGTTTTTCAAAGTGAGTGATGGCTCTATTTATAGAGAAAGACCCAGCTGGGTTTATTTGCAAAGAAACAAAAGTTGAGTGGTCAGAAAAATAAAACAAAATAAATAGAAGCAGAAAAACAGAAGACAGACGAAAGACAGGCAGAAGGCAGACACGAAAATAGACATGGAAGAAGATGGACACAGACAGACACAGAAGAAGACTTCCGAAGACAAACAGAATAGAAGCACAGACAGGACAGAACAGAACAAAAGCACAGACAGAACAGAACAGAACAAAAGGCAGAAAACAGAAGATAGAAAACAGACACATGAAAAGCAAAGAGACGAAAACAAGCAGAAACAGAGAATACAGACATAGAAAGATGAAAAACAGAGAAAATAGACACAAAAAAATGAAACAACAAAGGAAAAACAGAGAAGACAGCACAGAAAAATGAAGCACAGACAGGACAGAATAGAACAGAAGCACAGACAGAACATAACAAAAGGCAGAAGACAGAAGACAGAAGATAGAAAACAGACACATGAAATAGCAAAGAGACAAAAACAGACAGAAGTAGAGAATACAGACATAGAAAGATGAAAAAAACAGAGAAGACAGTCAAAAAAATGAAAAAACAGAGGAAAAATAGAGAAGACAGACAGAAAAATGAAGCACAGACAGGACAGAACAAAACAGAAGCACAGATAGAACAGAACAAAAGGCAGAAGACAGAAGACAGAAGACAGAAAACAGACACATGAAATAGGAAAGAGACGAAAACAGACAGAAAACAGAGAATACAGACACAGAAAGATGAAAAAACAGACAAAAAGCAGAGAAGACAGACACAAAAATGAAAAACAGACGACTATAGCTGACTGATACTAAGGAGAGTCAACGAAGAAGACAGCCTAAAGACAACAGAAGGCAGAAGATAGACCAGAAAGAAGAAGAAGACTCGGGAAGAAGAAGAAGACAGACACAGGATAGAGAGACCCAAAAAATGATAGAGAAGCGGCTGATCGAGCCTGGGACGGTCAGGAGAGATGTGGACGAGAAGCTATGGACAGTGCTCGGGTAAAAATCGAGTGTCTACAGCTGCCCCTCTTTGGATTGACGCTCACAGAGTGACTGTCCAAAAACAAATGGAACTCGATTTTGGACCGACACATTACTGACTTTGAATGATACGGGCTATGCACATGGAGAAATGAGTGTGATGCAACTCTAGACACATATGAGAAAAGAATGCAGCTCTGGGCATAGTGTGCGGCTCTGGGCGCGGGGTGCGGCTCTGGGCGCAAGGTGAAATAAATGCGGCTCTGGGCTCGAGGGAGAAATAAATGCGGCTCTGGGTGCGGGGTGCGACTTTGGGCGCTGGGGAGAAATAGACGCAGCTCTGGGCGCAGGGTGCGGCTCTGGGCGCAAGGTAAAATAAACATTGCTCTGGGCGTGAGGGAGAAATAAATGCTGCTTTGGGCGCAAGGTGCGAAATAGATACTACTCTAAGCGCAAGGTGTGGCTCTCTACACCGAGTTTGCTTTTGCGGACTGCCTTTCCAGATTGTTAACCTGCCCCGTCAAACTCTAGCTTAAACTGGAAGAGCACTCTATAGCGTTCTCATCTGTCCACCTGTGAAGACAAGCAACAAGCCAACCTGTCATTAGTTGCACCTCAGGCAGCCCTAATTGCGACAAATAAAGCAATTCGAGCAATGGATGTTTGGGATCATCTGCTTCGTAACCATCTTGAGGAGTGGTTGTGTTCCTTTTCAGAAAGAAAGGGTGTGAGTGCAGACTCAATCCGCAGGATCAAGACGAAACAAGAGAAATCTTTTTCCAAATTTCAAAGGATACGTGCGGTCCAACCACCACTCGAGATGCACCCCTTTGGATCTCACGTCAACCTTTCTTGGTTCTTGGATTGCTTGCCTTTGACCTCTCAGACCATGACTGTGGCTACTTGTACCAAGGATTCTGCATCATCGTGGCCAAGGCAGTAACTTTCCCCTAACTTTTGCCTAGATCATGCCATGTACATTGATCTAGCGGGGCTATTTTATTTGATTTTGCATTCATTTCTCTCTCAGATGCCTCTCCTTTTGCTACGGCCCTCCTCTAAGGGAGTAACCATACCGCTCAGCTCCCTAACTTTTGCCTAGACCGCCCTCTCGGGTTTTCAGCCTAGCAAGAGTATTATTTAGCTCTCCTTTTGCTACGACTGCCCTCCTTTGGGTTTTCAGTCGCACCTCTCTCCCTAATTTTTGCCTAGACCGCCCTCTCAGGTTTTCAGTCTAGCGGGACCATATTGATTTTTTTCTCTCTAGATTTTTGGAAAGTGACAAAAAGTGCGCATCGGCCTGTTTCTTAGGGGAAATACTTCTTCAGCGAATCTGTGTTGACAGTGCTTGAGATATCTTGACCGTCCACGCCAGTAATACTCAATGCGCCCCCGGAGAAGACTTCTTTGACAACGTAGGGGCCTTCGTACTTGGGCATGAATTTGCCTCGAGAGTCGGGAGCAATGCGCAACACTTTATGCAATACCAAGTCACCAGGTTGGAACTCGCGATGTCGTACCTTCTTGTTGTAAGCACGAGCCATACGCTTCTGATAGCACTGGCCATGGCAGAGTGCTGTATGTCTTCTCTCATCAATAAGGTTCAGTTGTTCATATCGCTGTCTTGCCCATTCAACTTCTTCTAGACTGGATTCGGCAAGAACTCTTAGAGAAGGGATTTCTACCTCAACTGGTAGTACGGCTTCAATACCGTAGACCAAGGAATATAGAGTTGCCCCAGTAGATGTGCGAATCGATGTGCGATATGCTAGAAGAGCCCAAGGAAGCATCTCATGCCAGTGTTTGTATGTAACAGTCATCTTTTCAATGATATTCTTCAAATTTTTGTTGGCTGCTTCCACTGCACCATTCATTTGAGGTCGATATGGAGTGGAATTGCAATGCTTGATCTTGAATTGCCCGCACAGCTCATCGACAAGCCTGTTATTGAAATTTTGGTATTATCGGTGATGATGGTCTCGGGTACGCCATATCGAGAGATCAAGTTGCGCTTGAGAAACCGAGCCACCACCTTGGCTGTCACTGAGGCATAGGATTCGGTTTCAACCCACTTCATGAAGTAGTCGATAGCCACTAAAATGAAGACATGTCCGTTTGAAGCCCTTGGAGAGATCGGACCAATCACATCAATGCCCCACATTGAGAAGGGCCAAGGTGCCGACATCGGGTGTAATTCACTTGGCGGCGAATTAATCTGGTTTGCATAAACTTGGCACAAGTGACAGCATCGAACATGCCTCGAGCAGTCCGTTTCCATGGTTGTCCAGAAATACCCAAGTCGCATAATCTTCTTCGCTAGCATGTGCCCACTCATGTGAGGCCCACATATCCCTTCATGCACTTCCTTCATTAGGTGCTTCGCCTCTCTAGCATCTACGCATCTCAAGAGAGTTGCATCAAATGATTTCTTGTACAAGACTTCTCTGCTTAAGAAATAGTTACATGCCAAGCGCCGAATGACTTTCTTGTCCTTTGGGTCTGCATGCTCTGGATATTCACTCGTACTGAGGTAGCGCTTAATATCCACATACCATGGTTTATCGTTGTCGCTCTCTGTCATGTTACAATGGGCAAGATGCTCATTGATTTCTATCTCAAGGGGCTCGATCATGTCTTCTCCTGAGATACTGACCATTGAGGCGAGTGTAGCCAGTGCATCTGCGAACTGATTCTTCGTGCACGGGGTATAGGTAAAAGTGATTCTTTCGAATCGCTTCGCAACCTTTTCCAGATGCTCATGATATGGTATCAATTTTGGGTCTCTAGTCTTCCACTCTCCCAAGGTTTGTAAAATGATGAGCATCGAGTCCCCATACACCTCTAACTCTTGGACTTTGAAATCAAGCGCTACTTTCAACCCCAATATGCAAGCCTCACACTCAGCAACGTTGTTAGTACAAGGGAAAGCCGCTTTTGCTGCAACCGGGTAATGTTGTCCTTTCGGAGAGATCAAGACTGCACCAATGCCACAACCCATGGAGTTCACAGCTTCGTCGAAGTACATCCTCCAGCAGGGCTCAACGTCGGAATCGCTTTCCACTTGTAGGATTCCCTCATCTGGCAATTCGGAATTGATCCGAGTCTCATCATCAATTGGGAATTCAGCCAAATGATCTGCTAGAGCTTGTCCTTTCACAGACACACGTTGTACAAACTGAATATTGTATTCAGCGAGCTGAACTTGCCACTTGGCTAAATTCTTCATGGACGCCGGTTCCTCCAACAAGTAGCGCAAAGGGTCCATCTTGGATAAGAGATGTACAGTGTAGTACAACGTATATTGACGGAGGCGTTGCACCACCCATACTAATGCACAACAAAGCTTTTCCACTTCGGGATATCTTGATTCTCCTTCAGTGAATTTCTTACTCAAATAGTAGATCGCATGCTCCTTACGCCCTGTATCATCCGATTGGCCCAACATGGCTCCTAACGATTCCTTGCAGACCGTCAAGTACAAGATCAAGGGTCATCCTGGAGTAGGTGGAACTAGTATTGGGGGGTTTGCCAAATAAGTCTTGATTGTATCGAAGGCCTGTCGGCATTCATCATCCCATTGGACCCGAGCATTTTTGCATAAAAGCTTGAAGAGTGGCTGGCACTTGCCCGTAAGGTTCGCAATGAACCGAGCGATATAGTTCAGACGGCCCAACAAGCTTCTCACTTCCTTGGCAGTGGTAGGAGGAGGGAGACTGGTGATTGCTTTGACTTTATCAGGGTCCACTTCAATACCCTTCTTGCTGACAATGAATCCCAATAATTTGCCAGAAGTTGCACCGAAGATGCACTTTGCGGGATTGAGTCTCAGCTTATACTTTTGGAGGTGCTCAAACAACATGTGCAAATTGGTTAAGTGGTCTGCTCCTTGTCGAGATTTTGCAATCATATGATCCACATAAACCTCAATCTGCTTGTGCATCATGTCATGGAACAAAGTGACCATGGCCCGCTGATATGTAGCCCCTGTATTCTTGAGTCCGAAAGGCATGACTTTGTAACAAAATGTTCCCCCCATTGTTATAAATGTCATCTTCGACTTATCCTCTTCTGCCATCCTGATCTGATTATAGCCTGAGAAACCATCCATGAACGAGAACATCTCATGACCGACGGTATTGTCAACAAGCACATCAATGTGGGGAAGCGGGAAATTATCTTTCGGGCAAGCCTTGTTGAGGTCGCAATAGTCGACACAAATGCGGACCTTTCCATCTTTCTTACGAACAGGGACCACGTTAGCAACCCACTCCGAATAGTTGCACACCTCTAGGAAACCCGCATTGATCTGTTTGACAACCTCTTCCTTTATCTTTAAGATTGGCTCGGGCTTCTGCCTTCTTAAATGTTGCCTTTTTGGAGGAAACTTTTGAATGCCAGTTGGCAGATGATGTTGCACAATTGCCGAATCCAGGCCTGGCATGTCGGCATAGGACCAAGCAAAGATTTCTTGGAATTCTTTCAAAAGATCGATCATCTAAGCTCGTTGTGTGGTGTCAAGACTCATTCCAATCTTGAGATTACGCGGTTCTTCCTCTGTGCCAATATTGATTGTGTCTGTGGCCTCATCAATCATTGGCTTGCTTTCCTCGAACCTTTCCAGGTTGTTTGTGATCTCCTTTGGGGTGCCGTCATCGTTCAACTCCTCCCCGTAAAGTATGGGGATAGAGTGATCGAGACTTTTCTCAAGTGGGTGTGAACCACCGCATCGCTCATCTTTTGGATTCGGGTGTTACCTGGACAAGGAGAAAGATAGACAATTTAGTGTAATGTGGGAGGTATAAGAAAGAGGAACCTTAAGGAACAAAATTCACAAAAAGGGATCTCATTTGGATAGCTTAGGACCATGACAAATCCCTCATCCGTCGTGGCTCATGGGTGTGCCACACGCGGGTAACATCCTACTACTCGAATATGCTTACTCATCGGCAACTAAGGCTGGAAAGAATGGAACTGCTATCCAGTTGGCCAATTTCTTGTCCTCAACAGCTGGGCGGATAAGAGTGCCAGCAGAGTTTGCCTCCAGAATGGCTCCAATGCTAGGCGGGGCAGGTGGGGCATGAAGATGGCTGGAATAAACAATGATTGGACCTTCAAGCGTGCCTCCTTCAATGCGTGGAGGACCTGGAAATGATGTGCTCAAGGGAGGAATCTCCATTGGCGAGTTCTCAGCGAGACTTAAGCGAGAGAGTCTCCCGAGAGTGCGATTCCTACGTGCTGCAATAATCTCCTTGCAGGAAGGGCAGTAGCCAAGACCATGTTGATTTTGGAGCGGTTTGGGCATTATAGGCTCACGCATTCCCTGCCCTTCGACTCCCAGTCCAGTTCCGGGGAGGTAATTATTCCTCAAAAGCACCCTTCCAATCATCCTGTCAGCCTTGGTAGGTCCAGGTTCACCCCAATCTTTGATTACTGACACCAATTCGAAGGAATGGAATGGGAGATTTTCATCTTCTCCAATGTTGATGTAGGGAACGGCCGTCTCCTTGTAGATTGCATAGTCGTCCTCTCCATTGATAGTGATGAGGCGGTACTCCGTAATGAACTTCACCTTTTGGTGCAGGCTTGAAGGGACGGCACCTGCAGAGTGAATCCATGGCCTTCCAGCAACATACTGTTGATATTGTGATTCGTATGATTTGTGCATCCATTCCCGACCTAGAATCATATGTTTTCGGCCATTTCCCATGCATTTAGAGGGTAATTGCATATCTTGTCTGTATTGGGATTGAATTGCTGTAAATAATAGCTTTTAGAGCTCCACACATGAATTGGATACTGCTGGGAGTTGTTTGATGTGCAGGGAATGATGAAGACTGGGCTTATTCGATGCAGCTCCTTTTTTTAGAGAATTTCTCCTACTTCCTGTGTGATAAATAGGTCAAATAATATATCATCGGAAAGCTCGTCGAGTCAGGATTCCAACGCATTAAACGGATCTCAATTCGGAGCCGAAACAAAGAAGTGATGGCCGAAAGAAGAAAACTGCGCGCGGAACAGGGGATAGACCGCGGTCCTAGACCGCGGTTTACTGAGGCATTTTTCCTAGACCGCGGTTTACTGAGAGGAATTCGGCCAGACCATTTGAAGGATGGTGGGACCCACTAACTTTTGTCCCGCACTGATTACATCAAGAAAGGGGGGAGTACACATCCTCTATATATAGTGGAGCCTACCCAACAAGGAAAAGGAGACAAGAGTAGAAGAAAAAGGCACCTACTACAACACAAGACAAGGGACAGCAACAACCATTCGGGAAGTCGGGATCGGGAGATTCGATTCCATTATCTAGAATTCTTTCTGTCCCTTTTCTTCTGAATTTCAACATGTTGTCTTCTCTTTTAACTCTTGTAGTTTATTTGAATATGTATAACTAAACCCCTAGAATCCTAGGGGGATCAATGGACCCAATGCTATGTCTTAAGTAAGAGCTCTTTTCTTTCACATGTATGATTCTGTCGAGGTACGCCTCCTTGGTGTTATTTATGCAATTTCGTACTTAATGCTTTCTTTTGGAATGGCCACCCACGAGAATGAACTTGCGACCGTGAGGAGCCTCGGAAGAGGGAATCGATGTCATGCTAGAATTTGCATAATCTAGGTTAGCTTATGCCGGAAGGTGAGGTTATTCGTGCGAGCGCATCGGAAGATGGTGAGCACCCTAGATAGCCATTTAGGGTTGGTTTAGTTTGGCCTTTCAACATTAATCGCCTAGGAATAGAGTGGATTAGTGTCTTCCGCTTAGGTACATTCGTATGACATCGGAAGGTGCGTACGATGGAAGTGGGGAAACCCTAGAACCCTAGGTTAGTAACATGACAGAATTCATCGTGTGAAAGAGGATTTTTGCTTAAGACTAGAATCAGTGAAGTTGTGAACCTTAGGAGCTTTTTATCGACTGATTTCCATCTGTTTATTTTCTGTTTGTTTCTTTTCTGTCACTCTAATTACGTCCACTCTACTCAACCTATTCGATTGACTTGGCTTGGGACTCGTTGTGCTAATTTTAGTGCTTAGTAATAGAATCCTCGTGGGAACGATACTCTACTCACTCTGTATTACTTCTCTGCGATACGTATACTTGCGTGCAATACCTTCAATTACGCAACACATACTAAATGCATTGGGTATGTCCATCACTTGAAACTTTATATTGAAGGTACAAGGGCCAATTTCAACGAGTAGCTCAATCTCCCCGTTCACCTCCCTCCTTGAGCCGTCAAACGCTCTCACAGCTGTCTTACTTGGTTGGATTAGGGTAAAGTCTACATTCATCTGTTTGAGAGTTGAGAGGGGACACACATTCAATGCGGACCCGTTGTCAATCATGACACGCCCCACCACAAAGCCTTTGCACTTGCAAACAATGTGCAAGGCTCGGACATGTCCATATCCATCATCGGATAACTCATCTTCAGCAAAAGAGATTTGGTTGGAGAAGATTGATCCCACAACCTCTTCAACTTGTTTCGTCAATATTTATCTCGGAACCTGCGCCTTTGTCAGCACCTTCAATAAGGTTTCTCGATGAGATTCCGATTTTAGCAGGAGTGCGAGGAGAGAGATATGGGTCAGAGTTTTGCTCATCTGCTCCACAATTTTATACTCATTGGCCTTTAGTACCTTTATGAAAGCAGCTGCCTCTTCATCCGCTATTTTCTTCTTGTGATTTTCATTGCCTGTGACGTCCTGAGCTTTTCCCTTTCCCTTGTCGCTTGCTTCGGGGAGTGAATAACATCCCCCTGATCGGGTAATGCCGTTTACGTTCCCTTGCTCTCTCGGCTCCACCACTCGTGCCTCATATATCCATGGGACGCGCTTACTATCTTCATATGGGAAAGGTGTCGGTGGTTGAATTATAATGGGATCCACTGCTGAAGAGTTCCTCGGAGCCTCATAAGCTATCTCCACCGAATCATATTCAATTATGATAGGGAGTATGGTGCTGATAACCCCTTCTTCATCATCCAGATCACACAGGTTTATCATGTTTATCGAAGGTCCAGCTGCATGGTTGGGTAGAGGGTTTGCTTTGACGTTGGGAGTCTTTGCAACGCTGAATGCCAGGTGGCCTGCATCTATAAGATTTTGCACCCTGTGCCTAAGAGAAGTGCAATTGTCTGCGGAATGCCCCGAAATTCCCATATGAAATTCACAATTCACGCTTGGATCTGGGTTGGATTGCTTGTAGTCGGGTCTTCCAGGTTCAAGGACAATCTTCCCTTTCTCTAGCAACGTCCTGTACACCTGTGACAAAGGGACAGGCAAGGGTGTGAATTGGCGATGACCCTTCCTTGGAAAGTCTGATGAGACTTGTATGTCACACACGACTCTTTGAGGCGGTGCACCCTGTTGTGCTGGTAGGGAGGCCATCGGAGCTGTTTGGGTTGGTGGGGCTGAGAACTGCATCGTATATTGTGGAGGCTGGTAGCGTGCTTGGACAGGGTACACCGTGCTCACGGTCGTATCCTTCTTTCTATTGGGAGCGATTTTCCTTAGGCTCTCCACACCATTCTTCTTGGACGGATCCTCGATCTTACCCGACTTGATTCCGTCCTCTACTCTCCCTCCGGCCATGATTATATCGGCGAACGTCGATGTGGTGTGACCCAACAGGTGTGTGTAGTATGCGCCTTTAAGGGTGCTGACGAATAGGGAGACGGCTTCCCCATCTGTTAGTGAAGGTCGAACCTGGGCTGCCTTTGCCCTCCACTCTTGGGCATACTTGAGAAAAGATTGTTCCGCTTCCATTTCCATGCATTGGAGATCAAGGCGTGTTGGGGCGACATCGATGTTGAACTTGTATTGCCTCAAGAACAAGTTGGCCAAGTCATCCCATGTGGGGACTTCTTCCGCCTTAAGGTCAGCGAACCAAGTTAGGGCCACCCCCTTCAAGCTCTCCTGAAATGTTTGGATCATGAACTTCTCGAAACTTTTGTAACGGACCATCTTTAAACAGTACAAGCGCAAGTGAGTCTTTGGATTGCCAGTCCCATCATACTTCTCAAACTCCGGCATTTTGAACTTATCTGGGATGCGCATGTCAGGAAATAGGCACAAATCATCGCAGCCAATGTTCCCATACTGGTCAAGGCCCTGAATGGCCTTCATTTTCTCCTCCATTTTCTTCAATCTGCATTCCTGCTCAGTGTCCTCATATGAGGAGAAGTGGATTATATCTGGTGTAGGAGATGCTCCTTCAGCACTTGGAGCATGGGCCGGTTCTACTATCGGTGGAGCTGGATCGGGGAGGTCTTGCACAGGTGGTGGGGCTTGAGCTGGCTCGACAGTGGGAGTAAGTGCCGGCTCATGGATCTGAACACGAGAAGGCACTGAACTTACAACACCAGTGGCCTGGGCTTGGAGGAGCGCCATTAATGGAGTTATTTGGGCCGACATGCTTGTCATGGCCTGTTCAAGCTTAGTGATCCTTTGCTCAGAGTTGTTGGTTGAGTTTGGTAGGATCTGTCCCTGACTTTGTTGATCCTCCATCCTAGCTAGCGATCGGGTTCGTATGGGGCTATGTCTCGCCAGATGGTACCTACGACCAAGAAAGCGAAAGAAAGAAAAATGATAGGATTAGTGTTGTGAAACAAAATTATCGATGCATGAGAAATCATTTTCTTGGCCAAACACCACTTTGAGTCATAAACCACGGAGCCTTTGTTACGCTTTACTAGCAAAAATCTCATTTACATCTTACAATGTGATGAAAGTTCCAAAAACAACAAAGGCTATCATGTCTAAACGTCATCCCAGGATCCCTTCATTCCACTCCTCTGAGACTCCTTGGTTCATCCGAGACGTGCCTTCTTCGTATGATCTTCAAGCTCGGTTCCAGACTCTTGAAACTCCTTGGGTGCTTGGTCTTGTTTACATCGTGCCTGAAGTTCGACATCCATTGCCAGTACATACTCATGAGTGGCTTGGTAGACTTGTTCTTCCTCGGAGTTGGGTGCTGCTCGCTCGATGGTGTGCTCCACAAATGTCTGCCACAGTTTCTCAATTTCTTCAAATTTTTCCTTGGTTACCTCTTGGGGAAGCTCTCGAAAGTTATGGAAGAGATTGCGAGCCTCATCTAAAAGTGGGATAGCTTGTAGTCCCCCATACTGTCGATAAACACGTGAAGGGAAGTAAACCAAGCTTCTGGAATATCCTAAAAGCGGCACTCCTTTCAAATTTTGGCATCTTAAGAAAGCCTTTTCCACCCAAAACCAACGGGCTTGCCACAAAACATCACTGACTTGTACTTTTGACAAGAAATCGTTCCATTCTTGAATAGTTTTGCCAGGAAAATGAGGCTTTTGTGATAAAACTTTAAGTTTCCTCCAAATTCCAGCGATACGATTCTCCATTGAAAAATGACATGGGAAGCACAAGCCGACTGTGCGAACATGACTTAGAAACCAAATTTGGAGCGAAATAGGACAAGCCAAGATGCCTTCCCCCATACCCTTCACATGGTCAATTGATCTTAATGTTTCTGCTAAAAGGGTGGGTATGTAATTGTGACCTTGGATCACTTGGAGAACAATGCCGGCCAATGCCGCATCAAAAGAGTGTTTAGTTTTGGGAAACAAGAAAGTTCCAAAGAGTGCAAGTATAAAAGCATTGGCATATTGTTGTCAAAAGAGTCTTTCTGTAGCCTGTCCTTTGTCATGGGAGAAAAGTTCAATCAAATCATTTAGAGTCAAAAGATTCCCACCATTTTTACTAAATAAACCCTTCGCGTGTTTTCGTTTTATCCCTATCAGTCGATCGAGATTTTTTTCTGGGGAACTGTCCAAGCATGGGACCACCAAGCTACCTCCCCAAGTAGGGGCATCTAAGAGCTTCCAATATTCCTCTAAGATAGGCACTAGCTCATGCCCCGCAAGGTCAAACACAATCTTCGTAGGATCCCAAAATCTGATAAGTGCTGAAAGAATTCTCCAATCAACATCAACCTCGATTAATGAATAGCAGTTTCCCACTATTCCTTTGACGTACTCTTGCTCCAGGCGAGTGAGATCCTCCCACCACTTGACCATCTTGGGACCGGGAAGCCGATATTAATCGTCATCTACGAAGGGGCCTGGGTCAGTTTAGATTTTATGAATCTAAGTAGTGAAGGCTCTTTTGAAAACATGCAATGCAAAGGCAAGTATGTACACATGCATAACTTATTACAACACAAATGTTTTCTACCCCCTAAGGAAAGAATACAATTATTCTCTACCCACCTATACATTATCTCCTACCCCAAATGAAAGAATAGCCCTATACATTATTTTCTATCTAAAAGAGAAAATAACAATGTACAACTCAAACATCCTAGCCCTATACATCATTTCCAGCTTGCAAGAAAGAACAAACCTATACATTATTTTCTACCTGAAAGAGAAAAGATAATGTACAAATTGGATATCCCACCTATACAATTGCTCCTACCCTTAAAAAAAACTATAAACCGACATCCACACTCAAAGCAATCAAACCTTTAATGCATGGGGGTTGGGGTCTAAGGGTAGGTTCTAAAGGCCCCCGATCCGCAGTGTCCTTTGTTCCCCTTTTCAAGGGCACTTCGGGCTTTCAGATCGAGTAGAGGTGTTTCAGAGCCGTTTTCGGTGGGAAAGCCCACGACAAGCGTACTCCTACTAGCCCCCTCCTAAGGAAATTCCTACGATCCGGGTTCGATCGATTATTCAGGGTATGTAGTGCTAAAATAAATTGCGCAAACAAGCAAACAACCAGGGATTATGGGCGCGGATCCTCAAAATGTCCCTAGTGGAGTCGCCAAGATGTCGGACGTCGAAAATTCCGACCTGAGAAAAGGATTCAGGCACACACGAGGCCTTGCTTGGGACTTTAATCGAGGTTTGATTGGAGTACCCACTAATCGTTTAAGCAACTATTCCTAAGGTCGATCAGAAACCTATTATTTTCCTAAGTGATCATGATACTAATCACCTAGGCGTTTATCGGTCTTAAAACCGAGATTTGAGTCCGGGGATCCTATTATGTATCTTGAAGCTCATGAGCCGAGATACGCCCAAAATTGGTACCCGTCCCTAAGTCTAGGTCACTTGTTTGCTTGCACATTTTACTTTGTCCAATTATTGCCCTAATCGAAGTTCGAATCGATGGTCCAAAATGTAAATTGGCGATCTGCGCCACGTTCCTAGCATGCCACTATCGTCCTAATCTAAGTGCAGAAAATAAAGGATTCCACTATCGAGATTACATACATTCACCATCTCTCTCTCTCTCTCTCTCTCTCTCTCTCTCTCTCTCTATCTTACATTGGTGCACTCAAATACATTTATCTCCCTCATCCCACATATAAGTGAATAATATACATTGATCATACCACTCAATACCATCAAATAAATCAACCACTATTAATTTATTTCACCTCGGAATAATTCTAAAAAAAACTTAAAACTGCTAAGTTGATTTAAAAAAATTAGGGAATAATGTAGAAGTCGAGTTAAACCGCTCAGGGACTCGAGTAAAAATTTCAGAAAAATTTTGGTCCAGCTTTGGAGGACTCGAAAATACCTCAGGGACTGTTTTGAAATGTTTCGGAAAGTTCTGGCCCCTGTAAAATTTTTCTGGACTAATTAGTAAATTCGTAGAAAGTCCAGGACTGAACTGAAAAATGTGGTAAAAGTCTTCTGGGCTGATCTGTAATACTCTGAAAAGTTCAAGGACCATTCCATAGACCCTACAAAAACTTAGGTACACTCTGAATCAGACATAATCCACAGGGGCCGGTCTGTAATTTCACAAAAAATGGGGCTGGACTGATCTGAGACTATGCAAAAGTTCACAAAATCGAAATTTTTGTAACCCGTTTCATCATTGCGGTTTTTCACAACTCAATTTCTAGTCATTCCCCATCTTACTAATCAAAAAGTTGCTTCTTTTTTTCTTGTTTTTGATTTATTCGAAATTTTTACTTTTTTGTGATTTTTATATTTTCTTAAAAGATAAATTATTCTATATGTGCATACTCTTAGGAATCGAATAATAAGGTTTTCGGGCCTTTTTCCAAAGTTAGTTCGAATATCTCTACACGAAAATGTTTTTCCTTTTTTTTCCTTGTTTTCGTTTTTTGCCTTTTTTTTTCATTTTTACGAAAAAACTAATAATAAAAATAACAAAAACTTTAACCTCCGAGAATATTTTCTAGATCCCGAATGAGGAATCTATACCTATGACCAAGATGATAGTGATAATGAGAGGAGTGCGGAAGTTCGGTGGCGGACTCGGATCGGAGACGGCTTCGAAGTCGGCTACGGGCTCAGACTCGTATTGGCGATGGACTCGAACTTGGCGCCGGCTCAGGATCGGATCGATGGGGGGCTTGAACTCGGGCTCCGGCTTGAATCGATGATGAACACGAACTTGAAGATGGGCTCCGGCTCCGGCTTGGACCTACGATGGATTCAAAAACTAATTAATTTGGAGTGGGATGTGTGTTCTTGAATTCTTGCTCAGCACATGAGTCTAATTCAAGAGAGTGTGGAGAGTTTTTCAAAGTGAGTGATGGCTCTATTTATAGAGAAAGACCCAGCTAGGTTTATTTGCAAAGAAACAAAAGTTGAGTGGTCAGAAAAATAAAATAAAATAAATAGAAGTAGAAAAAACAGAAGACAGACGAAAGACAGGCAGAAGGCAGAATGCAGACACGAAAATAGACATGGAAGAATATGGACACAGACAGACATAGAAGAAGACTACCGAAGACAGACAGAACAGAAGCACAGACAGGACAGAACAGAACAGAAGCACAGACAGGACAGAACAGAACAGAAGCATAAACAGAACAAAACATAGGGCATATGACAGAAGACAGAAAACAGACACATGACATAGCAAAGAGACGAAAACAGGCAGAAACAGAGAATACAGACATAGAAAGATGAAAAAATAGACAAAAAACATAGAAGACAGACAAAAAAATGAAACAACAGAGGAAAAACAGAGAAGACAGCATAGAAAAATGAAGCACAAACAGGACAGAACAAAACAGAAGCACAGACAAAACAGAACAGAAGCACAGACAGAACAGAACAGAAGATAGAAGACAGAAGACAGAAAACAGACACATGAAATAGCAAAGAGATGAAAAAAGACAGAAACAAAGAATACAGACATAGAAAGATGAAAAAAATAGACGAAAAATAGAGAAGACAGACACAAAAAAATGAAAAATAGAGGAAAAACAGAGAAGACAGCACAAAAATGAAGCACAGACAGGACAGAACAAAACAGAAGCACAGACAGAACAGAACAGAACAGAAGGCAGAAGACAGAAGACAGAAAATAGACACATGAAATAGGAAAGAGATGAAAACAGACAGAAAACAGAGAATACAGACACAGAAAGATGAAAAAAAATAGACGAAAAACAGAGAAGACAGACACAAAAATGAAAAATAGACGACTATAGCTGACTGATACTAAGGAGAGTCAACGAAGAAGATAGCCTGAAGACAGCAGAAGGCAGAAGATAGACCAGAAAGAAGAAGAAGACTCGAGAAGAAGAAGAAGACAGACACAGGATAGAGAAGACCCCAAAAATGATAGAGAAGCGGCTGATCGAGCCTAGGACGGTCAGGAGAGATGTGGATGAGAAGCTATGGACAGTGCTCGGGTAAAAATCGAGTGTCTACACGTGCAACATCAAGATTAGCCTGCTACTGATCTCAAATGGACTAAGCATGCCACTTCCATTAGTTCACGTTTCAGTAGAAAGGCTTAGAAGGCCCAATGTGTTGGATCAAATGAAAAATTGATGGAATTGGGAAAAACAAAGACAGATAATTTTATGAAATTCAGAGTAAGAGCAAGAGAAGAAGAAGAAAAGAAAACATAGGGGTTATGGGAAGTTATGGGAAGGATGAGAGCTGAGAGAATCATAGGCTTAGCTCATTCATTTCATTAATCCATAAAGCACAGGCTCCCAACCCCCAATTTATAAAGGGCAGAGTAAAGTATAACAATTACAATGTAGCAATCAATGAAATCCCACATCTCAATCCTCAATGGCTAACTCAAGTAGATAGGACGTGGATATTACTCATGCGGAATCGATGAAGTTGGAGATTCAAACCCCTCCTTAAGCGCATAACCCTTGGTAAGACCATCCACGCATGTATTTTACACATGGATTAACCTGAATCCATAAATTTGTGGGATGTTCATAGATGTGGAAGAATAAACTTCTTATTATATATATATATATATAAGAAAGCTCACACCTATCTCATTTCATTCTCTCGTAATAACAGAATTGAAATAATAAAAAATGAAACTAAGAAAATACATGAGAAGAGGTGAAAGAAACTAGCCAATACTCTCCCTCAAGATAGGAAATATAAATTGATGCATTTATTAACCATCAACACAATACCTTACCTTAGACACAGTTTCATATATTAAAAACCAATCCCAATTAGGACACATAGGAGACATGCAACTAGAATCAAGAATCCAATCGTCACAAGGTTTGGAGTCGCAATCAGAAACTATTAGGAGTTATCCATCACTATAATTGCATTCAGCAACACTTATTTGACCAAAATTCTCATACCGGCTTCCCTTCTAACAACTAACTAGTAGCCTCTTTATTCTTATTTTTGTTCTGCAACTTGTAACATTCAGACTTGAGGTGCCCCTGCCCCTTCTTCCTACAGAACCTACAGACCTTGCCCTTGCCACTAGATTTCAACCTACCTCTAGCCTCGCCTCCAAGATTCCTTTCAATATTCTATTATAAATGTAAGGCACCCTACCGAGTCTCTGATCCTACCACCAACTAATTCATCTTCTCCTTAGAGAATAAGGCACATAAACTTATCCAGAGTTAGACTTATCCAGAGTTAGAGTATCATCACTATGCAGGATTGTACTCTAAAGCATGAATATGAAATAAGCACCAAACATAGCAAAATTAATCATAAAGCCTCTCTTACCCATACTTAACCTCTAAAGCCTCTAGATTGGAGAAAATTTCCATGAAGATGATTAAGTCATCTTCCAGAGATGTACTTCAGATAACTTGAACGAATACAATTATTGTTTCAAATACAGCATGCTAGTTATGCTCTTTGTCATATGTAATCACTTCAGTTTCAATCATAGAGCGGTAACAGTTTTCTCTTCCAAAATATCTTGGAGAGTTAAGCATGATAGATGTAAGAGGATGTGCAGTAGGGTTTTTTGATCCTTATATTGTTTTTTCTTATAATATCCATGATAAGGGCATCTATCAAATCTCAACAACTGCACTATCCAAATTTGTCTACGCAAGAGTAACATGCAGCTTGATTTGCATTGTAGCCATGACGAAAATATGGTGTTGTGATCCAATAACGCTATATCAAACTTCATTGTCACCGTTGTAAAACATAGATGCTTTTATACAATTTCTTATGAAAAATGAACAAAGAGAAATAGGCAAAAAAGAAGAAAAGAATGCATAGATTTACATAAGAAAACTTATTGAAAAATCAAAATTCATTATATCAAAAGTTGGTACAAGAGATGAGGATATTGGGAACACCCTCCATGTACACTAGCAGAAATACCTATGCTCTACACAATGAGCATTGTCAGGCATAGTTTGACATAGTAAGCTTGTTGATTCATAAATGGATGATCTTTTGTTGGCCTACTCAGTACTTCTTCCAAGAATGCCATCTTTCAAATATATATTATAAGAGGCTTCTCAAATTAGATGCTATATTAGAGCAATCATTTATAAAAAAAATGTGGAGATCATAACAGTTAAATAATGTAAGATATACAACAAAAAATTATAATGATATATCAATGAATATCACTAAATAGTGAAAAAAATCATTTGCTTGACAATGAGAAGTTCCTTGAGAAGCTTGGAGTTAATAACATGAACAAATCTATATTGAGAAGTTAGGAGTTTAACAGATTGTGTAGATAGATGTTACAAGGGTGTTTGAGAGGATTTAGTAGAAGAGTGGAATGCGAGATAGTTAACGAGAAAGTGAGACATGACCGAGAAGATGGATAGGTTGATTTATCTTCTTTGATATTAAATCGATATTACTTAATCATCATTTCAATATCCTTAAGAAAATTGTGTTAAGGTTGTTTTTTGATGTATAATAGTACGATTTCTGATATACCAATATGGAAGAGGCTCCCTCAAAAGGAGTTACATCACTTAAGTCTAAGGAAAAGCTTCCCTAAAAATGTGCAGCCCATCCTTGGGATGCTATAGACCATATCACCCTATAGTATAGGCTTCAGCATTGCTATATTTACGAATCCATTTACAGATCTGGCAATTAAAAGTAGACAAAATACTAGGATATCATTGATGAGATGTTTTATCTCCCATGGGATGTCTGATGCAAAATTTAAGGCTTGAACTTCTACCATGCATCAGAGAATATGCAAATTCTGTGCCAATTTGTAGAGGAGATAATGGATACAACAGTAAGGATGGATCTGGCTTTAGCTTGAATTGGACTAAAGCTGTAGCAAATTTAGAATCAGAAGCATATTTTGCCTTCCCTAGCCTTTACCATACCAACAATGCATGGTAGCCCAGGTCTTCAAGTAGTATCTACATAGATGGAGATCCAATCTCCTTCCTCCAATCTTTACAGAGATGCTAGTGAAGCACCCATTCTATCCTTATGTTGTTCTACAGTATGCTCTTTTAAGCACCTTGTGACATTATGTAAGAAAATAGAGATATTAGGCAAGACATTTGAAAAGATTACATGATTTCTCAATCTCCATAATTCATAGAAGATAGCAACACTGAAAAGAGAGAATTTCTTAGGGTCTTCGTATCTTTTTGCAAACAAAAGTGGTGAAACTACAAATTGAATGAACTTGTATTGTAAGCTATTTAGAACAAGAATATTCCAAAGCTTCCACTATGATTCTCTCCAAACTACTCAAGTAAATAGGCACTCAATGAAATGGTGCTTGAAATCATCGGAACCAAATTGGCAAAGAGGACATCGTACATCCTCTCTAGCAAACCAGGGGAGAAAATCCATTGAAAATTCTCCGAAAGTCGATTTTGAGTCTTTTATGCATTTTAAGATTCGTAAGGTCCCCCTAGAAACACTTATTGAAGCACATAAATCTACTCTCCTGATCAAGTAAATAAAAGCATACAATGCTACACTTCCTATTTGATTTTTTTTGCCCATAAAACCTTATCAGCTTCATCATTTCCAAATTAAGATGTATTGCAAGGATGTTATTTGCAATGTGCACATCAAATAGGTTTAGAACAAGCCACTCATTCCATATTTTTGGGTTGAAGAGCATTGAGTCTCGAACAGTTAAGTAAAAAAACAACATCAATATTAGAAGCATCAATAGTAAGAGAGTTCGTATACCTTGCAACTAGGGATCTGTCCATATGTTTCACAATCGAGAGGCCAAAGGCTTGCATCCTCTCAGCTTGGATTATAGCTTCAATGTTCTCCATTTTGTGGTGTTCAACTTGAGGAATGTTGATTTGGGAACTCTGGGTTGTGCACCTAACATCATTTCCGTTCCTATCTCCTCTCTATCAGACTAGTTGCTTAGTATTATTCATTGGACCAAATTGACCTTTCTTTTTCTAAAACTTGGGCCCTATCTTCCACCCTTTTTCCTAGAATGAGCCCCATAGGTGGAATTTATTACAATAGCTAGTGAAACATGTCTTTCCTTGTTGTTGTCCCTTCTACTAGAGAATCTTAGAAAATCTGGTAACATAGCAGAAAGTTTCTCTGGAATGAGAACATCACCTTGAACTTCTAAATTTTTGGAATCCCTAGCTCAATTGAACTCCCCTCCTCCACCTGCAAGGTTGATACCAAGGCCGGTGACATATCAAATTCCAAGTCACATCTAAGCCATTGTCCGAATTTGTTCTGAATCACCAACTTTCAAAAGAATAGAGACTCTGATCATGGTCGATCATACTATAGTCAGAGCAAAATGTTAATTTCTTGTACTTAAAATAAACCCACATAACAGTCCTACTAGCACATTTGACACCAAACTTGTGCAGATAGAGTTCTGAATACTCAACTTCATAAGAACTCTAGGGACTACGTACCGCAATGGGATCGTAGTGTTTTGGAAATCTAGAAGTATCACTTTTGCCACTTTGGAGACTACCTGGACAATATTCTAATTTGATATTGCCTCCTGGGGAAGCCCATAAGTTTGAAACCAGATTTACAAATCTTGAAATTTCACTGTTTCCCATGGCAAATCCTTCACTACTTCTATATGAACATAGGTTCCTCTCGCCATCTACACCCCTCCTCTAATATCTGTATCAATGTTACTCCTATCTTGACAAATGTAGATGAGGACATCTTTTACCTATTTACTGACTGAGATGGAGACTCTTTCCTAACAATAATTACTTTTATTGGTGATATCTTAAAACCAGGAGGCTTGAACAACAAAGTTGTATTTAGGGATTCCTCACTCAAACCTTTTGGGCTTGAAACATTTCTTCCAAGGAGATGTCGAAGTCGTCTTCCATCTCTCTCCACTCATTAACGAATCTTGCTATAGAAGCACCGGAGAGAGTATCTTTTGTTGATGGAGATGAGCTGCTTTGTTTATTTTTCTGGGCTTATCGAAGAGTAAGATGAATAACAAAACTAGGGGAAGTAATTGCATGGCAGTTATAGTGACTACTAATTGCGAAGGATCGGTCACATGATCAAGCATAATGCAAGAAAACTATAGTGAGTAAATGCAATGGATCAATCATAAGATCAAGCATTAAAATCAATCATTTATGATCTATGTGACATCTCAATGATCTTGCTTGAAATGGGAAATAAAGGAGAGAGCAATGAGAAGAGAGATCTTCAATGAAGGGAGGAGAGTGAGAGAGAGTCTCCATCAAGCAAAGAGATATTGCTTTCATATGATTGGTGCTTAAGATATTTATAAAACTAACTCTTTTGTTTAAAATAGTAACAAATAGATAATAGATAATAGATAAGCCTGAAAATCTCCAAATAATACGATATAAAAATCCCAATTATAAAGGGAAAAGTTAGTTTTGGTTCTCAATCTTTTAGATCATATTCATAATGATCTAAACCTTTTATTAGATTGATTCTAGTCCTCAACTATTTAAAAATTGTTCAACTTTACATTATATATTTTTTTGATAAACTTTACATCATATTTAGTGTTAACAAAGGAAATTTTGCTTTTCAATAATAAATTTTTATAAATAAATTTTTAAAGAATTTGTAAAATTAGAGAAGTTATTGATACAAGAGGGGTTAGTGAGAACTCAACTATAGACCATCCCTGAAAAGGTTATTGACAATTGTTGATAATGCCAATGAGATCTCATAGGGGCAGTGTTAACCGAATTCAAACCTTTTTTCCATTGAGGCTTTGCTTTTTGAAATATATTTTTAATATTAAAAATGCAAATCACCTTTTTTAACATATTAAATGTAATGTGAAGGAATAAAAATAAATAATACCTAAAAGGTTGAGGATTGAATCCCACTCAAAAAAGGTTTTAGTCAAATGTGAATATATTGCAAAAGGTTGAATATCAAAACTAACCTTTTCTCAATTATAAAGTAGGTCTAAATTAGATCGCGGGCCGAGCCAAATAGGTCCATATCACCACGACACAAATCTCCAAGCAATACGATATAGAAACCTAATTATAAATTGAGTTTATACTAGATTATGGGTTGAGCCAAACAAGTCCATATCACTCCGGATCACTCAACTTATCGAAATTATTCTTTAACCACATGATATAACCACATGAGTCATATCATGAACCAAGAAAAAGCATTCACCTTTCTCTTCAAGTTAGAGAGAGAAAATCCTCTCTATATTGGACCTTCCTTCCTCCCTTAGTTGGAGCAATATTCACTCACCCACTCATCCTTCCTTCCTCTACACCTCACCTTCCCCCTCTTCTCACAGCTAAACACTCATTGCTTCTTCCTCTTTGCTGATAGCCGCTCGACTTTCACTACCGCACATTTACTTCTCTCTTACTTCTTCCCCTTCTTTGATTGCTGCTCTCCGCATTTACGCCACCAATGCTGCATTTATTCCCCTAACTACCTACAAACGAAGCAATGGAGGATGAAGTCAAGGAAGTAAATACAAGATACGGCAATGACAGAAGATCTCTATTGGAGGATAAAATCACATATAGGTGGATATTGTAGGAGAATAAATTCTTACAAGCTTTCAAAGAGTGCAAACCCCAGGATACTCCTCCCCCATTAGACAAAATGGACAAGGAAGACTTGGAGATCTCTTTGGAGGCAATGTTCAAATCTCAAGTTTCCATGACATACAAGGAAAAGGTGATGGAACTTCCAGTGAATGAAGAGCTAGACGAGCAAGGTAAGCTAGTGGCACTATGGTTAAGCCTCATGGGTTTAGAACCCCTCCAATCAAGGCGGTTGCTTCCCATTTACAAAAGGCATGGCAGTTTACAAATGGTGTTATTATTACACCTAATAGTACGAGGTTCTCATATGCTAATTGGTAGATAGGCCATGGATACTACTTTAGAAGATGTAGCACTTGACTGAGTTTATTTTTGGATCCAAATTAGAGGGATGCCCCAAGAACAACTCTCTATACAAAACATTAAGAAGACAGTAGCCAATGCTGGGGAAGTGTTAGAAGTTGAGTGGAAAGATACTGACATCCCGAAGTGATTCTCCATACCCAAAGCACTTGTCAAAGTGAAAGCCGTTGATCCTCTATGTCCAGGGGTTCCTCTCAAGAAAAGCAATGCAGAAATACTTGGATCAATTTCAAATATGAGAAGCTGTCGAATTTTTGTTATGATTGCGGCATTCTGGGACATGATCAGGGAGTTTGTACATTAGAAGATTCAATTAACCCAAACAAATATGGGCCTTGGCTTAGATACGACGAGAAAGATGATGTCCAGAGCCCCGAAAGTCATTCTCAAGCGGTGAGCAATTCTCAAGTTCATCAAAAAGAGCAGTCCTCAGGCAAGGAGTTGGAGGACGAAGTGTGCACTGCACCCGGTGTTGAATTAAAAAGCATTTACTGCATTATCCCTGAAAAGATGATATCCTCGGTAGAAGAAAAGATGTTAAGGAAGCTACAGTAATAGGATGGAACTTTAGGAAAAGTACATCAACATTTAAGGAGGAAACAGCAAAACTAGACGATGAGAGAAGGAAGAAAGTAACTATTGGAAAAAGTAAGAAGGCTTTGGCCCATAGGGAAGCCCAAAAAGAAAAGGCCCAAAGTCAAATTAATACCAATCAAGAAGAGGGCCAGATCCAGAAACTGGGCAACGACACAATAATTTGGGCTTGTATGAGAATAGAGGGGATACGGTGGTTGAGTCAACGAAAAGAAAAATTAATGTGAACATGGAAAGCATCTGGGAATGGTCTTTCTCTAATGTTGTTCTTTTCTGTAAAATGACAATGGAAATGGGATCAATTTCTTCAGAATGGCCACGATTGCAGCTGAATCCAAGCAACCCAATGGAATTGATGATGGGAATTCTTCCTCAAGCTCATCCCGACCTTTGACCTCAACCTGGCGCAACCTCTTTGGACGTGAGAGAGACAATCAGCTGCAGTTTCACCCCCAAGTGAAGACTGCTGGGAGCAAAATCGTTCACCTTCCCACCTAGATCTTGCAGGAAGGCATAAAGCAATGGGACTCCTGCCTCGTGGGCTGGTTCATTGGCGACGCCCCTGAACTTCGGATGGTGGAAACGATGGTGAACAAGCTGTGGGGGAAAAAGAGCCATGTTAATGTTGCAAAAAAAGGTAAACTATTCGTATTTCAATTCTCAAATGAAAGTCTGTTAAGGTGGGTTCTTGATTCTGGACCTTGGTTCATTGGAAGGAAACTCTTGGTAGTTCAAAGATGGAGTCCTGATCTGTCAGCTGGGAACATGAATCTGAAAAAAGTTCCCCTCTGGGTCATTTTTAGAAATATCCCTATGCATCTTTACAACAGCAAATGTTTGAGTTATATAGCCAGCTATATTGGGAAGCCCCTCTACATGGATAGGGACACCACTGCACAATCTCACCTGGATTTTGCAAGGATATGCATTGAGATTGATTATGGGGATGAAATACCCGACTTGGTTGAAGTGGAAATAGGAGAAGGCCAAGTAGTGGGTATCAATGTAGTTGTTCCTTGGCAACCAGAAAGATGCTCAACCTGTCAAGTATTTGGCCACAAATGTCATGCCAAACCCCCAGAAATACTTGACAACATTCCACCCACACAAGAGAACCCCAGCAGCAACTTGGCTGAACAAAATCCTAACAACAACCAAGTTACTAATGCTTCCCACATAAGCAGCAGTGAGGCCTGTAATGCTGAACCTATTAAGGAAGACACAGAGAAGATCAGTATCCATGAACCCAAGTTGAAGGAGAGTTCTGATCAGTCTTCTACAGATACCAGACAAGTACTCAAGCTTCCTGAAGGTTCTTCTGATAATGAAAGTGATCAGGACATGAATGTACCTCTAAGTCAGGTGCGCTCACTCTCCTCCAAGCACTCATCTATCAGTGAGCACTTCACAGAAATCCTGAAGAAAAGGAAAAAAGGAAGGAAAAGGGGCAAGGGGCACTCAGCCCACTCTCCTTCTTTATGATTATCTCTGCCTGGAATATCAGGGGTTATAATGACCCCGTCAAGCATGGCTTTGTCCAAAGCCATGTGATGCAACAAAAAGTCGATATCATGGCTCTCCTAGAAACAAGAATAAGGCACAGTAAAGAAGCAAGCATCTCTCAAAAATGGAGAATATGGAACCAGGTGAACAATCTTGCTGAAGCTCGAAATGGCAGGATATGGGTTTTCTGGAGGAACCACGTAAAGCTGACAATACTGAAGAAGACTAATCAGCTGATTCATTGTGAGATGGATCATGACCCAATAGGACTGATATACATCACTTTTATCTATGCCTCTAATTCATTAGAGGAAAGAGCCCTGTTGTGGTCAGATCTGAGGCAAATTAGCCACAGTGCAGATAAACCTTGGTGCTTGTTAGGTGACTTCAATGCTGTTCTAAGCCCTGAAGAAGTATATAGCCCAGGAAGGGTGGTTGTTAAGGACAGGAGCATGACTGAATTTGAGCTAGTATCTAATGACATCAAAATAGTTGATCATCCTGCCTCTGGCTACTATTTCACATGGTCTAACTGCAGGAAGGATGATATCCAATGCAGGAAACTTGATAGAATCTTGGTAAACGAACTATGGCAAGACCAACCTTGCTTCTCTAAAGCTTCTTTTGCAGAACCAGGAGTCTCTGACCACTCCCCTATGATACTGGAGCTGTCGTCTCCACAAAACTCAGGTCCTAAGCCTTTCAAGTACTTCAATCACTGGAGCTGTCTTCCAAACTTCAAATCTATAGTTCAAAAAGCTTGGTCTCGCAACATCAATGGCTCTGCTATGTCCAAACTGTTCCAATGGCTCAGGCACCTAAAGAAGGAATTCAGGAACTTCAGCCAACTTGATAAAGCCCTCTTAAGTAAGCAGACGGAACTTAAAAGGAAGCTGAGTGAACTCCAAAGGAGAATCCTAAATGGGGCAGCAGATGAAGCATGCTTACAATTAGAACAACTGACCAGAAAAGAGCTTTACATGATTGCAGCTAAGGAGGAAAGGATACTAAAACAAAAGTCTAGAATACAATGGCTGCAACACGGGGATCAAAACTCCTCTTACTTTCATAGAATTACCAAGGCAAAGCAATCCAAGAATCACATCAGATCTTTGATCGATGAACATGGTCAGGTGGTAGAGGACATTCAGCAAATCAAAAATGCTGCCATCTACTATTTCCAAAACCTTTTGGGATCAGTCGATAATAATGTAAGTTCCTCCCCTCAGCAGCTAACAAATATCTTGCAAAAGAAGCTCTCCTCTGCTGCAATATCCTCATTAATGGCCCCAGTAACTAAAGAAGAGATTAAGGCCACCCTGTTTTCCTTAAATGGAAATAAGGCTCCCGGGCCGGATGGCTTCACAGCACAGTTCTTTAAAGACAGCTGGGAAATTGTGGGTGATTCAGTTCTCTCAGCAATAGAACATTTCTTCTCCACGAGCCAGATGGATAGGCAGGCTAATGCCACCATTATTTCTTTAATCCCCAAAAAGAAGAATGCCAGCCAGCTTTCTGAATTCAGACCCATCTCTTGTCGCTCCACAATCTACAAGGTCATTGCAAAGCTCCTTGCTAGTCGGCTGAGATGTGTCCTCCCAGAACTTATCAGTCCCAATCAAACAGCATTCCTAAAGGGCAGGAGCATCTCTGAAAACATACTTTTGGCCCATGAACTTGTTCACAACTATCATAAAGCTGGAGTCTCACCGAGAAGTGCCATCAAGATTGACCTACACAAAGCTTTTGATTCCCTGAATTGGGAATTTATTTTCAATCTGTTTGCAGCTGCAGGTTTCCCTCCTAACTTCATTGAATGGATTAAGGGCTGCATCACATCTAGCTGGTTCTCCATATCAATCAATGGCTCTCTTGCGGGATTTTTCCAAGGAAAGAAGGGTATTAGACAGGGAGATCCCCTTTCCCCTTATATATTCGTATTCACAATGGAAATTCTAACACAGATGCTAAACAATCTGGCCAAGGAAGGGAAGACAAGCTATCATCCGAGATGCAAAGGGCTGGGTTTAACCCACCTGAGCTTTGCAGATGATCTAATAATTTTTACTGATTGCTCTATCAACTCCTACAGGAACATATGCAATACATTGGAGGAGTTCTACTCCCTTTCTGGACTTAAACTCAACTCAGCTAAAACTGAGATGTTCACTACGGGAGTATCATATGAAACAACAATGGCGCTTGGTGAGCTCTCTGGCTTCCAGCAAGGCAACCTTCCAGTAAGGTACCTTGGCATCCCATTAATCTCAACCAAGCTTGGACACGGAGACTGTCAGGGCCTAATTGACAGAATTACAGCAAGAGTTAGAAGCTGGACTGCTCAAACTCTTTCTTATGCAGGCAGAGCTCAGCTCATTTCCTCAGTGCTACAAAGCATGTCACAATTTTGGTGCGCCCACTTATTCCTCCCAAGCAAAGCTATCAGCAAAATACATCAGATTTGTGCCAGCTTCCTATGGAAAGGTCATCCTGATTCAGCAAAAGGAGCCAAAATGAAGTGGGCTGATCTTTGCTTTCCTCAGAGCGAAGGAGGGCTGGGATTCAAGGAGTTAAAAACCTGGAACTCTGCTTGTATCATAAAAAACATTTGGATGCTGCTTGTGAATTCTGGATCAATATGGGTGGCATGGGCACATAAATATCTGTTGAGATCCAAATGCATCTGGTCAGTCAAAATACCCAACTCTTGTTCATGGAGTTGGAGAAAAATCCTCAAGCTTAGAGACACGGCCAAGGCATTTATCACATGCAAAGTAGGCTCTGGCGAATCTCTATTTCTTTGGTACGACAAATGGTCCAACCCAGGCCCTCTATGCTCAGTTTTGCCTAGGAAAGAGCTGACCTTTCCACTCATGGGTCCCAATGCTAAGCTCTCCAAAGTCTTCTTCAATGGCCTCTGGCACTGGCCTAGATGTGCTAATTCAGCAACTCAAACTCTCCTCTCTCAAATTCAAGCTTCTGTATCTTATGCAGATCAAGACTCCTTCTCATGGAACTCTAAAACAAGCATCAGAGTATCGGATATTTGGGAGGCCATCCGATCCAAAAAATCCAAGGTTCCATGGTACAGACTTCTCTGGTTTCAAGGCCATATACCTCGCGCTTCCTTCATTACTTGGTTGGCCATTCACAATAGGCTATCCACTAAAGAGATCCTCTCTCATTGGAAGCAACTACCTCATCTTTTGTGCGAGTTTTGTGGGCAGGATATGGAAACCAGAGACCACATTTTTTTCACCTGCCCATTCACGAAGCAAATCTGGTCTTCCATACTGGCCGTTTTGGATATCTCACGGAATGTTGGAGACTGGTCTTTTGAAGTGGAATGGTCAATCAAACATATGAAGGGCAGATCTATACTATCCACATTGTACAAACTCGCTTTCACATGCTTCATATACTCGGTTTGGAAGGAGAGAAATGTACGAATCTTCCAGCCAGGATCTAGATCTTCTAGCCTCAAAGCCACTATCGTGTATTTTTTGAAGTTAAAAGTAGCTTCACTTCCAAAATTAGGTGAACAGTTAGATCAGAACCCCCAACTTAGGGCATTGAAGATGTACATTTTGTGAACAGCAATTTCTTGTACATTCGTTTTGTTTAATGAAATCATTACAATTATCAAAAAAAAAAAGACAATGGAAATGGGATCTATCTTTGCAAGAGGAAATGAAAATCATTCTATCCATTCTGCGCATCACTTTCAACACCGACAAGAAAGTTGGCAAATGGTAACCACCAACATGGAGCCCGTGGAGATAGCTAAATCCGAACAAGTCCAATCAGTCGAGGAGGCAGACCTTATCATGCCCCCAACCTCGCCATGAGTACCCTTGGAATTGCCAGGGATTGGAAGGGAACCCAACAATTCAACAATTGAAATCCCTTTGGAATAAATACAATCCTAGTATCATTTTCCTTGCAAAAACAAAGTCAAAGGAGGACAACTGTGCAAATATTGGCCGAAGTCTCAAAATGGAAGGTATGTGTTGTGTTGAAGCAATTAAAACTGCCGGTGGCCTCTATCTATGGTGGGATGAAGAATTGCAGTAACAATCTTAATTAAAAACTCATTCATGATTCATCTACGCATTGAACATGAAATACTACCATCCAAATGGCTTTTAACATGTGTGTACGGCCCCCATATCTCAAACAAAAAGTTGCATTTTAGGATAATTTAACTAATTGAGCCGATACAATCATAGAACCCCGGGCATTAATAGGTGACTTTAATGAGATAATCAATGAACAAGATAAGAGAGGGGGGGAGACATCTTGGTAGTACTTCACGTAGATATTTAGAAAATTTCATGTTTCATTCTAGTTGCATAGACTTAGGCTTTGTAGGTAATCCTTTCACGTGGAGGAACAAGAGAGAAGGCTTACCACATGTTAGATAGAGACTAGATAGAGCCTCAGCAAATGATCAGTGGAGAATAGCACATTCAAAAATGGGTGTGCACATTTACCAGCCAATAATTCATATCATAACCCCCTGCTCTTAAAGCTTTGGATGAAAAACGAAACACAAAAAAGGCCATTTAGATTTGAGGCTATCTGGACCAAGTCAGAAGAAAGTAAAATAATAGTTTAGAAGGCATGGTCCACCAAGATCCAGGGCTCTAAAAATTCAATTTTTCTAGTAAGATAAGGAAAACAAAAGAGGAATTAAAAAGCTAGAACAAAACTTCCTTTAGGCTTTGTGACAAAAAGATAGAGCAGCTTCTGCATGAGATTGATGAAGTTCAACAACTGGAGCCATCTGTCGTGAATATGAATAGAGAGTTAGTGCTACAAACTGAATTAGATGAATAGCTTGCAAGAACGGACCTACTGTGGAGACAAGAGTCCAAAGAGATATGGGGTGCAAGAAGGAGATTGAAATACAAGATTTTTTTTCATTTATCCACTGTCATTAGGAGAAGGAAAAATCATATAGGTGCAATCAAGAAAGAAGACCAGAACTAGACTCATGACTCAAAAGAGATTGATAAAAATTTCTTACGACATTTTGAGAACCTCTTCACCACCATCTAACTGCCTTTCCAGATGATCTAGAGGGGTTATTTCAAACAATTATTACTGACAGTGAAAATGAGGAAATTACATCTATTCCAAGCAAGGATGAAATTACCAAAATTGTCAAATCCATGTATTCTCTAAAGGCACCTGGGCCTGAAGGTATGTCTCCCATCTTCTTTAAGCATTACTAGAATACAATCAAAACTAATTTTATAAATGCTATTCAAAGTTTTTTTCATTCTGGATTTCTTTTAAAACAATGGAACAACACTTTTATAACACTCATTCCAAAAGGTAAAGGGGCTTGCACTTTCAATGATTACAGACCTATCAACTTGGCCAATGTCTGTTACAAGGTTATCTCTAAGATAATTGCGAAGAGATTAAAGCCCTTTTTTACCAGAATTATTTCCCCAAATCAAACAACATTTGTATAAGGGCGTTGGATTAATGAAAATAGTTTAATTGCCCAAGAGGTCTTACACTTTATGAAAAAAATCAAAAGCAAGAAAAGGATGGGCAGCCATAAAGATTGATCTTTCAAAAGCTTTTGACAAGGTTGAATGGAGTTTTTTACTTAAGATTTTTATCAGATTAGGCTTTCATGAGAAATTCATCAAATGGATTCAACAATGCATTACCACAACCTCAATGTCAATTTTGATCAATGGCTCCCCTTATGGCTATTTCAATCCATCAAGAGGACTCAAGCAAGGGGACCTAGTTTCCACTTATCTGTTCATAATTGTCATGGAAACTCTGTCTAGGCTACTTTATAGGGCTGAACAAAATAAAGACATTAGGGGAATTAAGGTCAATAGAAGGGGTCCAACAGTTTCACATCTATTTTTTGTTGATGACCTTATTGTGATGAGTATAGCACATTTGAATGACATCAATAATGTCAAAGATCTGTTAGATAAATTTTGTGAATGGAGTGGGCAGGAGATAAACTTCAGCAAATCGGGAATATACTTTTCAAGAAATACTAGCCCACAAAGTAGAAGGGAGATTAAACAAATTATGGGGATAAGGAAATTGAAGACGGATGCAAAGTATTTGGGAAACCCTCTGATGGTAAAGAGGAAAAGATCTTAATCTTTCCACTTTATCATTGATACATTGAAGTCTAAATTGGCTTCTTGGAAAGCCAAATCTCTATCTTGGGCAGGACAGGCTATACTGATAATATCCACTCTGAACTCTGTACCCAACTATGCCATGAGCCTCTCTAAGATACCAAAAAGCATGTGCAAAAAAATTAATCAGTTGACTTGTAAGTTTTGGTGGGGTAAATTAGAGCCTGAAAGTCACTTCTACACTCCCCAAAAAGTTGGGACTTCATTTGCACTCCAAAAGAAAGTGGAGGATTGGGCTTTAGAAAAGCTGAGGAGTAGAATCAAGCCTTGTTGTCAAAAACAGCTTGGGCATTAACAAAAGAGTCATCCAGCCTTGCGATGGGATTGCTATGAGCCAAGTATGGGAATTTTTTAGATTGTGGTAATAGAAATGGCTCTAACCATTCAATAGTATGGAAGGGGCTGAAGGACTGTAAAAGCACTATTCTAAAAGGAAGTATCAAGAAAATTGGTGATGGTAGAAACACATATGTGTGGACTGAGCACTAGGTACCAGGTATGTCTGATCTTGCAAATTTCGCTTTGGATCCTTTTCACTTAGACACCAACATGAAGGTGAGTGAACTTATCTTGACTGAGCCTAAAAGATGGAATGAAGAATTGATTGATACTATGGTAGATAGAATAGCAGCTAATGCCATTAAGAATATATCTTTGGTGCAAGAAGGTGTTTCAGATGAATATATAAGGTCGGCTATCTCCTTTGGTTCCCGCACTGTGAAAAGCTTCTACATGCTAGATCAGCAACATAGACTTTCAAGTACAAACTCAATTTTCTGAAGAAAACTAGGGGGTCTTAGGATCCATGAGAGATATAAAATCCATCTATGGAGACTAGTGAATGAATGCCTACCTTGGTTTTCAAGTTGTGACTCAGTTTGTCCAATTTGTAAAACTAGTTCTAACTCATCAGAACACCTCTACGGAGAATGTTTGTTCTATAGAGTTAGTTGGAGGGAATCACCTTGGAGTCTATGGATTATCCCACATCCATTAGATTCATCTCAGCACTTAGTTGAATTCATTATCAATCCACCAAAACAGTTTACGCTTAATGTGGTCAATTCAAAGGAATTTTGCTGTTTTGGTGCAATATTGTTATACCATATGTGGGATCTCCAAAATAAAGCCACGCATGGCTCTATTTCGTGCAATTTGATTGAATTTGTTTCTAGGATCAAAAGAACTTATCTCGAGCACAGCAAGAGCAGAGACCAAAAAGGTGTGGATGCAGACCTAATGGAGATATCAAGCGATTGCCATACCTTGCAACGCCCTCCTCAGGGGACTATTTGCGTGTGCATGGATGCCTCCTAGAAGAATTGTTAACTTTGTAAAAGATTGATTATTTGCATGCTTTTCGGGCCTAGATTTAAGAAGTGATTAAGTTTGACTTCGTTTATGTGCTTGATTATGTAATCCTTCCTTGTTGAATATAACGGAGTTGGAATTAAACAAGTGTTAAAAGTCGGGTTTATTTTAAAAATGTTGATACTCCTGAGGCATTTTGTGATACAGATACATATTAGAAGACCAACCGGGCCTTGAAAATGAATCTCGAATGAAGACATGTAGATGATTAGAATAGTAGAGCAGTGGGCTCGTA
Source organism: Lagerstroemia speciosa (assembly GCA_037672795.1). Lineage (NCBI taxonomy): Eukaryota > Viridiplantae > Streptophyta > Magnoliopsida > Myrtales > Lythraceae > Lagerstroemia > Lagerstroemia speciosa. The sequence continues at coordinate 2,628,195 of CM075297.1, read as the reverse complement.
GCACAGGGTCACAGCACCAATTGACACAGTGAAGAGGGATCGCAACACAAGACCGCTATCCTAAATAGTTTAGTAGTGAACTCTGGAGATTTATTACCGATCAGAATCCGTGAACCCAAATATTACACAGAATATTTCTGGACTGAACCAGAAATATTTTGGGGACGAAAAGATTTCATTTCAATTCAATTCAATTCAATTCAGCCGGGAAAGAGAGAATCTTTCAAGATTTGAAGAAGGATACGATATCTTGCAAAGATATTTTCAAATATCCTCCAATCTTTACAAATAGACTGGGAAGCAAGTTGACAAGGATTCATTCCATCCATCCAACAATTAGTTCCAAAATTATTTTACTACCAAGAAGATCAAGAAGCTTTTGATCAAGAGGAAAGAAGGGAGGCACTTCAAGACAGCTCCAGGCTCAGGAGATTGGCATTGGCTTATCTAGAGTTTTCTCTCTCTTTTCTTTTCTCTTGATTCACAATGTATTCCAACTTCTTCTAGGTGGTTATTTTTAATTTCATCATGAACAAATTTCCTATTTCCTAGGGCAAGCAATGGAAATCTTTTCTACTTTTTAAGTTCTTCCCTTTTCTTTTATATGTGATCAATTACAATTGTATTACTTATATTATTCTTATCCTTAATGCTTTCTGATTGATTGGCTGCAATTGGATCTAATAGGAGAGATCGACAAACGCGAGAGAGGGAGTTGAAATCACGCCATAAATAGTATAATTTAGGATAATTCATGCCAAGAGGCCGGGATTGTTTGTGAGAAGCATTGATAGATTAGCCGATCATCCTAGGTATCCAAATTAGGGTTCGAACTCAATGGATTTCTTAATATTAATTGCCTAGAGATAGAGTTATTAGTATCGTCCTAGAAACACGTTCTTGTTAAGCCGAGAGGTAGGTAAGAAGACACAAAATGCTAGGATAGTAATACCATAATTGATTATATATAGAGATTAGGTTTGGGTTTAGAAGTAGGATTAAGGGATGTTGTGAGCCTTAGGACCATTCATATTGCTTGATTTCTTTAATTGCCTTCAATTTATTTTAATTGTTTTTCTCATCTAATTTCGATTTGCCTAGCTTAGTTTAGTTGTTTAGTTTATTACTTAGTTTTGACTGAACTAGATTCTCGTGAAACGATCTCTTACTAATTCATTATATTACTTTAGCGATACATATACTTGCGTGCTTACCAATTTTTATCGCAGCAAGTTTTTGGCGCCGTTGCCGAAGATCCTCGAGACTGGCTGGATTGGCACTGGATCAACAATTGCCCAGCCCATTACGTGCGGAGGTAGAGGCACTTCTGAATGCGGTGAGACTGGCAATGTCAAAATAATGGAAAAAAAATCAAATTCTACTCTGATTCCTTAACCCTAATAGAGGCGGTGAACGAAAGCAATCAAGCTGCATCACAAATCAGAGATATCATTGATGAAATCAAGTGTTACCTACGGGAATTTGAAACTTGTGATTGCATCTGGTTTTGTAGAAGCCTTAATTCAATAGCTGATGCTCTGTCAAAAGCATGTTTGGGAGCCGATGCTTATGGGCTCTCAGTGATGAGTCGGGAGGCCTCAGCTTTTGTGTTTTGATTCCTGATGGTCAAACCCTATTAAAATATCTGTTCTCCTCTTAAGTTACTCATATAATATGTTACTTAGCCAAAAAAGAGTCATATCATGAACCTTTCAGATTGGAACAGCTATGTTGGATCACCAAACTGACAGTTACATTACAACCTGCAACATTAACGTCTAGTCGATAATACAACCCGCGACATGTTCTTCTGCACAAAAAGGTTTCGCAGATTAATGTCTGCTATACTGGAAGTTCATTTCTGAGCTTTATTTTCCAACGGTTACTTCTTTACCAGCTTTTCTTCTGGAAGCTTAGTAGGAATATAACAAAACCTGCATTCATGTACGGCTCAGTATTGAAAAAGTTAGGAGCACAGTTTGCCTTGGACGTAATAAAGATAATTCTACTTATGCGGAAAGACAGTAGATGCACAAACTAGGAGTCGGATCGTATGATCATCATTAGATAAAAAAAGGATCATACCCCCCAAAAACACACCACGAATGCAAAATCAACTTCATTCTAACAAGCGCCAGCTTCTTACTTGCATAGGACATCGAGACACGACCTCGTCCAAGATCCTACTATACATATTTGGCAGATATGCATTCAAATGAGCAGGAAAGGAGGGCCAGTCCCACCCTCCTGGTCAACATCAGGGACACTTGAGTAGCAGTAGAGACTGTTCGACATTCCCCAACTCCAGTCTTCGTTCCTCGAGACAATCATTTGGGGCCACCTGTTTATTCTCACATAATGCTCGCGAATTTTCCCACCATCGATGATGCTGGTCACGATACAATAACAGCACTCATGGCCACCCCACACCTGGTCGCTGGGATCTGCACTTTGGCTCCCATCAAGATGAAAGTAACGGCGCATCAGAGGGCTGGTTCCCCTCCAGTAAGGGTCGAGATTTCGCCAATACTCTGGAGCTGCCTGGAGATAAGATGGTTAGTTGTGTTACTTTCATCAGCTGAACATGCGAACAGAGCTTGCTTCTTCTATGAAATCCTAAAAGTCGACCAGCAATCACGACACATTTCAGGTTCACAACTAGCCTGAGTTCAATCATTAGCTTATCCATTATGATATGGCCTCCACAAAGAGGGGGAAAACATCAAATGCCCCCCGCCCCCGCGCCGCCCCCCAACCCCACAACCCAAATTACAGTTCCCATTGGTGAGTCAATTTTTTTCAACCCTCATCCTCAGCTGTTTCCCTTAAGCTGACAAATGCTTTCTGCAAACAACGAGAGATGCAAATTTATGGCCATCAACCTTGAAAGTACCAACATCACACAGTCATTCATAAAGGCTGACCTTATTATTTTCAATTAGTCTACTGCTGACATAATATCAAGATTCAATGTTTTTCACATGAAGGATTTCAGCTACTCTCATCCAGTCCAAAAACAGACTAGTCAAACCATTTGATATCTAAAACTCAGTCTACCGATCTTGTAAATTTCACATTTTCGTCAGATTTGGCCCAGAACCCAAAAAATCAAGCTATACAACAATAGGACGTATATCATCATCTCCATCTCCTCAATTACTCATACCGATTTACTTTAGGCATATACTTATGCATTGGTTGAGTACACATCATAGATGATACACAACCAACCTCCTAAGATCTCATCAAGAATTAAATCTCCTATAGTAAGGCAAATTGAATCTGCAATCTTCAAAAGTTCTTCTCTCTTGAAGTCCGCTTTATGCAACTGCTAGTAACATAAACTCCCAAGACCCAAGAATTAGCTAAAGTGGATAGGATATGTTTATGTTTCATGAAAAGTTTATTGAGTTGTAGGTTCAATTCCCCTTTTGCACGTAATCTTAGTGAGAGCATACATGTGCTTGCAAATAGATTTGCATTAATTTATGAGCTTGTGGGGTGTTATTGGTCCATAAGAATAAATTCCTCAATATTAAAAAAAATGCCAATAACATAGCCAGCTATACCTTATCTTCATTAAAGTGAAATTCTTCTTTGAAAAAATGTACTATGAGGATTTAAAATAAAGTGATTATAACTGTTAAATAATAGGAATGTGATCGGATGCTCATAAAAGAGTAATATGAAAATTAAAATAAAAGGACCGTATCTGTTACAAAAAGGGTGTGTGAATCGAGGAGATCAAATATATATTGTCATCTAAGAGGGTGACCTATGTATTACAAAGTATGTTGAAAAATTGTCCGGAATACAAAGAATCTTTAGCAATGAAAACCTCAATTTTTCTTAAACTTACATAATTGGATGAATAAGTAGATATACAAGATTAACAGCCAGAACTCCACACAAAAAAGGGATAATGAACAGATGATATAATTCACTTGACTAACTAAAGTCTTAAAATTATATATAGATCCTGAGCCTCAAGGGTTGGATTTACAATTGATTGCTATATGGATTCTGACCCTGAAATGTGGGAACAAAATTTTGTAACCATGGCTTGAACAAATTTCCTCAAACATTTACTTACATTAACTTTCTTACTGGTATTGACCAATTTTATTAAAGTCACTAACTATTTTAGAAGTACAAAAAGATACGCATTACAAATCATGAGTTCATTTTATTAAAATGGTAGCAATTTTTAATGTTCGTGAAAGCATGTCTCATATGCATAGTTGATACTTGAGCCTAAACGTAACAGAAAAATACCCCTTCCACCTGCTAACTAAAGAGGAGGAACTTTTATACCCCAAAGTAATTCTTCAGAATGGTACCTTTCTTAAAATTAAATGTCTGTATATGACATGTGACTAGTGTCATGTCATATATATATATATATATAGATAATTTTCAACAAAAATAGAAAGAATTCAAGGGGAAAAAAACTGCAACACACCTAAGTTTGGGTTGGGGTCCAAGCTGCTGCAGCTATTGCCCAGCCATAATCTTGTTACACTTTTAAGTATAGATGAGTAAACAGTTGAAAAGTAGCCTATTTTAAAACATACCTTGGAAAAATGGAACTCCCAGCTGTGATCACAGAGATCATACTTACTTATTCTGGTCTGCCAAGAGATAAAAAAGGACAAATGGTCAATACACGAAGAACAGGCAGAATAGGACAGTGGGGGTAGAGGGACAGAAAGAGAGAGGCACATACACGTTTGCCATCTATAATGGCCAGCGAATAGGCAGCTAACTTAGATAAACCCTGAACTTGTGCAATCCGTGGTATGTGTGCTTTACCAAACAACAGTTCCTCGCACTGAACCAGAAAAGCAATTAAACTTAGTCACTGATCCAGATATTGCTTATTCACACACCAATCAAGTATCTAACCTTGCAACTCATAAACTAACCACAGAAACAGAATCCTACCAAATTATAGCTATTAGAAAACAGGCTTTCCTAAAAATGAAAGACAAGAATTCCATTTCTGCACCTCGTAAAGGTTACATCGATTGTAATTATGGTGCATATGAGTCAAAAAGATTGTCTTACTGTATTACAAATTTTTGTGGTCACAAATTAGTAAACTCTGAAATCAGTAAACTTTTTGTGGTCAAAACTTTTTGAAGGATTAATAACACTTCATGGAACAAATTAGTAAACTCTAAAATAAATATGCAAGTTCAATCATATAATGCATTGTTATCTTAGAATTCTTACAGGACATAGAAGATGAGAAAGAAAGAACAAAAAAGGTAATTATCAAGACAAGAATAGATAAGACAGGTAACTCTAGAAGTCCTCTAATATAATGCAATTATCTGAACAAAAGGAGTACATGATAAATAACCATTTTGTGGGGAGGTCAAATGAAAAAATTCTACCGCAGCCTTTTCTTTCTTTGTTTCATTTTTCAATCAAACTGATATGCCTCAAAACCTCTACGAAAGCAGGTTCCCAAACACAAGATTTCCATGAAAGAAGTAAGGCAAAAGAGTGCCATTTAACATAGGATTTAACTTAAAAGATTTAGAGGAAATATCCATAAGTTACTGTTGTTTCCAGCATGATATGCACGATTCAGCTGCTTGTGTGTATCTTCTACAATTTGCAGTTTTAATTTAGTACAACAGTGGTCACTACTGATCTTCTACTCATAATTATGACCTAAAAAGATGATTCCAAGTTCATTAGAAATCACGTAGGGCAATGATTCAAAGCTAAGTTTCAAACAAATTCAAAGTTCCAGGACCATTTTCTTTCATAATCCCCACATCACATTACCTCTCATGTTTATACTTCTACTATCTACTCATAGATAATCATACCAAGGCACTCCACATTATTATTACAAGCCAATACTTCAGAATGACAAGAACCTAGAGTGTATTTCTTTTTCAGTTACAATCCTTGATTCCTGCATTGAAAGCTCAAAGCCATCTCATTCATGAAAATGTTACAGCCATTGATTTCTTAGTTATAACATAAATAATAATATATTATCCCCGTTTCTATGGACACAAAACTTCATATTTCTGATGCAAAACATGCCAGGCAGCTACCAATTCTTTATATTTTGCCAACTGAATAATGAATAAAAGTCATCAGCTAACAAGTTCACTTATATCAGAGCCACCAGTCCTGAACTTAAAAAACCAAATCTGGTCAATTCTCTCTAACAATATTGAACCACCGTTATGAATAAGAAGCACAATATTTCAGGCAATGACGGATAATTTGTCAACTACCAGATTTAATTTAACCAGCCTTAATGCAGCAATAATACAACAAATTGCAACTGTGATGTCTAATTCAACCATGATTTAAGTTTACAGAACCAAGCATGATAGATGTGTCGGCAGGCAGATGATCATCGAGAATGAAGTTGGTAGGCATAAAACACAGGAAATATAGTGCAACAGGAAAAGGAAAGGTCAAGCCGGGACAACAAAATAAAATGAATCAAGATATAACTCCCAATATGGAGTTCAATAGAAATTGTTGCTAATGGAGACAATGAACATTCAGGACCAATAATAAATCCCAACATGCAGTTCAATAGAAATTGTTGGTAACGTTTAAGAATGACAAATAAAATGGCTAAGGACAGAATAATGCAGTCAGGAATTGGGACGATTGTTTCTTAAAATGCAGCGATACCTTTTCTCCTCATGCGAAATTATTCTACGATACAGAGTTTTTGCAAGTGAAGCCCGTATTCATCCTCCATTGAAAACATCTACAAATTCTCAAAAGATGCTGGAAAACAAATCAAGCAGAGGCCGCTCAACTCAGTCCAAAAGGCTACATACAAAAAAAAAAAAAAAAACACCACTGCATGATAGGGTTCCCACGTACTGCTAATGCTTCAAGGAGAAATCAACAGATATAAGATTTCAAACTCTAACTCGTAAAATCCAATCTTCTCAGAGTCATGCGGCGATACTATACATGGAATAACTGCAAACCAGATCCCAAAAGAGAATCTGAATGTACAACTCACCAAATCGAAGCGAAAGAATTGGGAAAAGGGCAGCTGACCTTGACGGACCAAAGGCAGTCTCTGGAGGCGACACGGTGCCAAGCGCGAGAAACAAGAAGAGTGAGTGCCAAGCTGCGTGCGTCGAGATTGCTCAGAATTGCGATCATTATGTCCGTCCCAAAGACCTCCAGTGGGTCTTGTCTGACACCACCATGGCCATCCTCCACCACCTCCACCGCTGCTTTCTTCTTCCTCCGCTTCCTCCTTCCCCTAGGTGCCATCCGCATCCTCTTCTTTACAGCCATGCTGTTCTCCTCCGCTGACGACTGCTCTTCCTCCAGCTCCTCCTCCGCATCGTTCTCTGCCATTTCTGTTTTTGCCGCCATTGAAGAAAGACTAGGAAACAATTGGAGCGACGGTCAACGGAGGATACTTTAGCGCAGGGGTTAGCACCTAGCTGTCGCTCTGTGAGGCTAAGGTCTGGTTGCAGTCCGCGAATATTCTTTATTTTTTCGCTTTGGCTCCTTAGATTTCATTTCGTTATTGATTTACTCCCCATTTTCAAAATTTCTTTTGTAAATTGGCCATCATCACATCACAGGCGTCAAGCTGCGCGTCTCATATGCCGTGTGCAAAAAATATCATTTACATTAAATTTTACATCGAAGGGGTGCTTTGGTTGGATAGTTATAATCTCATATTACAGTCCACATTATATCTTAAATTACAATGTTTGTTGGTAAAGTTGATTGAAATTTAATATTACATCCAAATGAAACTTTACAAATCTTACAATGTGGTTAATAAAATTGCTACATGAAAAATCATAACATTATTAAATTACATCCATTTTACTACACTCAATAAACTTTACAACTAATTTTTCATTTTTTTCAAATACCACAATTTCATGTTTATATTCGTTTTCCAAGAAAATTTTAGAATAGCTTAAACATTTCTTGCAATTTTAACATTTCCATAATAATTTAAGAGTACTCAAACTAAAAGCCCCTAAAGCTCGAAATGCTCCTAAACATCACATATTCTATCACTTACCATCATTTTGAATCCACTATCACAATAGAACAATATATTTAACCACTTTCTATTTACCTCCAATCATATAACATCCTTAAATATTTATATTAAAAAAATAGTACAGAAATATTCATCGTTTCATAATAGAAAAGAATACTCACAGTTCCCGAGCCAACTTCACCAATCTCCTCGGCTCCAGACTACTACAACATACAAAAAAAAAAAAAATCAAGTTAATACCACCAAATATACCTCAGATGCTCTATCTAACCAATTCTCATGAATGTAACCGCAATGGTATATCATAGACCTCAACTAACATATGATACGAACTAGTACTTCACGATATCGGAATATGAGAAATCTCCAAGTTCTTAGACTCGATTAAACAGTGATTCATACTCTAAGCAATTAACTTCTATTAAAGCTACTCAATTAAATTTAAAGGAAAAGTTTCAATGAAATAAGTCAGTTAAGCCCCAATCGCCAGTAAGATAGTTAACCGAATGCCAATTAATAAGCTACCAAAGAAAGAACTAATATAAACAAATATCATTCAAACAATATAATTCAACTGATTCATCATTTACTTAATCAATTTACACATTTACCATTAGTTCTACTCTAATCATTGCTTCTTATACTTTCCGTTTGAGTAATAACTCACTAACTCTATATTTCTCAAGAAAGTATTCAGTGGGACGGTCATACCACGCAGGCGATACTGACGTGAAATATCCGTCCAATCAGAGCCTAATATGTAATCAATTATTATAAAATCATAATTGTTAAATATTAAAAAATCTTTAAAAAATATAAAAATCCTAATAAAGTATAAATTCTAATTGGATAAATATATAAATGATGAATTCTAATTAATATGACCGCTCTGTTAAAGATTTTCTTCTATTTCTCACCGCATATCCTTTCCAATCCTTCAATAATGCCTCTCATTTTGACATCCAATTTCTACCTTACTATTATCACAGACAATTAAACAAGCAAGACAGCAGGAAACCAGTTCCGGCTGAAGCCAAAACCACGGAACGAGATGTAATTTCACTAAATAGTAGTCATGCAATTAATGAAAAATAAAATTTAACAAAGCAACCCAGGACACATAAGTGTTTCAACAGCTTAGATGATGTGATCCCTGAGAATCCATAATTTACCGATTGTATAATCCTAAATGAATTACACAAAGCTCATACAGTGTATAAAGAAAGGTAAAAATTGTCTGCGTACTACACCCTTGAACTATCTCTTCTCGTTCCTAGAAAAGTCTTCCTCCAATATAATATTCTCTTAAATAAATGCAACTAAGAAGAACCAAATTTCTTTTGAATTACAGAAACCCCTAACCCACAATGTTAACAGAATCAGATCACCCAAACTCGTGCAAGAAAATCAGGAACGAACTAAAACACACCTGGAAGACCTGAACTCCGAACAAGAAACCGAGCTTCAAGCTCGATCCCGTCCTCTTAAAACGTCTCGAGCTCCCTCTCTTTCGCTCTATTTCTTCCTCACCCAGTACCCTTTTTCCGCTGCTCTGTCTCACTGTATAGAACCATCCGACAGAATTAGTCTAATCGGTAGAAGACTGTAGCAAAGCTCGAAGGCGTTTGTGGGCTCTTAGGAGGGCCTTGGGCTTGCTTACCTTATCATTTTTTTGAGTAAACATATGACCAGTCTCCAAGAGGTGCATTGTATATCAAGTTCATCATTTTCTAATCTTATACTTGAATATCGTTCTTATAAACATCGATTAGGTCCTTTGAACACCAATTTAGTCTTTGGACATTAATTTGATCCTTCTAAATATCAATTAGGTCATCATCGATATTAATATTAACCTTACTATATTTGAACATCAATTTCATCCTTTTTGTAGATCATATAGGTCCTTTCATCCACATAACTTTTCCATCAAATAGGTCCTTCGAAGTATATTTTACTGAATTTTAACATTTAGTCCTTTATTCTTAAGAAAAAGTTAATGAACATCAATTTTATCCTTTCGTCAATAAATATCAACCTCTCTCTACCTCTCTCCCTCGTCACCTGACTATACTAGATTATTCTTTATCTTCTCGTAAATTTTTACTATGTTGAGGGATGGCCATTGAGGACTTTGAGGTAATTCCTAATCACATAATTGCCTGTAAAGCTGGAGGCTTTGAGTAATACTATATCGTGGAGGGAAGAGTCGAGAAACCTCTTTTGGAGACTCGTATCAACTTACATACCCTCAAATTTAGTGATTTTCATGTCTCTTGAAACCTTGAAGTTCATGTTATAATTTAGAAACAAATAAAACACTAAAAATATAGAAATCGGCATGAAACACTCACCTAAAATTTGTAAATCATCATAAATTTTTCAAAAATTCTAAACTTGATAACTTAAAATTTAGTTCAATGAAATCGAGTTTTGTAAAATTTTGTAGGTTCCTAGAGTTATGGACAATCCATATATGTGAAGAATTTAATTAAAGAAGGTCTTTACAAAAATTTGTCATTAGCGGTTCAACTAAGTTTTCTCTCTTAACATAATAAATATATAAAGTTATTAATAACGATTTAAATAGAATGGGTTAGCAAATATTCATGCAAGTCACCTATCTCTCTCCCTTTGAGCTCCTTTTGTCATGGCCTAAAAAAAAAGTAGAGTTTCCCCTAAATTTTTGATAATATAATTAAGAAAACACAACTTGTTGTAAAACCCTTAAAAATCACCAACAAACTCAAGTGTATAACTTTAAAAAATCTCCAAAAGTAACATTTAATAAACTACACTAAAAAAAATTTTGAGTCGCAACTATTATTACAGAACTGTAATAATTCAAAGCATAGCTTTAAAAATGGATTAGGCTAGCTAGTTGAACCGGGAACGGTCACTAGTCCGATCTGGTTACATATATGACTTCTTTGCGACGTGAATTGACGTTGACCCAATTGAACAGGCCGGTTTTTGTAAAAACTGATGAATCTATAAAAACTGATGAATCTATAAAAACTGGCCGGTTCATTGAAACAATAAAAAAATTTTATTAATTTAAATACCATAAATACTTTACATTACAATAATGGTATAAAATCTAAATTCCATAAATTTGTATTATTGGCATAAATCTAAATTCCATTAATATTTTACTTTACAATAATAGTATAAAAATAAATTTAGATAATAATTAATGAAATATCATGTATTTTTTTGGTAATTAAATATCATGTATTTAAATTCTATAAATATTTTACGTCACAATAATACATAAAATAAACTTAGGCAACTTTATATTTGAGTTTTAGTATATTAAAAATTAACAAGTGAATTTCCTTTTAAGACCGTCTAGAGAAATTTGATCCTTTGTATTTCCTCTTTACTGCAATACATCATATTTATTAAGAAAAACTAACAAGTGAATTTTATTTATTTATTTATTAGATATCAAACACTTTTTATTTTATTTTACCTAGAATATATCAAACACTTTTTATTTTATCTTACTTAGAATATATCAAAGACTTTTTATTTTATTTTACTTAGAATATATCAAACACTTAAAGAGTGCTTTTGTCGGATTGTAAATAGTGAGAAGTTGTCTGTCTTACACGTGAATTGTTGAATTTTTTTAGTTGAAGAAGAGTTATGGATGATAAGAATTTTATAGCAAAATTCCTATTTTGAGAAAATAAATTTGAATGAATAAATTTTCTAAAAAATGATTACTCAAATATACTATTTTAGGTTACTATTAAAATTTCATAATAATAATTATTATTATTATTAAAAATCCAGTTTAACCCATCAAACCCACGGTTGAACCCATAAACCTAGGAAATCATGCCTTGATGGGTTCCCGATCTGATTCGATTTCAAAAACTATGATTCAAACTAAACCATCAATTAGTATACTAACTATTGCAACTTTCTGTCAACCCCATTAAACTAATTATGCTCAATGTGAAAGGTCCGAGTTGCATCTCAATGAATATTCAATTTAAAGTAAAATGAATTTATATATCATTAGTTAATTAATAATATAAATCACTTATATTCCTTTTATTTACTTTATCTCTATGTATAATAACTTATATATATTATACTTACACGTACCTCAATAATCTTAGGGCCGATTTGTTTTTTCTAAAATTTAGAACCAGAATCGGAATCGAAATCATTGATTCTGTTTGAATTTGTTTATTTTTTGAAAAAAAAAAGGATTTTGATTCCTTCATATGGTGGAATTCGTTTCCCCATATACCATAGTCCAATTCCCCTTATAAAGCTAGGGAATTAGGTTGAAAGCTCTCCAGAATAAAAAATAAATGCATCCTGGAAAATTCAACTAAACTCTTCAACACATAACCAAAAAAATCATAACAAATATTGATTATTATGAATCTTTTATGTGCATAAATCATAACAAATATTGGTTTAACATCAATTTTGAAAAAGAAAATAATAGACAATTTTCATTAACTATATAAGGAAAGTGCCTGTGAAGAAGGGAGAAAAACATTGAAAATGGCAGTGTTCGTACAATTGATAAATTCTTTGATAAATTAAGAATATTTTATTAGATAATTTTCTTACATTTATTTAATTTATCTTGATTATATTCGATAAATTTTTCAAATTGTTTTTTATTTCAAATGTCTAATATTTTAATAAACAATAATAAACGGAATCCAATTCCATTTACCAAATAGAAATTGAAAATTATCATTTCATTTCCAATTCCACCTCATTCTATTTCCGTTTCTGTTTCCGTTTTCGTTTCTGCAATACAAACCAAACGACTCCTTAATGTTGTCAACATGGGAAATTCAACTTTACTCAGCTCAGCACAAAACACATATCCACATAATATCACATCAATTCAATCAAAAGATATGCAATGCCAATACACAATTAGAACAAATAACACATTTCATAGCAAGTGTGACTTCAAACCAAAGACCTCAAAAAGTCAATGCACTAGACTTGACAGACAATTAACATAGTAAAGGGGTCACATTACCCATTGTGACTGGATTCTAGGGGTATCGATACTCCGCTCTTCGACGATACCGAGACCCGTGACTAAATCAATATCAATCTTACTGGTGCCCTTCACTACATACCACACTCTCGTGGGGCCATCGATTACCCTCTTGTAGTGAGAGCAGTTTTAATTATCGTGTTCTTATATATCGCTAGATACTAGCGGTAATTAAATCTCTCAATTTCCCCTTGTCATTTTTATTCTTTTCTTTCTTTGGCCCATTTCTACATGTTGACTTAGTAGTCAACATGGCTATACTCAATCGATACACATCATTCACACTGTAGAGAAATCAATCAATTATAATTGAATCTCATATTCAACCACTTAATATAATACAATCGATATATTACAAATCAATAACATCATTATAGCACAATTGGAATATCAATTCATATATTTATGTATCGAACCACATCATAGAGGAACCAGCCAATTATACTTGTGTCGCATACTCTGCTACTTACCATACCACACGTCATATAAATCTTACCAATCATTATATAAATCACTTCATTTTATATATTTATATCATTTTACATTAGAAAAGAATAATCAACAATATCCCAAACTAATGGTGTCTCTTAGAGCCGTCTGAGTACTTGTTCTTGGCCTTCATAATTCCTGCCTAGAATTTATAAGCAAAATAGGAAAATATATCATACATATAATAAGTTAATCATCCACAGTGCCGGACCCTAAGAACTGTGCTAGCTTTTCTTCTTCGTATAATTGTTTAAGCAATCTAAAATTTAGATTGCATCGGTTATAAAAATAAACATGTGTCACTCATGCATGGTGCCAATATTTCTACCTAAGCAATTTTATTACTTAACCAAGTAATGTTGCACTAACTTATATTAGGTTCAAATAATATAACTAGTTCCTAATCACTAATAATATTTAAATTCCATCCCAGGTATAACTTCATTTCTCTAATAAACTAAACATATTATACTACCTAAATGAGATTCTAAATAAATAAGTCAAGTCAAGAGGCCTTTAATAACATTTTATCAAACAATAATCTTACAACAGATCATCCCTAACAAGAATCATCTCCATTCCGTTTTGAAACCTCCATTTTCATGGAAATCATACTTCAAGATAATTACTTACAATTAACATCATCCCTAACTATAATCCTCTTTAGATGAAGCAAAGCTATAAAAAAAACTAGCAAGATCTTGAATAAGAACCTAATTCTACCTTCAAAGAAAACTAACCCACAAAATCAAATGAGTTAGAGCATCTAAACCTAGAAATGGAAATTGAAAATTAAATGGAACTCACCTAAGGATCAAGAACTTCCTGTAAAGGTCCCCGAACTTCAGGCTTTATCCTTCTTCCCATTTCTCCCATCTCTCGTTCAATTCTCGCATGGAACTCACCTAAGGATCAAGAACTTCCTATAAAGGTCCCTGAACTTCACACTTTATCCTTCTCCCTATTTCTCCCATCTCTCATTCAGCTCTCTCTCTCTCTCTCTCTCTCTCTCTCTCTAATATGTAGTCTGATAGTAAAGTAAAATGAAATTAAGAGAAACAAGAAATGGATAAATATGTGGAGCATCTGCCATAATAGGATAAACACATGGGGAATTGATTGATTGGAGCTTAATGCCCTATTGGGCCTTCAAAATCTCTAATGGCCTTAATTAACTAAGTGGGCTTAAGATCATTAAAAATAATGGGCTTACAATTCTTCAACTATATATGCAAGTATCTCTTAATCTCTCTTTACAGAGAGGTGGTAGTGATTGAGGAAGAAAGAGAAACGAGAATGATGGGGCGAGAAAGGTGAGAATGATATATGTGCATGTGTATTAAGGAGGAGAGAGAGGTGGGGATGATGTGGACTAAGGAGAGAGAAGTGGGAATTATGTGGGAGAAAGAGGTGATAGTGATTGGGAGAGAAAGAGAAATGGGAATGATGGGGAGAGAAGGTGGGAATGATGTGTGTGAATGTGTATTAGGGAGGGGGGAGAGAGAGAGAGAGAGAGAGGTGGGAGTGATGTGGGCTAGAGAAGAGGGGTGAAAAATAATGTGGGGAGGGAGTTGGGGGGAAGGAGACTGAGAGAGAGTACGTGTGTATTGAGAGTGAGAATGATGGGGGAGAGGCAGAAGAAGAGCAAATGGGAAAACGAGAAAGGGCGTCGGAAGAATATGTGTGCATATGTGTTGAGAGAGAAGGTAGGAATGATGGATGAGAGGGGAAAGAAGAGTAGATTAGGGGGGGAGAGAGAGAGAGAATAATGTGCGTACATTTTAATTGAGAGAAGGGTGGGAATGAGGGGGAGAAAGGGAAGAAGAATAGATGGGAAGAGAAAGGGCGAGGTAGAGAAAGAGAGAGAAAGAATGATGTGTGTACATGTTTGCTGAGAGAGGAGTGAGAATAAGGGGGAGAAAGAGAAAAAGAGTAGATAGGAAGAGAGAGAGATGTGGGGAGAGGGTGGGAAAAATATTTAGAATGACCTATTTGATGTTCAAAAGAACTTACCGATATTTAAAAATTTAACTGATGTTCGAAGTCCTAATTGATGTTTAGAATAAATTAATTGATGATCAGAAGAATGATATTGATATACAAAATTAGAAAATGATGAACTTGATGTACAACATATTTCTTAGAGACATGGTCATCTATTTACTCAGTTTTTTTTAAGTGCAGTAACTTATACTCTTAACTATGTGTGTAAATGAGTGAATTAAATAAATTGATAATTCACGGTACTCACAAGATTACTAATACTTCCTGAGCTTGAAGACCAGAAAGTTATAGGACAAACACTATAGATAGAAGTTATCCAAAGTAGCTTCAACTCGAGTTCAATCTAACTGTGGTCCAATTGACATCTTAAGAACAAAGGCTTGCTCCAAGCTGGACAAGATGAGTAGACCCAGACAACTCCAAAAGTTAGACATTTGACTTCCATCACATCAATCAAATAGAATGCTCTTACTCTAATAAAGATTATATTGAGCAAGTTTGAACTCTGTTTTGAGCAGATTTCTGATAAAATCAAAAGCCCGCCCACAAGTGGGCATAGATGATGTCACTATCACCTTACATCAGCACTAACCTCAGATATAAGTCTACAAATATTTCAAGACCATAAGAGGTTTAGGTATCTCATTCTTATCCACAATTTGCACTCACACATTCATACCTCATCCTCTCGTACTGATTAAGTATTGGAGGGTCGATATGAGAACCAAACTCTATATTTGTCTTTCTTGCAGGTATTATCAACTCCTAATCCAGACCCAAAGACTGTGTGGAGCAGACCCGAAGAGCCTATGGGCCCCGAAGGTGTCCATCAGATTCTAATGAGGATGATAGTGCATTTACTAAGATTTATCAATGAAAAGTGAATGTTTTGATGTTAGAGAAGATAACAACAGATTGATTTATGTTGGAGAAGGTTAAAATATTAGAATGCGACCTTTTTTTGTGGATATAGTGTGACTTTAGTATGATACTAAATAGAGAAAGAACACTTAATTAAATGTTTTAGAACTAATTTAGTCAAACATATATATTTAGGATTTGAAATAAAAATTTATATACTTATAAGAGTTTCACTCTAATTTTTCCTTTATAATACTAAAAATGGAAAAAATTTAGTTGTAAAATCACTACTAAAAGTATATACCATATTTATTGTTTAATTAGATATATTTTTTCTTATCCAAACTCGTAATTCTATAAAAATAAAATTAAGCGTTGAAAAATTAATAGTCAATTTAGGAATTATATATAATACTTTTAAACATAATATGAGGATTTTTTTGTGATAAGAGAGACTCATGAACTTAATATAAGGATAGAAAATAGAGAGTATGGACTGTATAATTGATAGTTGTTCGTGAAGTACTGGCAGTCACATCTTGTGTACATATACACTAAACTGCAACAATAAGACTGCGCATGAATAGCTACGAAAATACATGTATTTCTATCCTTTGTTGGGTCTATATAAGTAGTAAGTGGGACATGGTCGCTCACAGATAAACATATAGCAAGCGCATTTCTTCATAGAGGTTCTAATTTGGTGGATGGCGCATGGAATTTTCATGGTTAATCATTTTCATTTTCTCTCCACGTCTTCTCCGTGACTTTGTTTGTCAAATAGCAACAAAATACATGGACCGCGAATGTCGTTAGTCTACTGATCTAAAATTTACTCACATGTAATTTGGTGAGCTTAAAGTCACAGATTTGAATCTCACTCTGAGCGATATAGTCATAAAATACTCTTGAATTTATATCTTGACGGAAACCGACTTTTTAAACTATATTAGACCTTTAGTGATAGTACGTTAACGAACGGTTACGGGACGATTGGATCACTACAACTACTGCTGCACTCAATAAAAGCAACAAAATACATAGAAAAACAAGCGTGTGCAAGTGTAAAATGGTGCCGGAACAGTCCTATCCACTGTGTGATGTAATTGTTCAACAAATTTCTTTATGGGGCTTAGCGGTTACGTCCAGTTGCCTTTGCCATCCAAATTAAGAAAGGAAATTCTTAAATATTATGATTGCTTTTGAGAAGAGGATACCTTAAATTACCAAAAAACGAGAATAGGATACCTTAGGGCCTCCGAGACAATTATGCCATTCACTTTTGGGTCTCTTGATGTAGAAAGTTTTTAATGGAGCAATCATATGTATCGCTATAATGCATCCATTTAATTAGAATCTACTATTTATATATTTATCCAATTATATTTCACTATTTATTAGGTCTTTTTATATTTTTAATAAAATTTTAGGATTCAGTAATTATTATATCGATATAATTAGTAATTACATGTTAAATTCTGATTAAACGGATATATCAAATCATCATTGACATGTGATATAACCGTTTCATCAAGAGTCTCTCCTCTTGACGGGACACTGTCCTTAGATTAGTAATCCTTATTAATAGAGAAATTACTTAGATGGTCGAGATAGTGATAACTTCTGTAAACTTACTTGATAGTTGGGCGATACTTCAATAAAAAAATGTTATTTCCTTTTTTTTTTTAATGAAAATGAATGGTATCAGAGGCCATTTGTTTCGGAAAAAAGGTGTCACAGAAATGGGAAAGGGGAATCAAAAGTTAATACTGTGGCTATTTATTTACTGAAAAATGGTTTCTAATTGCCCCTATTATCGGAATTCATCTCCCTCAAAAGATTGAATCAAATTCTCCATATACCAAGGAATTAGAGGTGGAATCAACTCCAGAGCACTCCCCACAAATATCTCGACTATAACTACCTACTCTCTAACTCAGAACTGTTATTTCTGACGGATAAAAATATTATATGCTAATCCGTGCAATGCTAATCCGTATAATGCAGTGGAATTGGGTAATAACACTCTAACTCAGAATGTTATTTCTGTATAATCGTTGTGTTATAATCTTTTCGTATGATCTTTATGTTAAGTGGAATTGGAGAGAAAAAAAGGCCATAAAGCGTAATAATACTCTAGGGTGAGTAATTGATGTGTGAAATGACATTGGAACCCATATATAATTATGATATTAGCGCGATCATATATTATTAAAAGATTTTCGAATAATTCTAATTTAAGGAAATTTTGGAAGAGAAACAAGATATTGAAATTATCCGTGAATTCATATATACAAAAAAATATGAAAAATTGTCTAAGTTTTATTATCGACTATATTCGGCAATTCTTATGTGTTTATAGAAATTCAATAATATCCCTATTATACAATATCTATTCCTCCTCGTCATTATTTTTAGCTGTTTATCAAATATGCTTGTAACCTTTTCGCATATTTGATTCCTCGAATAATAAAAAGCAAAAGAAATGTTGTTTTTGTTATACAGTTTTAACCAAAATGGTTACCAAGAGACTCCAATTCCAATTGTGAATTCGACCAAATAGAAATCTAAAATTTTTCATCATGCTCTTTCTTCTAGTTTTCGATTTCACAGTGCAAATGATAGATAACGTGACTAACTCGGATGATTTAATTTATTTTCTTTTGTCAGAAAAGGAAGAGGACTTTTATTCAAAACCCATCACTTTGAGACAGATACACAGAGCCTTTCGATCGGACAGATTCTGTGTGTCTTCCGCAAGTTCACGCCTCACTAATTAATTCATTTTGGAAAAGTAGAGAGAGAAGAAAAATTCTCGGAAAAGTGGTAACGAGTTATGTGCGACATTAATTCCTTGAGTGGAAATACTAAGATTACACAGGAAAATAAGTAGTTTCGGACTATTTGGCATAAATGCTGAACAGTTTATTCACTATTAATATATTAA
The DNA here is from genome assembly GCA_037672795.1 of Lagerstroemia speciosa. NCBI lineage: Eukaryota > Viridiplantae > Streptophyta > Magnoliopsida > Myrtales > Lythraceae > Lagerstroemia > Lagerstroemia speciosa. The sequence continues at coordinate 2,608,812 of CM075297.1, read as the reverse complement.
ACTAAAGAAAAGACCAAACATTCGGTAATTATTTTTTTACCTATTTAATAGTTTAATAACTAAATCGTAGAATTTCAATCCTCCGCATACCAAGAGCTGCAGTGGAAGTGGTAAGTTGATACCGTTTCAAGCTTCAGATCAGCGCCAGTCCACAGTCCACGCACTTGATTGAATCCCCCGTATCATAAGACAACAGGAATAAGAAGTACACAGAAAATTTCGATTAGTATCAAGTCGAAGACGATACCGTTACACTGTAACCCCTTTTCTCCAAGCAACTTCCTTGTTAAGAGATTAACCTATCTAACTATAAAATGCGTCCCACGAATTCTATCGCCCATAGGGAAAACCGAATAACCCAACCATACACGGCGATTTATAATGAAGCTTCCTTTCATCACCTTTGTCTCCCTCCCACTCTTCCTCTTCTCTCTCACCGTCGCCACCCCATACCATGAGACGGAGGCCGCGGTCACCAACCCGCTCATACAAGAGACTTGCAAGAAAGCTGCCCAGATCGACCCGAACCTCAGCCACGGCTTCTGCGTGAGCGGCCTCCAATCGGCCCCGAACAGCCTGTGTGCCGACTCTCTTCCGAAGCTGGGCCTCATCTCTATCAAGCTCGTGCGGGCTAACGTCACGAGCATCAGATGCTACATCAAGCACCTCCTCCGAGACAAGAAGATCGACCCGTATGTTCGGTCATGCTTGGATGACTGCCTGGAGATGTACTCCGACGCCATCCCTACGATCAAGCAAGCCCTCAAAGACTACCAGGCCAAACGGTACGCCGGCAAATGATGCCTTCTCTATAATAATGGGTATAGGTTATATATCATGATTTGATGAGTACAATGTTTCAAATTCAAATCCTTTCTATACATCTGTCAAAAATATTTAGTATATTTAGTTGAAGTTTGCTCTTTACGCTTGGCTTAAATTAACACAGATTTCTTGAACTATACTAAACTTTTGATAGTGATATTTGTCATATGCACTTGAAAGTTTGAATACTGCGTAGTAAGATAATCGGATTGTCACTTTTACTATCCTCTTTTTTTAATTGCAAACGCGGTATAGGTTATTAGCTAATTATTCTAATGAGATCATTATTATCTTCCCCCTAAACTAATAACCTCGTGATGCTCACAGTGAATATAATCATTCATTCGCATTGGATTCCAACATTTTAACTTAACATAAATGTGGCAGATACTATGATGCAAATGTGGAGATGAGCTCGGTGATCGATGCGTCTACAACGTGCGAGGATGGGTTCGAGGAGAAGGAAGGGGTGGTTTCGCCTCTGAAGAAGAGAAACGACGACGTGTTTAAGTTGTCTGCCATAGCGCTTTCGATTATCAATATGCTACCTCGTTGAGCATTGGTTTCTCTGGGTTGTCTTCATTCATGTTTGTACCTGATTGCCGTTCTGCCTTGGGAAGACCGTGCGTGAGTTTTCACTTAATTTTCAATTAATTCTTTATTTCTTCGGGCCTGATTACCGAGAAAAGGCATTCACTTTGGCCCTTTTCAGGTGAAATTATCAAATATATCTATGCAGTGTAATACTCTGATAAATGCAAATGTAAGCAAGTCATGTAATGAGCAAGCGGACTTTTACAATTTATGATTTTTTTAAATATTCTAAACCCATTTTAATTAAAATAATTATATACGAAATTATTCACATGTTTGAATTCATTTGAAAATTAACCTAGATGATGCGAAGAAATTGAAAAATAATGGGCATATGCATTATAGGAGGAATAATTCAAATTGCAAAGCCAAACTTTTTATATATAGGTGGATTATTTTCCATAATTTACAGTTCTTCGTTAGTCATCCTTCATTGATACCTGGAAAAAGTTGAAAAGATAGGCGAAAGATTAATGTTATGTTTGGTTTGAGGGAGTAAGATAGGAATCATATTCTATGGAACCAAACATGGTATCTAGAATGTCTATTGCAGTTGGGAATAAACATGTGAAATGGATGTGATAAATGATATTATTGATCGGTGGAACAAAGAATAGTTATTCTTTATATGAATTAGATGTAAAATGTCTAAAATATTCTTAACTAATTATTAAAATTTTCATCTCTACTGTCATCATCCTTCCTCACCCCCCGTTAGCCCTCCTACCACCTCCCCGAGCGTCCGCAAAGCCAACCCTGGTGTCCCTGAGACTCCTCGTGCAGCCTCCAAACCCACTCGACCCCTCAGCTCCCCAAGCCTCCACAGGCAACCATTCGGTCTGCGAGCTCAAGGAGAACCCGCCCATGGGGTCGTCAAATCCCTGGTGGCTCGATCCCATGGCTCAGGGAGGCCGGACCAATAAAGGCTGGACCAATCCCAGGTGGGTTATGCCTGTGCTCGCAAATCGAACCCCTGGGTTGGTTGCACCTGGAGGCTCGGGCATGTGCCCGAACGTTTGCATGAGGGGTCAGGGGTGCTTAGGATGCTCGAAAGATTGGACTCGATTGCTCGGGGGTTCGAGGTTCAGGGGTTGAGGGTCAGAGCCCCTCTTTTATAATAACATTATAAAATTAGAAATATATTACGCCAACTATGAAGCCCATCATGGTCAGCTCCAACTTTCAAAAGCTATTGGATTGATGAGTTATGATAGAAATAGATCAAATTAAATTGATTGGGTGAGATGGTCAAACGTTTCTTTTTTTAAAATAAAATCTCATATTCGAGTCTTAGTAACAAAGAAAATTCATATATGGAGAACTTTACTCCTGTGGGCCCACGTAATTCGAATTGGACTAGTCATGACCCGTTAGACTTCTGGATGCTAGTAATTTAGAGAAAAAATTATTACTACCTTTATGATAGTATAGAGGGGCTATTTGTGGAGAGTTATGTCACCCCTTTCATAACTCTCCCCTCAAATAAAGGGTTATGTCACTCATTCACAATTTTCCCCTCCCTTCCCCTCTGCAATCCTTTATAACCTTCTCCTTTATCACTCTCATCTAGTCCATATAACAAACGAAAGACAGGGCTATCCACTGTGTGCTTCATTGTCAACTGAACATTTTGGTCTAACCTTTCGATTGAAGAGTATCAATAATTTTATCCTTCACAATTTGTTATCAACAATATTTATTCTGCATAGTGTGAGTCGTATACTTTAATTTAACATTTTATTTTTGAAATTTAATAAAATTTTTGTTACTTTTAAATAATTTCAATATTACTTTTCTTTATTTTTAGAAAATATTTAGATTTTTCTAATTTTATTAATTTTGAAATTTCAGCTAAATTTTTAGAAATGGTTTTTAAAAATATTTCATATTTTTTGGATTCACTAAAATTTCCAAATTATTTTTAAAAATATTGCTAATTTTTTTTAAATATTTTTAATTTTCCTTAATTTTTTTGGAATTATTTTAAAACATTTATAATTTTTCAAAATTTTTACATATTTTAAAATTTCCCTAAATAACTTAAAATATTTCTGAATGTTTTCAAAATTGAAATTCAGCTCATGCTTTTAGAAATTTTTATTTTTCTTTTTTATATTTTTCTTCATTTTTCAAAAATGTCTTTTTTTAGAATTTTTAAATTTTTGCAAAATTTTTAATATTTTAAAAATTTTCCAGTGTCGTGTTAGAAAAACCACCATGTGATAGCTCAAATGTATTGCCAAGTGTTCTACGGTGCCATGTAAAGTGCCACAAATGCAACATTGATGATGTTATAATAAAAAAAAAAATTGATGGTGACAAAACGGGAAAAATGGAGTAACCATCATGATTTTCTGTGTTAATAATGAACTAAGTGATAATGTACGGAATTTCAGTAAATCACATGATTTTCGAGGAAATTTAAAGTTTTAATTACTATAATTTAAGAAATCTAAAAGATTGGCCAGAAATTGAACGTTCATGGTGATTGTTGATATCGATCTTACCAATAAACTGCAACTATTGATTATATCGATCATGACATAATATATTAATTATTACATATGACACTGCTGAATAAAGAAGTCTACAATACAAGCATTTGAATATATCTTGCTAGAAACCTTTACTCCCTGTGAGGTTTACCAAGAAACTGATTATAGTGAGTCTTCAATAAGCTAAGTTTGGTTTTTAAAAATTTTTGATAGAGATATGGTTGTGGGAGTAATTAGGGCCGTTCAAAAAAACCATTAAACCGGTTCGAACCGGTTAACCGAACCGAACCAAAAATAACCGAACCATTAGAACCGGTTCGCTAACGGTTCGGCTTTTTTGCCGAGAAGTGGTTCGGTTAGTTACTTGATATCATTGATTCGGTTAATTGCGGTTAACCGAACTGAACCTTTTTCTAATTACTAATTAAATAAAATAAAAAATTAAAATTAAAATATACAATTTAAAAAATATATATATGTTTTACTTATTGTTTGCGGTTCAGTTCAGTTAATTTCTGAACCGAACCGAACCAATTGTATTTTTATAGTGTTTTTTATTTAGTTAAATAAAAAAATGGTTAACCGGTTAATCGAACCGTTTGAACCGGCTTTAAACAATTCAATTTTTTCTTCATCAACTGGTTACGATTCGGCCCCTATACCGCCCGAACCGAACCGAACCAGGCCCACCCCTAGGAGCAATAATGATGTCTTAGTGGGCCTTGAGTGTTTACATTTCTAGCCCAAACTAAGCTAAAAGGATCCATTTCCTCAGTTTATCAATAGATTTATTTATAATTATTCAAACATTCAATAGATAATATTAGTGTTTTGCTCATTCAAATGCAGTACAAGTCTTGAGAAACAGGTCCCTAACAAGAATTCCACTCATCTTCGTTACCATAAATTCTTATAGTCTAAAGTCATTTCGCTTACCTTCTGCAAGTACAGCACCGTTTCCCTTCATAATATCAAAATGATACATGCAGTGAATTTCGTTTACACTCCATATTACATCACAATATGTATACATTTTACTTTCTTGGAAAATTAACCGGAGGTTCCAAACTCCCTACAAGAATCCTCAGATCAATGTCCTTATCTTCAAACTTCCTGATGAAAGGGTGATTCTGCAAGCATGAAAGTATCCCCAGAGATATCAAGTGAGTCGATGATGTAATAAACAATGCCAAAGCTTCATTTTTTTTTTCATGAAAGAATGAAAGACTTGAAGGATTTTCCGTGCCTTTTCTCCTTTACGGTTCATAGGACAAATTTTATCAGAAGACTGAATTGTTTTTGGGTACAAATTTTCGAGCTTGTCCATATTTGTTGGGCATATCACCCAGCAAAATAGTAATTTTTTTTTTGCAATACCAAGCACAATAAACAATTTCTTGGAAAAACCTTTCCGCAGCAGAACTTGCAATATATTAGTATTCATGCTGAGATGCTTACCAAGAGTTCCAGTGATGAAGCACGGTCCCGAGGATCCTTTTGGATGCTGAAATACAGGAAGCAATTCCGGTCAATGTTACATGCTGATTAAGTACTCCCAGTCTCAATATATCTATAGAAAGCGGGACAAATGAAATCACTCCACTTCACTTCACAGGTCAGTAGATTTTGAGCCTACGATGAACTAGTCAAGGCTAAAGAAACAGAACCCATCTGTCGGTTCCCCAGTTCATCGCAGGCTTAGGAAATGTGACAATGAAAACATCTGTTACAAGAAAATCTCCTAGACCGAGTATGATAGGATCTCTCCAATTTTCCTTTCATTATTTTCTCTCCCTGTTATGTGGATCTCCCACTTTTTAACAGTATAATCTATACTTGATAATTGACAGGTAATCTAAAACATTCAAAAACAGCCTAGTCGAGCAAAACTTGATTTTGCACAAAATTTGGGTGGGAAAAAAAAGTGCTCAGTCTTAAAGGTAAACAATCCACAGAACCAAAATTACCAAGCGGAAATGAATGAGCAGAACTCCGGGGAGAACTGGTCTGGGGGAGCACAAGGTGGAGGGCGTTGTACGATTGCCTCCAAAAGCTCATAAAAGCTGGGCCAACCTTGTTGATCTTCAGACTGCAAATAGGGGAATCGTCCAATAGCACACTCTAGTACCACAATGCCCAAGCTCCAAATATCACTGCTGTAGTCATAAGTGCGCCCACTAATCCTCTCCGGCTAGAAGTGATAATTTCGGCAGATTAAAACAAAATCTTTTCCACAAATTCATAAGAAACATCAATCTGACAGCATAGTGGACAACTCCAAAGGAATTTAGCACAGTGCAGTAACATCTCTTCATTTGTGTGACTTGTTTAAATTAGTCAGACTCCAACTAGATGCAACAAAAATTGGGGACATGCACCTAGACAATGTTCTGCCATTCAACAAGTACATGTGGATATGCAGCCAGCATGGACTCTGGCGTTTAACACATTTTCAGGTGGTGCCCCACATCATTCACAGAATAAGGGGGAGATGAGAGATTTGACGCAGTGAATAAAGGCTCCAGGATCAATTTTCCAGTATTTCAGTAAAGAAAATGCTGCTTGGAGCATTGCAATGGGTTTCATAGAAAAACAAACATAGCGAATTTGGTTCATTTATCTTATCCAGAGGAAGAACCGATTCAGGACTACAGCCAGTTCTCTCCTGGATGGCTTTGAATTACGACTCAACCTGATCTGTGCATTGTCAGACCAGGTTAGGCCTCATGATGCCATGATTAGCCCTCACTAGCCAAACACGAACATAATGAGTGCCATACATGAGAAATAGTTTTTAATAGTTTTTAATAAAGTTAAATATTCCAGGATCATGGGTATTCGGAACAATTTTCAAGAGAAAAAGAGAAGGCTAAGAAGCTCACAGGTTTGAGCCGGTCTATTCAACGATATGAAGTTACTAGAGAAAGAGTAAGGCCCACGTACCGACATGTAGTTGTAAGTTCCCACAAATGTATCTCTTTGACCCATTGAGCTTGCTAGCATTGCACTGACACCAAAATCGGTAATTTTAACTTCACCCTTTTGGTTTACGAGGAGATTTGATGGTTTTATGTCCCTGTGTATGACATGTCTTTCATGGTGCAAGTACACTAGCCCTTGTAGTACCTGCTTACAAACAATAGCTAGATATGGCTCCAGGATGGTCTTAACTTGTCTGATCACATCAACCAGAGACCCACGATCCATATACTCGAGCACCAGGGATATTGCTCCATTGTGATAAAATGAATGGTAGCAAATCACCACATGTTGGCATTGGGATGCTTGATTTATCTTTAGCTCTTGTACAATCTGTTTGCGAATATCTTCTTGTATGTTCATCTGGATGACCTGCATAGAGGCAATAGTACACAGAGATCTGCTTGTCACGTATACAGGAGCAGCTGAATAGTCGTAAAATGAGCAACAGATTAAAAAAGAATGGAGGTCTTTCATACGACAATACAGAAAGGGGAAAAGGGTCAACACATTCCAGATTTTCACAAGCTTTTTTCTGCTATAGAAAAAATAATTTCACAGGAATATATCGTCTGTTTACCACAATTAGTAGATAATCGAAGAAAAAATTAACCAGATCAACATATTCTTAGTGCATTCATACAGGGAAGCCACTCATAAAGTATATCAAGAGAGCATCAAAAGTACAATCACCAATTTAGGGTATTGACAAAAAGACCTATGGTGCAACCACCTTAAGGGCAAACAATTTGCCAATCCATTTATGGCGAACAAGTTGTACCACCCCACCACTTCCCTTGCCAATGACTTTGATAGTCTCAAGATCTTCCAAGGAGAATTCAAGATCCAGCTCCTTACCGTTAGATGCCTATAAGATAACAATAAAAGAAACTGACTGCATGAGTTTCACATTCAGTTGAAACACCATTAATTTACTGAAATATGGGGAGATATTTCTCTAAAGATCAGCTAAGCAGTGTCATGCATCAATCATGGATAGGAAAATTAAAGCATAAGGGTGCTAAAGATTTGTACAACCTAAAAGTAGATGTGTTGCTTGCCATTGATGATGAATATAGCTGGAATTAATAAGTTAAGTATGGATTCAACAAATGATTTTGTCTTAAATTACACAACAAAAGGAGAAAATGATAAACCATAAGAGTTACTTCTGTATTCTGGGTTGTAGCAAGCTGAGTAGTATCTCCTGAAGTTGGTTATGCAGGAAGTGAAACACTAATTAAAGACAAGACTACATAAATAATCCTTGATCTTCACCAACTTATGTAAGTCCAGTGAAAATAATTACAGGATTCCCCACCTGAAGTTTGTCATAGGACGTGAACCACCAGTTAAAGACGACAAGACTATATAAATAATCCTTTGATCTTCACCAATATATAATTCCGACAACAATAGTTACACGATTCCTCACCTGAAGTTAACTATAAGAAGTAAAATACTATTTAAAGATGAGGCTTATAAATAATCCTTTGATCTTCACGGGCATACAAAATAATTACAGGATTCCTTACAAAAATAGAAGGAAAAACTAACATCAGTGTGCTATGTTGCAATTGATCAAGGCTCATCACCAAGAAGCTACGATGTTCATTCCACAATAATACCCTAATTTGCTGGAATTTTTCTCAGTACCAAAAGAGAGAATAAAAATTGTAATATCAGGGAGTTGGACAACACATTATGTCCTGAAGTTACTTAATCGACTCCTATCTATTCAGTCTGTCGACTTCTTATTATTGCAGTTCCTAGTTCAGTTTGCTTGGGTAAGCATGAGAGGAAGTATTAGCTGATAATTCATAGAATCATAAACATAGACACGATACAGCTGGTTAACACACGATCATGCAAAATAAGCTCACTTGGTTCAATTATCTTGGGATTGTCCAATCTTATTTCTCAGTTTTAACAAACCAACATAAATTAGAAGTGCCGCTCTGCACACTGTCAGATACTACAAGAAACAAATCTACCAACAAATATTGCAGTATGTAATCACACAGCTAAAGAGCAGCAAACCGAACTGTGGCATCAAGATTAGCTTACACAGGACACATCTTCCTCAGATATGATCCGCAAACCCTTCTGATTTAGGAGCAAACCACCCTCATGGAACGTGCCGCTCGCAGTCCTGAACTTCAATCAGATCAAGTTCCAAATACAGAAAGAAAACGCTGACAAAACAAGTAGATACTACACAAACATCTTTCTCTTTTTTTTTTTGTTCCCCTTGCTATTAACACCGTTCTTAATCATATTTCTAATGTTTTCGTTTCTGGTTCATAGCACATCATACTTCTCAGATGTTTATACCATACACAGGACCCAACTTCTTTTCCCGCACCCTCAGCTTTACTAGACGAAATACGCTTTTTTTTCTGCTGGAAACGGCAGAGATTGAAATAAACCCCCAACGGGACCCATTGGAAGAACCGACGCGATCAGATAAGGTTGAGCATCGATTTCAATTGCAAGACAGCATAAACTGCATCTGATGTTTGAAAATTACGCAGTTTTATGAAGAAAGTTATGAATGTGACTCACAGAAAGGAAGTAATTGGGGTTTCTTGAACAGGAACGGAGAGCTTCAATTGCTTCAACGGATTCATGGTCTTCATAGCCCCTCAAACGATCCTGTCTACGGCTTGCTGCAGCGCTCAACTGGACCGCTGGTCTATTTTACGTGCTCTATGACTGAGAAGAGAGGGTGAGGGTGAGGGTGAGGGTGAGGGTGAGGGTGAGATGGTTATATTACCATATAATCCGGCCATCGTTTCAAACTGAAGAAGCGCGTAGAGCAAAATGTCAGAGCAGTCCCTATACTTTTGTCCATTCAAAAATGACCCCCTACCTATTCGTAACCCGATCTACTCCATTTTGGTAAACAAAAGGAGTGATATTCAAAATAAAATTGAAAGTTTGATAACTCCAATAATAGAGTTATTTCATCATCTTTATTATTTTATATCGTCACAAAAGAATTGATTTTAAAATAGATTTTCATAATTTCAGTGACTCGAGTTTTTTAATAACCTAACAATTTAGGTCATTTTCATGAATTTAGTAGGTTTTAATTGGCTAAAATGGGCTTTAATATGTTTCGTTCTCTTCGTATATTGACCTCTAAATGCCTGTTTGGTTTACTAAAATGTTGGAAGCATTCCATGAAAAATTTACATTTTATTATCTACTTTACAAATTTTAAATATAATTCTGCTCCTTTTCAATTTATCGGCCGTATTATTTTTCCGGGTCTGATGAAATTGCCAGGTAAAGTAATTACATTCCAAGAAGATTGTATTCATATTTTTCAGTAGGGACCACACTTAAAGATCCATACGGTGGAGTCCATGCTTTAATTTCCCTCCTCTTTTTCCGAAATTGCCCCTATGTTTTCACTTTTACTTAACAAATGAGGATATTATCAAAAAGAGTATTTAATGTGAAATTAAATATTACAATATTATATTTTTAACGGTTTTATCATTCATCCAAAACACTTACTAAATAAAATAATATTATATTACAATTTATATTCTATGTAAAATAATAATTTTTTGTAGAGTAAATTAACAATTTCGTCTCTAAGAGATTGATTTTATGTCACTTAGGTTCATGAGTATTTTTTACCTTATTTAACTCCGAGATATGCATTTTATATCAGATGGATCCCTAGTGCATCATTAAGGTCTCTTATGGTATCAATAAGGTTTCTAGGAGATCTTCAGCTAATTTTAACAACGATTGATATTTTGTTGATGTGGATTCTAATGTGAACGTCACACGTGTGTGGATGCAAACATGATACGTCCATATGATTTTTAAATAAAAATTTAAAAAATAGAAAAGTATTTTCAAATTTTTGTAAAATAGAAAATTTTCAAAAAATTAAGAAAAATTTTATAAAATTCCAAAAAAAGGTAAAAAATTCAAAAAATAATGATTCAGAAAAAATTAACACAGGGATGATTTAGGGCTGGTTCCATATATCATAGGATCGAAAACAACAAGTTCTGAACCATGGTTAGGATATACCCCACCTCAGCATGCATTAAGGAAACGGTAAATTGCCCACTACAACAAATGGTATGGTGAAATTCCATATGCCATCAAGAACTTCAATAATAACGAGAATTGTCAAGTGTTCTATTTATTTTTCCTATATTATCATAAGAGCCGATACTATTAATATTTCCATTAAATTTTGAAATGATAAGCTAATGTGACTCAATGCACAATTGGCACATATAGAGCGTCACATCATTAATTTCTTGAAAATAAGAAAAATTAGATAAAATCAAGGAAAACTAAAAATTTTGAAATTAAAATGTACAATTTTTTTAGAAATAATATGAAATTTTTCAAAAGAAAAATAAATATATATTAAATAAATAATAATTGAGACAAATAAAAAAATTTAAGAATAGAAATACTTCAAAAACAGAAATTTAGATAAAATTTAAATAAAATTATAAATTATAAATTATAAATTTACTCGATTACACTTATCGTGTTTCCAGTAGGTTCGAGGTTGGACACCGACCATAGGGATGTTGTATCCATTCATAATCCTCATGTCGCAGAAGCAGCCTGCAATACTGCTACAATGACGTGTCCGGTGCGACCCAACCCGAAGCTCTGTCAAACAAACACGATTTAGGCCTGCTATGTAGTTGATTGAGTGGCGCGATCACAAAACGCTGGTCATGTCCACCATCGTAGGGAGATTGTATTCGATCACAAGAGTCATGTCATAGAAGTCTTGGTCGATGCCCGATCTCAAGCCTACTGTGAACTCGATAAGTATGGCCGAGTAAATTTATAATTTATATTTTCAATTTTGTCTAAACTTAATTTTTATTGTTATTATTTATTTAACTATATATTTTTCTTTTTTAAAATTTTCACATTATTTTTTAAAATTTTCTATATTTTAAATTTTTCTAATTTTATTAACTTTTCTTTAGAGGTGAAAATTTATCTAGCACTATTTGCAGAGAAGGTTTCAAGAATAGCATCACTTTATAAAAAGTTGTAAAACTAGCACCACTATAGAAGAAAGATTTTAATTTTTTTCAAAAATTCCACAATTACTCCCCCCTCACATTATTTCCTCTTCATCTAACCCTAATTCCCAGTTCCTCTCCGCCTCCTTCATCCCTCCTCCAGCCCGATCATCGACCTTCTCCCCCTGACCTTCTCCCCCCCGGTCGTTCACCTCCCACCATTCGGCCCTCCGTTCCCGTCGCTGTTCGGCGTGCCATTCAACTAGCTCCGGTCATCTCTCTCCTTTTTCCCTCTGCCTTTCTCTCTGTCTCTTCTTTCTGTCGTGCAAACAGGGGGTGACCGGCGTCGGACACAGGGCACCTCGCGGCCGAGAGCAGATCGACAGCTAAGACATGCAGCACCTCGCAGCTGAGAGTAGACCAAGGGTGATCGGCGTCGGCTCGTCGGGCATTGTCCTCGGAGTGTCGGGGGTTGGGCTTTGCCAGTCACCATCGATCACTACTGTTGGTCACTGCCGTTGAGCTACTGCTTGTCGCCGCATGTCGTCGCCGGTCGTTGCCTCCGCCGCCTCCACCAGTCGTCGCCCCTAAGCTTCTGCCATGGAGGAGAAAGGTAAAGAGGGAGAAAAGGAGAGACAGTGGAGAAAATGGTTCAAGGGAAATTTTGACATTGCACATAAATCAGTACTATTTTTGTAAATGATTGTAGTGTAGTGCTATTTGTGTAAGATGAGTGTAGAGTTGTGCTACTTTTAACCTTTTAACTCCTTTTCTTTATTATTAAACATTTAATGATGTGGCACTCCATATATGTGCAACTGTGTATCACGAGAAATATCAACTTGCCATGTTGCTTTTAATGGAATATTAGTGAACATCAATCCTCATGATAGCATGAGAAAAAAATAAATAAAAACATGTGACAACTTTCTATGAAGTTTAGGGTAATGTGGGGAATTTCTCAATACCTCACGATGCACTAGACAATCTACCTCACAGTGTGTTTGGATCAACTTTACATTGAGCGTTCCCACTTTACACCCACAAGTTGGGTGTATTATAGCTTTATTTACTTGGCTCTTGCACTTTGCACGTTGATTATAAGCTTCAAATATTGTATTGTGAAATTACAGGTGGAATTCACCTTGAAAATATTAAACAAATACTCAAATATTCAATTTATCCATTGTTTCCTTAAAAGTTCAGTTTAAAGTAAGGGTATTATTTAAACTTTCATTCATGTTTTCTCACATTAAATATTACTAACAACCGACTTATGCTATGCATGGTAAGCATTCTCAAACACAATTAAGAATGGTAAAAATGTTGTTACCTCATTTTTTTTTAGTGTATCATCACCCAGTCAATACGCTAACTTATAATAAAATGAACATTCCAAGAAGTACAAATAACAATGCTTTTACAATATGCCAGTTACAAACCCTAGTTTACTAAATTAAACTCGGAGAGTAGTGCCATGTGACAGAACAAAGAGCAATGCATCTACATGGAGGAAATGAACAATAACCTCAGGACTTAGGAGCACACAGAGAAGGATGGATAAAAAAATTGATGATGTGTAGCCACATCAAACGATGTATTGAGAAGAACAAATAGAATCTAAGGCCTTCTTAAACAGTCAATCAAGCCATTCTCGTCGTCACTTACTCGCCATAATTCGAAAGACCTCATCAGTGATCATGTCGATCTACTTGGCCTTCACCGAGAAGTTGCAGAAGTGATGAAGTACAAACTGAAGAAGCGACAAGAGGCCGGCTGTGTTGGCTGCTTGGTAACTCTCCTCATTGGAAAGCCCATCGGTGGCTAGATCCCGGATACCCAATTAGAGATCGTGGACCATTGGTATGGGCAGAATTCCTGAGGCACTATTAATTTAAATTAAGAAAGGGATAGTGAGACTTGTACAATTATTTGTAATTCTTGGGAAAAAATACAAACTGCACTATAATGGAGAATAAAGAAGAAAATGCACTGGAGGATGGTGGAGCAGAAGAAGGGATCATTTGGCAATGTAACCATCCAAATAAAAATAAAATAATGATAAAGAACATATGAGAGATTATATGTTAAATTAGGTTGGAGGATAATTTTGGAACAAGAAAAAAAAAAGGGAGACGAAAATAATCTGGTAGTGGTTTAAAGTCATATAGATGGTGGTAATGTAAGCTGCTCCAAAAGAGATGGTGGTATTCTCGAGATAAGAACTGCCAAAGAATAAAAAAAATGGTTATAAATTCAATCAAATTGTTTTATGAAATATGTATCCACTAACTTCTTTTCCTTAACCCAACAGGTAGGCATAAATATCGGTAAATTATTTGCTCATGAATCGAATGTTCGAATAATCTCCTTGAATGATTTATATGACGTTAAGTAATGAAGTCATTCTGTAGAAGCTAATTTTACAATGATAATTTATCAAATTAATAAGAGTTGGGGATGAAGGATTTATGAATTGAATAAATCCCAGATCACATGTGATGAAATCATTAAGAGATGTTGCATAAACATAAAGCGGAAGTATACCTAAATTAATAGCGACTGTAGTGTGATCATGATCCGGGTTTGGTCTTCTAGGTCAACACCAGCCTCCTGAGAGATTGTGGGTTTCTCTTTGACTCATGTTGACTAATGAGATATCAGAGAAGTTAGATTTATATAGCATGACCCCAGGACTGTAACTCCTCTATTGCACATTACTGCTCAAGGTTTTATTAATCTCTAATTCCGCCTATCATAAAATCAGAAATTGCCTTTTGGTATCTATACACTGGTACCCACACTTTTAGGAGATGTCATTAAAACTCATTATTAAATTTAATTAGATCACTTAATTAGGCCAACTATTAGGATAACACAGATACTTGGTCAATGATGTATTGTTAGACCATATTAGTCAGATTAAAAATCCAAAAATCTCCCAGTTGGACCAACAAAAGTATCTCAGACAAAAATGTATCATTGAATTACCTTTTGAGCTCAAAATTGCGATCCTCATCAACAATCTCAACAATCTAGTCTATTGAATACATTTATAATAGGACCAAAGTGTTCTTCATTGCATATGTCACAAGTGGAACCATTAATGATCATGTACATTAATACACTCAATAACATAGGTCAAGTGTAGGTGCACAACATGAAAATTACATGTTATGTAATATGAACATGCCTATTTTCAACCAGTCCTCCTTAAACCTTATGGAGATCAAAACTTTAAACATTATACTGAAAAATTCAGAGTGTAAATATACTAAAAACCATATTTTTGCAAAAAATTATTCGCATAATTTTGTTGTAACCAAATGGCATTAATGCACAAACTCTCACTAAATTGTATATCATCGCATGATGTAACACCCATATGAGCAATGTACTCATATAAGACCATGGGTGGTATGCCCTTAACAAGTGGATCTGCAGTTATGAAAGTTGTAGCAATATGCCTACAACTGATCACTCTGAAATATGCTTTTTAACAGCCAGGAGCTTATTGTTATGATTTTAGAAAAGGGCATGTTGTTATTAGAAAAACTGCTAACCTTTTGTCACAAAATAATCAAGTGGTCTTTCAATCTTATTTGAAATTTGCAACTTGGTGACAAAAATTCTGCAGTCATATTCCATAATTAGACGCCTCGTAACAACCTATGAACAAATCGTAAAGCGGCAATGAGTGCCTACTCAATACTCACTTAGGAGATAACTCCCACAGCCAATAGATAAACATAATCGCATGTAAAGTTGCGACTCTCTTAGCATCCAATAAAATTAAAATTGGATATCAAAAGTTAGAATGCAAAATGACCTCCACTTCATTTGACTTATGTATGTGAGCAAAATTTTTTTTTTGTTCTCTATAAATGCCACGCAACCTATTTGGTTGCCTTTATTGATCCATGCTACCTAATTATCCCAACAATGTACGCAATATCCGAACACGCACATGTCTAAGCATGCATCATACTTTCAACAATAAATGTATAGGAATCTTTTTTCATTTCTTATGTTGATTATAATTTAGGGCAATAACTGAAACTTACTTTTTTTGCTTTATTTATAGGGGTATTACCTGACTTGCAAGCCTTCATGCCAAATCTAATCAGCATCTTATCGAAATAGCTCTTTTGCAATAATCCAAGAATACCCCAAGAGTGTTCCCGGTGAGTTTGGATCCCTAATATAAAAGATACATTCCCAAGATCTTTCATCTAGAAATTCTATGATAGAAATCTCTTCGTTTTGTGCAATAAGCCTGTATCATTGCATGCCAATAATATGCTATCAACATATTAAAATATATATATTTACTCCCACTGAACTTATGATATTTACCTTTATCGACTGAAATAATCTGAAAATCAAATAAGATAATAGCTTGATGAACTTTATAATACCATTAGCTAAATGTTTGCTTAAGCCCATAGATGGATCTTTTTAATTTGCATATCAATTTCTTCGAGTCTCCAACCATGCAATTTTTTGACTGCACCATATAAATTGTCTCGTCTATGTCACCATTAAGAAACATCGTCTTAACATCCATTTGTTGTAGCTCGAGATCAGAATGAGCTATAGGTACTATTATGATCCTAGAAGAGTCTTTCGATAAAACCGGAGAGAAAGTCTCTTTACAATCGATGCCTTCCTTTTGTATGAAGTTCTTGGGGACAAGATGAACCTTATACCTCTTCACATTGCCGTTGCAATTCCTCTTGGTCTAAATTTTTTTTGATAACTGAGGTATCCGAGCGCATTTCAGGCCTGACTAACGGCGGTTGTGACACCTTCTCATTGGGGCACATGCAATAGCCTGCAAACCACCTGTGCCAAGTAAGTTAGGGGAACCTAATGGGCTCAAGGATTATAAAGCCCCCCATCCATGAGGAATACGCCTCTGGGATTTGAACTCAGGAGGTCTTGAAAGACCTCCCAAAGCCCCATCACCAAGGCTGCCCCTCGTGGGTTTCGCACCTTCTGGCAATGGGACGAGATCCCAAACATGATTGTCCTGTATGGATTTCATCTCTACATTCATGGCATCGATATAATTTTGAGACTTAGAGCTGTTTAGACTTGACAGAAGTTGATTGGATCATCTTCCATCACTCAATATCAATCTTATGCTCTTGGAGAATTACTATATAACCATCTGGAATTGCATTTCTGCACTCTCAGTGGATCTCCTTAATGACATGTATTTTTGAGGTTGTTGAGCTTGTTCTTCTAGAACATCATCTTGAGATTGTATAGGGAGATCTATGATATTGTCATGTTGCTTCCTATTGAAAGCAACAATCGTGGGAAGGGAAATAAATTTCTCTTTAGACAATAACTTTAACCTTATCTCTCCTTGCAAACTCAACTTCCGCAAAGAACTCGACATTTTCTATCTCAAATGCTGATCCAGTAGTGAGATCATAAAATTTGTAACTCCAGGATCTTTTTGAAGTAACCGATAAAATAACAGTGAACATTTTTAAGTCCAATTTTCCTTTACTTGGCTTATAGGCATTGCTTTAACTAGACAATCCAAAACGAGGAAATGCCTTATACTACATTTCTCACCAGTGCACAACTCACAAGGATTTAGGACACTGTTCTAATAAGTACTTCATTGAATATGAAAGTTGCAATCAACAAATAATGGATGTTGCTCCTTAATACGTTAATCTATCATGGTTTTCACAACCCCAGTAAGACTTAATGGTTTCAATCTTTTTACCAAGTTGATTTTCAACCTCAACCTCAAAATTCTTGAACACATCCAAGACATTAAATTTCTCACTGATTAGATAGATATAGGTACTCATATTGAGAGTAGTCATCTATGAACATGATAGAGTAATATTGACCATTCCAAAAAGCTATAGGGGACGATCTATAAATATCCACATATATATATCAGTTCCAAGACACCTAATTTTCGGCTTGCACCTTATGTACTTACATTTGATTGTTTCCCCTCTGCGTACTGAATACAGACTTCAAGGTTCGTCAAATTAAGGGGAATCAAGAATCCTATCTGACACAAACTCTTAATCCATAGTATGGATCACGGTCTACTCGCTTGTGTTGTAATTCAATGGAACTTCTATTGTAATTTGTACTTTGTACCACATGAACTCATATGCAAGATTTCATTAAATAAGACAACCTAATCAATCACATAAAAGGTTATTATGATAAGACACAGAATCGGAACCAAGGCCATTTGAATAATGTAGTAGACTAAACACTATTTCCAAATGAACAATAATAATTGAATTTGTCCAAAATGGAAATACAGACTGAATCCTACCTAAAAGACAGTACAATATAAGTCTTCTATAGATCCATAATAGCAACCAGTTATAATAATAACCTGAATATGCCTATAGCCTCAATTACAATCGATTTAATGTCGCCCCATTTAGATGAATCTTTCATCACCAATTGGAGTTCGACAGCTCAAGCAACTTTGTATATGCACATTTATGCGAGTAAATAACCAAAATCTATCCACTATATGTGTGTACATAGTCAAATTAACCTTAAAACAAATTTCAGTGAGAATTATACATTTCTTTGTATGTCAAACATAATAACAAGTAGAATTCTTAGCCTCAAGTTATTTTGTTTCCTCTTTTGAAGTGGAATGCTCACATTTTTCTTATTGTATTTATTTATTTATTTTAATTTTCTTTAGAGTTCGATGCCAAGTTAGTACTGTGCCCTTTCTTACTTCAATCGTTTCTCCTTTTGCACATAATAAGAAAGAGCTCTCGGAGACTCTACGTCTCCTTTTAGCAGCTGCAATTATCTTTATATCAAATTTTGCAAGAAGAGATATTAATAAAACCAAATGCACGAGCATGTCTTTAGAAAGCTTTAACTTATGTGCGTTAAATATTAAAGTAAAGTCGGACATATTTACGATGTACTCCTAAATGTTCCCCATATTCTTTATGCATATCAAGACAAGTTCTGAAGAAACTGTACTTGCTTAGCCTTTTCGTTCCTCTCGGAATGTTTCTTAATGGTATCAAGGGATGACTTGGCATCTCTCTTCTTAAAAATGGCCCCTAAATGATTTCTAGAATTGCAAGCTTCCTAATCATCAATGCAGCCGATTACAATAATCTCACCGCTAAAAATTCCTCATTAACCTCAATGGAACTAATAATTGTAAGAATATGTGGTTATTTAGTCTGACGGCCGAGTTTAGATCAATACAAATGAGAGTGTTCATAACATTCTCTTTCCATACTTTAAAATTTGTGCTAGTTAGCATTGGGATGGTATCAATTTTGGCAGAAATTAGAGTAACAAAAATTAACTAAATGGAGAACAAATCACAAAATTAATGGAAATTTAATTAGCTCACATACTTGACTAATAATGAATAAAATAATGGCAAGTCTCATTAGAGATACCTAGCACAATATTGACGCTTCATCTTTAGATGAAAAGGTTAACTTGTAAGTGGTACTCTCGATGCAATAATCAAATATTGACAATCAATCCAACCAAACAATGAGCATTCCTTTGGGTCGACTCACTCGCACAGAAACTTAATAATCATCACGCATTCATTATTGTAGGCATGTATGAAACTCGGCCAAATAATGACCTTCCTTTGGGCTGACCACTGCTCGCATGAGACTCCACACACGCAAACATCTTATATATATATTCCAAAACAGGTTAATCTATACAAGAGAGCTCACTTTGGCAAGATGTTGCTTTAATCAACCCATCTCAAAATATTAGACATGCAAAAGCCATTATTTTTATTCAAAGAATTGAATTAAATTTGAACTAGGTTATAATTAGGCCTAAATTGAATTGAACTGAACAAAATTCAACTTAAAATGGACTGAAAAGGCCTAAACTCATTGAATTAGACCAAATCCAAATCAAATCATATTGAATTTCATCTTAATGATGTTGAATCATGCTTTTTTTTTTTTATCTATATGTGGGCCACAATTGTGGGTCCCACTTTTTCATAATGTCCATCCAAAACCAACGGAAAAATTTTTTTATTGCAATATTTTCTTCGTATATAATATATATGTACGTGGACCCCATGCATTGTGGATCCCACCTAATCAAAAACATTTACCATCCAAACGAATAATTGATGGCCTCTTGTCCATCCCTTTTTTTGAGTAAATTTATTAACCCGTCCGTGAGAGATGTGATGTACATCAATTTTGTCCTTTTCTAAATTTGTACATCAAATATGTCATTCTGAACATTAATTAGGTCCGTTGAACATCAATTGCATCCCTCTGAACATCAATGTAGTTCGCTGATTATTAATTTCATTCGCTGAACATCAATTCAGTCCACCTAAATATCAATATCGTCCTTAATGAACAACAATATCATCCTTACATAGCGAAATGTTAACGGCGTTACTCTTTGAAACTTGTCATTTTCATTTAGGTCCTTGACAAATTGAAATTTGAAAGTTGAAGGAGTAAATTGACTAATTAGTACCTTAGAAATTATATGTACATCAAGTTAGTACTTTTCTGATTTTGTACATAAATGTAGTCCTTTTTCTAAATTTGCAAATCATCACAAATTTTTGAAAATTTTTATGTGATAACTTAAAAACTGTCCAATGAAATCAAGTATTATAAAATCCTATTGGTTCCTGTAGTTATGGGTAATCTATAGATTAAAGAATTTAACTAAAGAAGACATTAACGATCGAACTTAATCTTTCTCTCTCTAGCATGATGAATATATAAAGTTATCAATAAATAATTCAATGTAATCTCTCTGTATGAGCTCCCTTTCGCGAGCAAACATTCATATAAGTTACCTCCCTCTCTCTCTTTGAGCTCCTTTCAAGCATTATACAGGTCATATCTTAATCTTTTGCTATTCCTTTCATGAGTAAGAGGTGGTAGTGATTGGGAAAGAAAGAGAGAACATGATGGGATTAAAAAAATGAGAATGATGTGTGTGCATGTGTAATAAGGAGAAGAGAGAGAGAGAGGATGGGATGATGTGGGCTGGAGAGAGAAATGGAAATGATGGGGGAGAGAGGTAATAGTGATTGGAAAAGAAAGAAAAACGAGAAAGATGAGAGAGAAATGTGATAATGATGTGTGTAAATGTATATTAGAGGGTAGAGAGAGCTGGGAGTGATGTGGGCTAGAGAGGGGTGAAACTAATGTGGGGATGGAGTTAGGAGGGGGAAGAAAGAGAGGGAGGGAGGGAGGGAGATGAGAAGGATGTGTGTGCATGTGTGTTAAGAGAATGGTGTGAAGAATGGAGGAGAGGAGAAAAAAATAGTAGATGAGAAAAAGAGAAAGGATGGGAAGAATGTGTGTGAGAATGGGGAGCGATGGGGGGAGAGAGAGAGATATACATATACGTGTGTACATATGTTTTTAGAGAGGGGTGGAAATGGGGGAGAAAGGGAAGAATAGATATGTGAGAGAGAGTAGATAGAGAAAGAGATAGATACATATTTATGTGTGTGTGTATGTTGAGACTTGGGAGAGAAGAGGGAGGGGGAAGGGGTCGGGAGGGAGGGAGGGAGGGAGGGAGGGAGAGAGAGATACATATTTATGTGTGTGTATGTATTGTGACTTGAGAGAGGAGTGAGAATGGGGGGGGGGGGGGAGAGAGAATGACATTTTTGATGTTCAATGATCACCCAAAGATGAAGAACTAAAATAAATGGATGCATCAAATATAAATGGAGGACGTTTTTGTTGTTCAGTGATTTTTTCGTAAAAAACATATGGCTTTTAGTGACAGAATGACCTGTATGATGTATAATAAGAATATATATGATGTTCAAAATAATTAAGGATTGAATTGATGTTCGGAAGGATGAAATTGATGTTCGGAAGGATGAAATTGATGTTCGGAAGGATAAAACTGATGTTTAGAAGGATGAATTTAATGTTCAGAAAGATGTGATCGATGTTCAGTGGACCAAATTGTTGTTCATGAGAACCCAATTGATGTTCATGAGAACTATATTGATGTGCAAAATTAGAAAAGGACGAAGTTGATGTACATCACATTCTCAGGGACGGACTAATCAATTTATTCTTTTTTTTAATATGTGTATGTATATATTTATATAGAGAAACACTGTTCATCATATCCCCGAAAACCCTAATGACCGAGTCCACCTTCTCTGTTGCCCTTCATGGTCATGATCTTGGACATTTGAAAAATCTTGCCCCCCGATTAGCACCTACAACACTTCATAGAGATGAAGATGGTTCGAGATTCACAAAAAACACACACAGCAGATAACATCATGATTTTCCAAATCTTAGTCTCTTACCAACAACTAGCCAATGCTCCCAGAAGCCACAACCTAGAAGCTACGAACCACCAGAGTTAGAGCGATTAGCCCCACAATATAAAATCCACAATCTTAAGCCCAATTTCGCGACTACAAAACATTATGAGTATGACCTAGATCTCACGACGGGCCGTGGTGGCAGTTGAACACGGTGGATAGAGGCCAAATTGATTTTGATGTGGGATTTTAAAAATAAAGCCATGCCCTTACAAGGAACAAATTTCATCATAACGTCGATGAATAGGAAAGCCAGCACATAGAAAAGGAATTTAAAGCAGTTTCGAACAATTTCATGACAACGGATAAAAGGTTTTTGCATAGTGCCAAATATCCTAAAGGAAGAATTTCACAATTCGCACAAGACAGTAATGTATTGAATTTATTCAATTAAACCAAGCCCTAATTCTGGAATCCTTGACGATTCAATACGTACGGCTCTGACACCAATTGAAGGATTTATAAATTGAATAAATCCTAGATCATGTGTGATGAAATTGTTAAGAGATGTTACATAAATGTAAATCGAAAGCGTACTTGAATCCAATGTGATTATAATTCGGATTTGGTCTTCTAGGTCAATGTTAGCCTCCTGAGAGATTGTGGGCTTCTCTTTGACTCACAGTAAGCAACAGTAAGCAATGTGATATAAGAGGAGTCAGATTTATAAAATGTGACTCAGGGACTATAAACCCTCTATTGTACATTAGTACTGAGATTTTATTAATTTCTAATTCTGCCCATCAAAGAATAAAAAATTGCCTTTTGGTATTTGTATATTAGTGCCCACACTTTTACAAGATGTCATTAAAACTCATTATTAAACTTAATTAGATCACTTAATTAGGCCAACTATTAGGATAATATAGATACTCAATCAATAATATATTGTTGAACCATATTAGTCAGAATAAAAATCCAACAGGGGGATTACCTGGAGGCAATGATGAATTTGTGCATTCGAAATTAAGAAAGGCAGTGCAGTTTAAAAGTATCACACATGGAGGGAGTGTAACCATTAAAAAGAAATGATAAGAAACGTGGGAGTAATAGTGAGGTTGGAGAAAACAACCTGAAAAATAAAATGATGATTTCGACCTAATAAAGAGTGTATGAGCGGGATTAGAAGAAAGAATATTATTAGAAAGCTAAAAAAAGAGTTGGTAACTCTAAGTTGTAACTTATAGCAATAGAAGAAAATTTTTATTCATTTTTCATTAATCTATAATATCTATTAAATATAATAATTTTATATTATAACTTATATGTTATATAAATTAATAATTTTATATATAATCTAACTTTGCTCCGTTCAAACTCTGGTCAAAGAAATCCTTGACTTTTAATGTGAAAATTCGCAATCCAGCCAACTGACGAGATGACCGTTGCTGGGAAAGTTGCGTTTTGGAAATGAATCTGATCAAACTGAAATTGCCTTAACTCTGCCGCGGGGCGCACACGTGCTAATGCCAAACAAAGCATGAGCCCCAATTTTGACTTTGTTAATTATTTTTTATTAAAGACATTTGTTAATTGATTTTTTAATTTACTGTTTCTGCGCTTCCAGATCGTTCACTCTTTTTTCATTTTAAATTAAGAAGTCTATCACAAATGATTTAATTAAAAAATTTATTTAACTGTTCGTAATTTTTTAATTAATGGTACAATGGGGACCACATAATGTCTCCAATTTTGAATTTCATTGGTCCAACATTTTTCTTTCCCCGAGTCAGCGACGCATCCTTTGCTGGTTTGAATGCGTCTCTTCCCCAACTTTGGAGGTGCGTCCCAACATCAAAGAGGCACCAAAGCTTCAGCTGTTGATCGATCGAATTGATTCTCAGACAACAAACGCTTGTCCTCTTCTCTACCTTTGCTTGGAAGCGCAAATTCATAATCTCTGAACCCCATAATAATTCCACCTTCTTTCTGTACTTCTTGGTGCCGATAAAAGAAGTCATAACTCGGGTTGTTCTTTTGGGCCTGGGATTTTCTTAAGCCTCTCTTCCCTCAGCTTGCAGTTCGAGCAGAAAAAGTGAGATTTTTTTTTTCTTCACAAATAAATTTCGAAGGACGTCGATTTTATTCGAAAGTGATGATCTGGGTCGCAGTTTCTTATTATCAGCAGTTTCTTATTATTGACTGTGATGTGCTATCGTTGGGGTAAATTGTTGGATAGTGTACCCGAGGGTGAAAGTTCGAGAAGACGCAAGAGATGATCATGAGGTGAAACATGTTAGCAGGAAGAGTCCCAGGAGTCCTCTTCTGGGCTTGAAAGATCTTGAATTTTTGTCTATTCACGATCATCATTCTTCAGGTAAGACTCTTCCTCTGTTGAGCTTATCCACTTTTTTTTTTTCTTGCTTTTGAATTTTTGGTTTGCAGTTAACCCGAGAAGTAGAAATTCAGTGAGAGCATTAAGTTGCTTTGACCTTTTTTCCCCATGGTGACTGTTGTGGCTTTTGTCAAGATGTTTCAAGCAATACGTGTGAAGAAGAAAGCAAATGCGATCTCATTAAATTGCCGTACTTGTTTTGGTTTGTTTGCTTGATTTAGTCCAGTGTCACTGGCTATCCTTATTTCAGTGATTTGAGACAATGGCAAGTCAACATAATACAAAGACTATCCAGGCTGCATCTCTTCCATGAAAACTCTATATTTTGTTGGAGTACGGGATTCAATATGATTGGACCTAATTACAAGCCTTGCTTATGAATTATGGAAAATGACTTACAAGAAGTCATCTGTCAGATAGTACAGCCAAGTCTTCTATTTGAAAGAATAGGGCAACCAGGAGGCCAGTTAGGCTATAAACACTAGAATGCTGGTAAGATCTTTTGTTAAATTTGGTATACTTGAATCGTAAGGAATGGAATGGAATGAAATGAATATCTTAACCTTTGATTTGTTATATTTTGCTAAATTTACACTCTTAATAACTGTTATGTGCATTCCGTTAAAATAGATTTTCTTCACATCTTAGTTGAATGGAGATTCCTTAAAATGAGTTAGAGAATGTTCATTCCATCATCTCTACCAATTTCATTTCTTTGTACTTGCAAAACAAAACTAAAAGACTACCAAGTTCCTCGATGTGCTATATATTTTATACTATGGAACTCATTCCATTCCATTCCATTTCTCTTTGTTCCGTCCTTCCAAATGTAACTTTTGTGGATAATTCTGTTGCATGGTATATTAAATACAACCATTAGACAATGTCGAGCTCTCAATGCAAGGTGTCAAAAGTCCGAACAAATTGAGAATTAAGGTGGCGGAGAAGAATGTTTACCTTAATTAAAGAAAAGCTGCAAATTAAAAGGTTTTAATCTGAAAGACCCATAAATCATAAGAGGTTGAAGATTAAAATCAATGCATACTTATTCTGGTCATAGCATTCTGAGTGATTGCCTTTGCTTCTTCCTCGAGACATCTGATTATTCTCTTAATATGATGATTGCTTGTTACCAATAATGTTTTTTCTCTGTTACTTCTTCTTGCTCCATGGATCTTCATTTATGGTTAAGTTCTATTAGAATAATCTCCAATACAACTGAATAATCAATGTGGATTTTGAAGAATTCTCTGTAATTAGAATCCTAGATATTTAACTGGAGAATGTCTCTCTAGACTTCGATTAGGATACTAATTCTTTGTTGGTGCACTCTCTCCATTACATAAAACAAGCTGTTGTCCCAAGTTTGTTGTGAAGGGATGAATATGTAGGCAACTGCAATGGCAATATAAGACTGGATCCTTTTTTTCTTTTTGCAATTTCCTCGGTTATTTGTCCTTTGTCTTTTTACTAGACGTGGCATTTGAGCCATGAGAACGATAATGCTTACCTAAGGAGGGCAAGGCAAAATGCGAATGAAACAAATGTTGCAATCACTTCTTATATGGAAAATTTGAATGATGCTTCTGCAGTTCTATTAAATTATGTCGACTGGCCATTTTTACTTAATTGTTTGAACATAGAAATGGATGGATATATAATCAGAATGACTATAACTGGAGATCACTCCTTACTACAGATTCTTGGCTCAGAAATACAAGGAATAACATTCCTTTCTGATTAGATGTTGGAATGAGATCACCTTGAGATATGCAGCCTAGGGCTAATTATCTTTTGAATGATGAGCTTTATTCATATGGAAATGAAGACACAATTGTTTTCAAGTTCTCATTTCCATGTCAACATCTGGAGATATCACTACTTGCCAAATGATTTTTTTCATCTTGCATAAGAAGATGACACTCATTGTCAATGGAGCTCTCTTTTTATGTAACATTTTCTGAGTTGCTAAATCTCAGATGCCAAAATAATTGCTTATATATATTTATGTTATCTTAGGTATTGTCCCTAAGCATATATTTCTTGAATATATATAATTCTTTGGAGAATTAATGAGATATACCTAGATAGCAAAAAGATTCTAGAGATATGAATTTCATGGATCCAAAATTTGTTCTGGTTTGGTTTACTCAAGGCAGTGCTCTGAAAGTTGTTTTTGAAAGTGTGCCATAGGGCATTTGAATGATTACATGCTAATTACATACTTTACTGGGTATGTATTCTTGCACTTGAAGGTCGGTTAAATTATGTCTTATTTCCCTTCAGCATTGCTGTAGTATTTGTGATTCATTTTCCACTTCGATGATTTTAGAGGCTAAATCTCAAGGACATGTAGAGGAGCAACCGAGTTGTTTTTTTGCAGAATGCATTGCAAGGATTCCTAACAGTTCTGTATCAAATGGAGCCACAAGAGCCAACACCATAAACAAAGGTCGGGCGAAGGAGAACACAAGCTCTATCTCACATGGAAGTCCTGAATGATTTCGATTTTAGATCTGATATTTGGATTTCTTGACAGTTGCAGGGAAGGACACAATTTCTAATGAGGATAATAAAGCTCACATTAGAGCTAGCTCTGTCCCCCGTCCACGAGCTGTCTTATCTAGTCCAGGTAATATTTCTTTCCTTTTCTCTGTACTTGATAGAATGAGACTCCTTTCAGATACAATCTTAAGCCCATCAACAACCTACAAGTTGATTGATCTTGATAAATTTGGGATTTAGCTTAGGTAGGTGAATAGACAGTGTCAATGAGGGTGAGGGGAATGCAATCTAAGCTGTCTCATCTGGCTCATCAGGCCTCGCTTCTTTTACTGCTTGACTACTGTGGGATTTGTAATGTAACTTCTGATTATGATGTCTCTTTCACCATTATACTTATTACCCTGATCTGACTATTTGATAGTTACACTGTGTGGTAGATAATGATGAAATGATTGGAAAGAGAAACAGAAAAGCAACGGCTCAATCGTCGCCCCTGAGGAATCACAACAGGCTTCGGACCAAAAATGCCCACCTGCAGTTTATGGTTCCCATTGAAAACATTAATATTGATGCGCGGTTGAAGTGCACAGTCCCAGTTGAAACTATCAGTGTCAATGGTCGTGGATGCACTGGAAAACCCAAGGCATCTCCTGATACCAACAAGCGTGTTATGCCTAGAGGTGAAGCAGGCTTGCCTTCTTCCAAAGTGGTGAACTATTGGACAAGTCCCAGCACAGCAGGGAAGCCGAATGCTGCTAGATTTTAAGTATCGGTGTGAACTGTGTTCACTGGAAATTCAAACTAACATGGTGTCAACCTTGACAAATCAAAAGCGAATAGTTTGTCTTGCTTGCACTTTGCATAGATATATACATCGATCAACAGGGTTTACACGACTATCTACTTTTCAGGATCTTTTTACCTTCTTGGGATGAAATTTGCCCACTGGACAGAGATCTATGCAGGCTGAGTGATGAACTCTTTAAGTTGTGAAACACATGCAAATTCAGCAGAAGTCCTGCAAGTTGATTATACCATTTATTCACATTTATGTTGCACTGAATTAAAAAATACTTACAATTTTCTTGGTTTTATTACTTCATTATCCATACACATATATTATGTGTTTTGTTGAGTTCAAAAATCCTCAGCCCCTTCTTGATTTTGTTATTTCATTATATATATATATATATATATATATATTAACTAGATAGACATGCGCTTCGCAGTAGGAGGTTGACAGACATTCAACAACATAAAACATTTTTGAATAATAATTATATTTTGATAGGCAACGATGATGATTAAGAATGAAAGTGATATATTTAAATAATAAAAAATAAAAGTGTTACATCTAAATAATAAGAATGTTTCTTGGCATGGTCATTTAGTAATTCTATTAAAATAGCACTACTCCATTCTCTTTCAAGACTAACACCAATTTAGAAACAATTAGAAAACTAGCACCCTATTGTAGTGAAAGACTAAATTGCCCTTAATGATTCCTTTTCATTATTTTAGAACTTTCAAAACCCCATTATTGGCATACCAATTTATTTCTCTCTGCTTTCTCACTTTCTCCCTTTCCCACTGGTGATCGACAGCAGTAGCATCCTCCTCATCGACGACCAGCATCAGTAGCATCAATAGCAAACCAGATCGGACTAGCAGCAGACCAGGCCGACAACCAAAAAATAGTGACCAGTAGACCGGGGACTAGCAGCAAACCATACTAACAATCAGTAGTAGACCGTCGACCGGTAGACTGGCGACCAACAGCAGACCGACGGGGCAACTAGCAAAACAACAATAGTGATTGGTAAGCAACGACAAGCACTAATAGGCTACCCATTCTATCAAGTCACCGATCCCTAACCCTCCCAGCAAAAAGCAACGAGCATTGCTGAGATATTTGTGTTATTGAGTGTCACCGATGACTGAGAACTTGTTTATAATCTCTGAGACCTATTTAGATTTTACCGGGACCAATTTATAATTTATAAGAACCTATTCATACTGTGACGAGACCTATTTATAATGATTCAGAACCTATTTATATCTTCATGTTGACAGATAAGTAATATGGAGCGCATCCAAGTGTTGATTATGTTCAATGGAAAATGGGAATGCATAGCTGGTGGAGGTTGTCGATATTGCGGGAGTCAAATTAAGTCTAAATGCATAATTGTTCTGATGAGTATCTCATATGATGAGTTGTACAGAAAGATTCAGTCTATTGTTCCTCATGACAATAGGCAATTTATAGTGGAGTTGCACTCAACTAATATTAAAGGAGGTGATGTTCCATATTAAATGAATGTGGAAAACGATGAAGATCTGGAGTTTGTACTCAGTGACACAAATTATGTATTTTCATTGGCCAGTTTCATTTTTCTTGGGACGTATTTGACAATTTTCGAGGCCAAAAGTTTATGTTTGGGACCAATTGTATATTTCCCTTGACCAATTTGATTTTTTGGACCTATTCGATAATTTTCGGGACCAAATTACCCATATCACTTCATGACCAAATGTACCTTTTCGAGACCTATTGTGTATTTCCCTTGACCAGTTTCAGTTTTCTCTGAACCTATTCGACAATTTTAGGGACCAAATTATCTATGTAACTTTTTGACCAAATGTGTATTTTTGAGATCTATTGTGTATTTCCCTTGGCCAGTTTCAATTTTTTCGGTACTTATTCAACAATTTTAGAGACCAAATTATCCGTGTAACTTTTTGACCAACTGTGCATTTTCGGGATCTATTGTGTACTTTCCTTGATCAGTTTCAGTTTTCTCGGGACCTATTCAACAATTTTCAGGATCAAATTATCCATATAACTTTATGACCAAATGTACCTTTTCAAGACTTATTGTGTATTTCCCTTGACCAGTTTCAGGTTTCTCAGGACCTGTTGGACAATTTTCGAGACCAAATTATCGATGTAACTTTTTGACCAAATGTGTATTTTTAGGACCTACTGTGTATTTTCCTTGATCAGTTTCAGTTTTTCCAGGACCTATTTAACAATTTTCGAGACCAAATTATCCATGTAACTTTTTGACCAAATATGTATTTTCGGGACCAATCTTGTATTTTCCTTAACCAGTTTCAGTTTTCTTGGGACCTATTCAACAATTTTTTGGACCAAATTATCCATGTAACTTCGTGACCAAATATGTATTTTCGAGACCTATTGTCTATTTTCTTAACCAGTTTCAGTTTTCTCGGGACCTATTCAACAATTTTCAGGACCAAATGTGTAAGTTCGAGATCAATTTTGTAGTTTCCTTGACCACTAATCACAGCAAGAAACTGATCTGAACGACGAAAACCCAATAGTCATATCATCTAACAGCAGTTAGACAATGATAAAGTATTGATTCAACTCATTCAACACATGATTAGAACAAAAAATTCACTCCTAGAACCAGCCACGAGTGTAACTCACTTGACTTAGGTTGGAGAGGCGGGACATCAGGGCTTGAGCAGCAACAAGAACCAAGAAGAATCAGCCCTGAGCAGATCAAGGTCGGGCATTGCAGATCTGGTCGTCGGGCAGGAGGAGCCACAACAAGAAGAGCCGGGAGGAGCAACAACAAGAAGAGTCAGCCTTAAACAAATGGGGGATCAAGTGCCACAGATCTAGGCATCGGGCAACAACAAGCATCGGTCGGGAGGAGCAGTAGCAAGCTTTGACCAGGAGGAGTAGCAGCAAGCTTCGATCGAGAGGAGCAGCCACAAGTGTCGGCCGGGAGGAGCAGCCGCAAGCATCGGCTGGGAGGAGCAGCAGTGGGAAGCGAAGGGGGCTTCAGTGGGCAGGGAGACTGGCATCATGGCTTCTGGTTCTGGGCGAGAGGCAAGGCTAGCGTCGTGGGGTTCAGTCATGGGCGGACGACGAGGCTGGTTTAGTGGCTTCCGGCTGCTGGCGGGGCGGCGAAGCTAGCATCCTGACAAACTAGAGAGAGAGAGAGAGAGTTTCAGCCAAAGCAACGAAAGACGGAAAAGGAAAGTGCAACAGCCAAGAGAGGAGTGTGTGAGTTATGAGAAGGATATAATAGGTATTATTTAAAATTTCATTAACATACTTTAAATAGTAGTGCTATTTTTTTAATGTAGTATAAATGAGTGCTAGTTGTAAAACCCATTGTCTTATTAGTGCTAAAAAAATTTTCACCTCAAAAGAAAATTATATATAACAGGTACTCCATATGTATAATTAGATCATCTAAATACCAATAGTTTTTTTATGTAGTAAAATCAAGAACGGATCTAGAAAATCAACTTAAGGGAATGAAATTCAATATGGAGGGAAATATCAAATTTCAAGGGGTGAAGTAATGTAACTTAATAGAAATGTTGAAAAATTTGATAAAATTTTTGTAGATTTCTATAGATTTTGTCAAGTTTAGAGGAATGATCGCTCCCACACTCCCTTAAATCCATCCCTTAGTAAAATGATGTTATATTCATCAAAATGAAGAGCTGATAGATGAAGTTGGCAAGTAATAAATGATTGAATAATTACAACTTAAATGTACCGCAATTAGTGGTCTTTGTTTAACTATAAAACAATTATGTTGATATAAGTAATTATGATAAATATAAGATAACATAATTGAAAAATAATTATAATTACGGTAACACTTGCCACGAACAACGCTTGCTATTAATAAGGTGAATTTCCTAGTTTATATGTTCAAATAAATTCCAAATCAATATACTAAAAAGTGAGACATAGTAGTTAGATGAAATTTGCAAGTGATAAAGGATTCAAAAATTTTAATTTAGACATACTGCAATTAGTGAAATATTTTTTCAAACTATATAAATAATTATTGTTACGACCCGAAACTTCGTATTGTTGTCCTAAAAATTATTTATCTTTAATATCAAATATTAAACTTGTTAAACATGACCTATAATAAATGCATAAACGAATATTTTCAAAATTAATAGTAGAAAACTGTACAAAGTACTGTTTAGACCACAACAAACACTACATAACTACATAGCTATCTAGTTGGAATACTATTAGATATAATATCTATCCATGGAGACCTTCATTCGATCCTCGCTACTAAAAGCCACATTTGCTTGCTGCACAACTAACTTGGCCTCAAGTTTAAGTTGAAAATAATATGTAGAAGGGTGTGAGCTGCATCTTAGTGAGTATTAAATTCAAATATAAAATGAATATTAATTATATATCTATATAACTTTATAACTTTATAACTTTATAACTTTGTAACTCGTATAATTGTATTTTCATTTCTCTTAACATAAAGTGAATAATTCATCAATTAGTTAAAGATATATTTAACTTATTTTTTTCATCTACAGGAATTTCATCAAGTTTACGAAATTTCATAGCAAATATAAATATTGACCCATGAAGCAACTGCAAATTACTAAACAGAACCATGAACGCATGTTGTATCAGATGGCTATCTAGTGATCTAATGAAGTTGTGAATGCATGCATATTGCCAACTGGCCAGTCGATCCTTTTGGGTAATCGTATGATGTTGCCAGCTAATCAGTGGTCCATTCATTCCTTCCGGGGCATCTCTTACGGGGGATAATTCGTATCATTGTATCCCTTACGAGAACATTTCGTATCATCGTATTCCTTACAAAACATTTCATATCATCGTATCCCTTACGAAAATATTTAGTATGTCATTCATATAACATTACCAGCTAATCAGTGGCCATTTACCCTTTTGGGGCATCCCTAACAGGGAGCATTCATATAATCATTTATCTCTTGCGGGATATGCATATGCATGCTATGCATGCCTCATTCTCTTAGACACATGTCATGTAATGTTGCATGTATGTGTCAATTGACTCATCCATAGAAAATGAATAATTACATCCTAACCATAATTACAACATAGATGAATCAAATAATCGTATACATCCTTAACTGCGAATTGGATCACAGTTCTGATCACAAGTTTGAATAGATATGCTACAAGAGGGCAAGTGTGGAAAAAAACCTTTGGAAACTAGTTTTATCACATATTTGTTTTAAAAAAGAAAAATGCAATATATATAATGGTTATGCCATTTTTAAGAGGTTATTTCAAAATCAAAAGAATTGGTGTCACCAATATTTATTCATTGTGATAGCTACTTGACTATTAGAAGGGTACAGAATAATATACACAATTGTAAGTATAGATATATGCACGGTAGACACAATACAATTATGTAACTACTCTCTACTGGAACTATCTTATTGAATACATGAGGTCAAATAATAATATATTATATCTAGTAACCAAAGTGTTAAATCAAGAGTGATTTGAAAGGATGACAAAAGGAATGGGATTTAAGCCCATCAGAGAAAAAGTTCTATGAAAGAAGATCCAACCTAGCTCACTGGAGATCTTAAGATCTAGGTTCAAAGGAAGAATCTAATCATAGGATTTAATGAAGTCACTGTAGGATTATTCATCAACAAATTCCTTGAAATGAAACAATCACATTAAGGGGATGGAGTTAACATTCAAATGTTTTAATGAGCTATTTGTATGCAGTTCCTTCGATGTATTGAGTCGAGAAATCCCAGCTAGAAAGTTGCCCTTTTAGAAATGAAAGAAAATAGTACTATTGACAATTTAGTATTACCAAAATGCTCACAACAACAACTGCAACAGTTGGGAAAGTTTAGAACGACTGTGTTGAAGCAGAGTGAAATGGGTCTACTTAGAGGACTACAAAAAATGTTGCTCAAGACCATATACTTGTATTAGTTGATGAGGCCTTTGGAGAACAATAGAAGGAGGCGTATGCTTCAACACTATGCATTTGATATGTATGTGGATATGTAGTTTTCTTAAAGAGGTTGCTTGATATTGGATTTGTGAGTCAAATTGGATGTCAACGAGTCTAACTTGATTCACGGGGATGCAATTAGAAACAAATTGCCTATTTGAAGGGATAATTGCCCCCATGGTATAAAACCTTTACTCGAAATAATATTTTCATATAAAAATAAAAAATGCATATTTGACTATAAAAGTTTTTAAAAACATAACATTTTGGTGCAATTCGTTAATTTATTACTGACGGTATTACTGATTGCTAACATGGCAACCAATGTGGCAGTGATCTAGCCATCTTCCTCATGTGGTGTGAAATAAATATTTTGAATTAAGAAAATAAAAAATGAAAGTGAAAAAAAAAAAGAAATCGTTAGGAGTCCAGCTGGGGTCTTTGGCGATCCCACTGTAGCCCCTAGGTGGTCTCCCCACTTTTTTTCTTTAAATTTTATTTTAGCATTCGATCGAGAGAGAGAGAGAGGAGGAGGAGAGGGAGACTGGTTCCCACTCTAGCATATCACCCGAGGCTAAGCAACCTTGCCGGCGTAGGAGGCTGATGGAGAGAGCCCCGATCGGTCTCTACTTCCTCTTTCTCTCTCCAATTGAAAATTAAAAGAGAGAGGGAGAGAGAAAGAGAGGTGTGTGTGACAACACTAGGGTTTACAAAGAGAGGAGGAAGAAGAAGAAGGCGGTAAGAGGAGGAGGTGGTGACATCCTCATGTATATTTGATGGCCAATTTTTTTAACTATGGTTTGGTGGTTAAGAAGTTGAAACTTGAGTGTTTGGTTGTGCATTCAAATTTTTGCTCTGTATTTTTTAAATTTTTTTACTAATTAGATAAAAAAACAAAATAGAATAAAGAGCGCATGCTTGAGTGAGGTTTTGACCCATGATTAGTATTATAATTTTAAAGTGCCAAAACAATGTGCTAAAATAATCACATCTGACAAAAATCACTTAGAAAATTCTCATTATAAATATTCCTCTTTCCTTCTTCCTTAATCCACTTGCAAACCCTAACCACCGCACCTCTTTTTCTTGAAAAAAATTTCAGTTTGAGAGAGAGAGGAATGGATGACTGATCGAGGGCTCCATCTACTTGCCCCATCCCACTCCGGCAAGGTTGCTGAAAGGGGCTAGAGGCGGGAGCCCCGATCGGTCTCCTCCCTCTCTTGCTCGCTCGAGAGAGCTAAAATGAAAAAAAGAAAAAGGAAGAGAAGTGACCGCCTAGGGGCTACCAATGGCCCTTTGCCTCTTGGGTGGTTGTCAGAGGGGAAGCGGCCAACCCCCAGTTGGTCTCCCAAATATTTCTTTTTTCTTTTCATTTTTATTTTTCATTTTTAAATTAAAAAAATATTAATATAGCAGCACATCAGCGAAGATGGCTAATCAACTACCATATTGATTGCCATGTCAGCAATCAATAACACCGTTAGTGAAAATTGACAGACTGTGCGAAAATATTATGTTTTCAAATTTTTTTTTTATAGTCAAATTACATTTGTTAGTTTTTGTATAAAACTATTATATTGAGTAAATGTTTTGTACTCCAAAGGTAATTATCTCCCATTTGAATATAATAAGTTTGAAAGGAAACCAGTTATAAATGACCCAGTTAGCTCAATCGAACCGATTTGAATCGTTAGTTCATCTAGGACCTTGTTCCTGACCAACGAGTCTTACTAGACAGTCTGATCCTAATTTAAGATTATTGATTTACATGTTTGTGCCCGTGGAAGTGGAGAGTAATGGTTTTATATTCAAGACTAACTATTTTGTGTTTGTACCCATTGAAGAAGAGTCTGTTTATCTTTATATGCTTGGTCTTAATTATTGATCATTTACATGTGGCCAATGGACAATCTCCACCACCTATGGGTCCCAGACATCTGCCAGTACCCCGAATAATTTGCTTGCCGTTTTTGACTGAGATCAGATTTCGAAGCCGGTAAATAAGCAACCAGTTCCATCTCCAAATGCATGTGAAAGGTCGGGAGTAGAGGCAGCAGATGAAGTCTCCAAAATGGAAGATGAAGATCAATTTTCTATGAAACAAACACTTCAATACAAATAACTATTTTTTATTCTATTTTGTTGTAATAATATATAAAAACATATTGTCTACACCTCATTTTAGTTCGAGAAGAAATACTTAATGGTCAAACTCGTTCAAGGCACAAAACTATTGGTATTAGCAACTAGGTGGAATTTCAGAGGCTTGGTAAATGGACTTAACAGAGTCAAAAGTGGTAAATTTGTATTCATCATGAAGATCATTGAGTTACTTTTGGTCTGATGGATTTTGGACTAGAAATTCATCTTGGAGAGGGAGATAAAATTTTTTTAACGAATATTGCATGACCTATGAACAGTAATCGAGCTGTGGCTGATTTCGTAGGAAAAACCATATCTATTTATTGGGAGGTCCAATTTGAGCAAAGATTATGGAATTTGGATAGATCGAAATATTCAAAGTCCGGAATCAGCTAGAGAAAATTGATTTCCAAGTCTCAATATGTAGGGCCGACCCGTGCTAGCCAGTTGGATTTAGAAATTCGTTTCTCACTAATTCTAAGGCTTTTTGCGGGATTCTTCTTTTCAAGGATCATAACAAGATGTATAGTTATCATAAAATACTAGAAAGGAAAGATAAGATTCGTGCTCAGCTGGGAAGAAGCAAAAAGGGTAGGTCCAAAATTAATTTGGATTGATAATATTTCATCTAAATAGATTGAGTAAAAGTGGAAAGAAAATATTATTGCAACTCCATTAATTCAGAAATTGGAAGACACATGACTGATTCTGAGTTTCAATATATTCCTGCTTCTGGGATTAATCCCCAGAGGAAGTGTATAAAAGGAGAAAGGGCTGAAGATTGAAAAAAAAAAAAAGAACCCACGGAAGAGGCGCTGTAAAAGAGAGGATTGGAGGGTACCGAAGGGCGGCAGCTTCTTCATGAAAAGGAATCCCCAGCATTAACCTTCTCTCCCAATGGCGGCCACATGCGATCAGCATAGTCAAG
Source organism: Lagerstroemia speciosa (assembly GCA_037672795.1). Taxonomy (NCBI): domain Eukaryota; kingdom Viridiplantae; phylum Streptophyta; class Magnoliopsida; order Myrtales; family Lythraceae; genus Lagerstroemia; species Lagerstroemia speciosa. Next base: position 2,571,849 of record CM075297.1, on the reverse strand, counting down.
CCCTCGCTACACTTACAAAGTCATTGTTACCCGGGCCAACAACACATTGAGCTACCTCTGTTGTAGGAGAGTTACGTAATCCTCTTGGTTTCTCCCCTGGTTCTCAATTATTCTATTTATCGGATGACTGTTGCTTTCAATTTCATATTGTCACTTTGCTGGATTTTTTTTTTCCGCTCATTGACGCTCATATTCATCTTGCCATTATCATTTATCACTGAGCCTCGTTATGTAATTCATTGATGCTTTTCATTACCATGTTACACCAATTCAATGTTCATCACTGTCCACGAGTATGCTAGATCAGATCTTAATAGCAGGTTGACTTGTTTTCAATAAGAAAACGTGATTAGAATACTGACTTTAATATGAATATGGCTAGCATTGATTGATTTTTCACTTTGTTTCTTATTGGTGCCGTTCATTGATTCATGATCCATTAGCTTAGTCATTGAATGGGTCGTTACCGAATCTTATTGATATGTGTTCTTACTATTTGCCATGAGGAAAGTCATGGCTCGTTAATTCTTGAGTTGTATCTTGTAGTCTATAAAATCAAATGTGGTCCTTGACTTCAATTTCACGATAACTAACCTTTAAGATCATTTAGGCTCATTGCTTTGTTATCTTGGCATTTAGTCCCAATTCTTGAGTTGGTGATTTTGCGATTTTGCTAAGACTTTAAGTTGGATCTTTGACTTTGATTATGTGATTATGTGATACCTGAGAAATAGTTGATTACGATGTTTTTACTCATGTCTTTTCATCTTGGAGTCCAAAATTTAAATTCACTCATCCTTAGACAAAGCCTTTAGTAGATTTCAAGCTTGTATTAATGAATGTATTCATGTCTTCGCAAATCATGATTCATGCTTCATTTACCCATTCTCTTGCAAGAATTATCCATTGTGTCAATCATATATCATGAATTAACAAAGCTCTCCAAGCTATTGATAGGGTGAATAAGCTGCCCTCGATCATCTTAGTCGTGTCATGCATCATTTTAGTGTCAACATGTATATGTCACGTAAATTCTTTGACAAGTAGTGCCTTGTTTCTTTGAGGATTTGATACATCATCTTGTGACTTAATTCTCTTATTAATTTGACACTATCCAATTGGATTAGAAAATACAGGGTTGAATAAGATAAGGCAATTTAGAAACATTGCTAGGAAAAGTACCACTTTATGGCGTTTCAATGGGCTCGTGAGCCTTTTAAGCATAATAGAACCCCCAGATCCAACTTTGGTTCAAGACCGATAATAAAAGTTTAGGTGGTTAGTATCATGTTCACTTAGGTGAATAATAGGTTTCTAATCGACTTTAGGACTAGCTCCATAAACGATTAGTGACGACTTCTTTTTGTTTATTTATTTATTCTTAGTCAAGATATCGCGAGCTCGATTTTTCGGGGTTGCGACACATATCATACATAAATCCCTCAAAATTCACCTCAGATTCCCTCATGCATTATGAGGACTGATCGGGTTCAGGAGTAAGAGCTATGATGAAAATGATAACTTCTATTCTTGATGATGAGGACGTTACAAGGGAAACAGAGTCCGTCTGTCTGAGGAACTTGCTATCTACTGTTTCTGAATCTTAGGTTGAGGAGGAATTAAAAAAAGTTCAGCAGAATTAGGACTGTTGGGAGTGGTCAGCCGTGGTCGCAAATTTCAAATTTTTTTGATATCTTTATTTTCATGGTTTCTATCCCTTCTACTCTGAGGCTCTTCATCGTGCTGGAAAGAATATTGTATATCTCTCAGGATGTAGGAGTCCACTATGCATATGTGGAATTTAAAGACATGCTTGACGTACATAATGTAGTCATGGTTAGAAAGTTGAATTCCTTTTCATTTAATTTAATTGAGGTTCTTCGGTCTTCTTTTCGTCTGATTGCATATATTTTGGTCACGTATATGGCTCTATATTTTCTTTCACCTGTTGTTATCCCGTTGCAGCAGAGTTTCGTGAAAGAAGTTTACAGGGCAGATTGTGATTTATAATTGCAGTATTATTACCTACCGCTGATTTTAAATGCAAATTTTCTGTAATTTCGTTCAATTTTAGCAGACATTTAGGTATTATAACTAGTGTAGATCTTTTTATTCGTTGGGATCCCTATACGTGGCCACTACATAGGTTGTATAATGACAGGTTTATATTGAAGAGCGAGTAGCATCCCTTCTCATTCAAGTATACGGTTTGTTTAAAATCATACGTATCGGCATTCATGAAAAATAACATATGTAACTAATACACTATCGACACATTCATGAAAATTAACATGGGGATTATTACACTGGATTGTGGATTTTTTATCACGTTGGACAAAGTCAGGAGAGTAAAGTGAACTGTCATTTGCTTCAAGTTCAAAAGACAACAGGATTTGCTTGTTTTGTGTCAATCCTACTCGGTTTGGTTCAAGTCGCTAGAGGTATGGGCTGTGGCATAGCAACATATCCAAGGTTCAACTCCCCGATTTATCCTTTTTAGATATTCTTTGATATCTTAACGCAACTAACTGTTCATTTATCTTCGGGCCTCATATTGATGTATTGCCTCTAAGTAGGGAGGTGAAGAAGTAGGGGAAGCTACTGATCAGAGGTGTTGAGGGCCCGATCTAGCTCTCGAAACTTCAGAAGGGGAAGCACAGGTGCACGTGAAGGAGGGGGCCGATAATACAACACTACATCGAGAGCAAGCAGGTTTTACGTACTTAATAGAAGGCGAGCACGAGGCACCTCAAGCCCACAGTTATCATTGAGAAATGGGCAAACACAAGAGTAAGCGGAAATCTTGGAATAAACAAAACGTTTTTTAATCTTCATCGTTGTCTTCACCAATTCTTCAAATATCATTTGATGCTCTTGTATTGTGAATCCATTCTTACCAAACTATAAACGGGGAGGTAGAATATTCTTTATTGAAATGGTCCTATCTTACAACTGCCTCTTTGCCTTGATTTAATTCCATTCAGGAAGATGATTATGCCAGTCATAGTCCACCTTCCAATGGGAAGTTTATTATTGATCAAAATTGAACTTGTGATGGCTCCATAGTTGAATCAGCAACAGATCTTTAGATTTATCTTGAAAATGTCTGTTGTTACCCCCATAGCATTTCCAATTTTTATTCTGTCATGACTTGCTAATATTTGAAGCTTCGAGCATGGAGCTCTCTCGCTGTAATTATGAGCTGGGCATGCTTTACCTTATACTAGTGTTATATGACTAATGATCAAGATGCACTGGTAAGGTAACAGAAGTGGTAGCTTTTCGGATTATTGGAAATAAGCTGGAGGCTTTTACCTGCCCTGGGAATGAGATCTTTTACATTCTCTGTCACTCAATGTTTGCGTGTTAACTGACTTACCGATTTTTGAGCGATAAAATTGATATGTTGTACTTTGTTGATCATTTATTTGCAAATTACCTTTGCAAAGTTAAAAGCGACGAGGTGAACAGTTTTACCAATCTATTTGCATGCGAGTATTAGGGAAGTAATATTTCACTACAAGAAAACTATCAAATTCTGGCAGATATTACAGATAGCCAAGCCTTCAACAAATCTCGAGAGATATTATCAATGGCTTGCTATTAAATTCGGATGGATATTACCGACGGCCAAGCTATCAGCAAATCTCAACGGATTAGCAGTCTGCCAATAGGACACTGATTTCTGATGGATGTAACCAACAACTTATCCCCCGCTATTCTTTGGCAGGAATTACAAGGAAAATTCGAAGATGGAATTTCCAAAGGATAATATGTTAGGGATTTGTTAAGAATGTACGACGGAGCCTACTGACGGTATATTCATTGTATAGTTTTGGCGGGTCTTCATGCATATTTATATTGACAAAATTTCCGATAGATTATTCATAACAACATCGCTATTGGCATTCCGTCACGTTTCAAATTTGTGAGGAATTATTACTGACAGATCATTCATTGAGAATCTGTCACCATTTAGCATATGTGGGAGAGAAAATCCTGCCCATGTACAATGGATTTCTGATGAATAATCTACCGGTAACTATTTCCCATGGATGGCCAACTGTTAATCCATCGCCTTTTTGTCATGTAGTTACTGACTGATTCCCAAAGGATTAATACATTAGTAATGAAATCCATTTAATCGAAATAATCGTCATTCTCCCACTTCCTTCCCCAATTCTCACTGCAGTCCAACCTCGAGCCTGTCCCAAGCACGTGCTCGCCGTCCCATCCTCGTGCCCATGCCCTCCCCATTCCCGTGTTGTCCCCGTCCCCAGTGTCCCCAGCCGGTGTGCGCCGTCCCCTGGCCAGTCCCCATTGCGGAGATAGTCCCCTTCCTCAGGCCAGAGTCAGTGTCTGCCATCCCCACCGGTAAAAATTATTTTTTGGTATTTTTTGGGCTAAAAATATACACTTCTATTGATTTTAGGTTAATTATATATATGCCATTAATTTGAGGTGAATTTATATATCTGCCACTGATTTTAGGTGAATTTATATATCTGCCATTGCATTTAGGTAATTTGCATATCTATCATTGATTTGAATTTAATTTGTATAGTTGCCGTTGATTTTAGGTGAATTATATATGACGAGATTGGTTCTGTGAGTGGAGGATAAATTATTAATTACAAATTATATCTTTATTATTAATCCTTTTCACCTACTAATTTAAATATTTATTTTGTTAATCGGTAAATGCTCGTGAATTGGGTTTCAGTCTATGAGGATCACATGACGTATAGAAGACAAAGATGAGGCCTCACTAGATGGGGGAGGAGGTCTCACTCCTACGTCTATTTCAATGAATGGCGACGACGATGAAGTCGAAGATGTCGCTACATCCATGTTAGAGTTCAAATGATATTGTTTTTATGTTTAATTACCTGTATTGTAGATTGAAAATATTTTTAATTAATGAAATCGTGTTAATCTTGGTCATTTTTTCCTTAAGAATAATCAATTTATTTGATAATCTAAACAAAATTAATCAACAATTGATTAATTTATTAAATTCTTTTAATTAATCTAATTAAATAGATATATTAATTAGTTTCCAATGGACAATCCATAAGTAAACCGTTGGGAGTGCCCTACAGAATTTTTCGACGGATTACCTGTTGGCAATCTGTTTGGAGTTCCCTATGGAGTTTTTTGACGAATTATCTGTTGGTGTGCGACGAATTCCCGATGGAATTTTGACATACCAGAATTTGCGAAAGGGATTTTCGCAACGGATTTAATCCGTTTGGAATCTATCAAAAAATTATGTTACTGACAAATTTTCGACAGATGCTTTCATTTGGGAATAACTAGTTTTCTTGTAGTGTTTGAAATTCTTTACAAACGCACGTTATTTTCTCAACCGATAACTACTGTTGCACACCGGCTGGGGTTGTTGCATGCGGTCTAGGTTGTCCTGGCATCCCATTTACAGAATGAAGATTTGCAGCTGGCAATATCCTTTTTGGAGAAGGAATTGTGAGAAAGAGAGAGATCGAGGGGCTCCTGCCTTGCATGATCTGTCTCTGTCTCTGTTATCCATAATAATAGACTCAGAATAGCTGAAACCTTCTAAAAAAGAGAAACATTGCCAATTGCCAAGTAAGAAAGACTGACAACCCTAACTAACTCAGAACTGGCCAAAAAATAGTAAACCCGCATCCCAAATATTCGCCCTGATTGTTTTAACCTTCCGTCTCCCTTTAACCTTCCCTTTACCATTTGGTGTCACCTCTGCCTCGCCGTCCTCGTCTCAGGTGGCGACCAGTAGGTTCCTCTTATTTCTCCTCCATCACCATCAAGTATCATCCACAATGTCTTCGATAATCCTGAAACCTTTCCAGCTCCTTGAGCTGAACATCATCTCTGCCCAAGACCTTGCTGTCGTGGCTCGCTCCATGCGAACCTATGCCGTTGCGTGGGTCCACCCCGACCGCAAGCTCTCCACCCGCGTTGACTCCCACGGCCGCAACAACCCTACGTGGAATGATAAGTTTGTGTTCCGCGTCGACGACGAGTTCCTCACGTCAGACACGTCCGGGGTGATGATCGAGATCTATGCCGTGCACTGGTTCAAGGATGTGCTTGTGGGCAGGGTCCGCATCCTTGTTGGTAACCTGGTCCCGCCACCGTCTCGGCCATTCCGGCCCCAGCACCACCATGGTATGCGATTTGTGGCCCTCCAAGTCCGGCGGCCCTCAGGCAGGCCTCAAGGGATCCTGAATATTGGGGTGGCAGTTCTCGACAGCTCCATGAGGAGTATGCCACTGTATAGGCAATTGAGCACCTCCGCTGTAGGGTACCTCAACCTAATGGGAGAGCAGAACCCATACTACCATGATCACAGCCATAACCAACAACAGCAAGAAAAAGCAAATCAACAACAAGATCAACAGCAACAGCAACAAAAACAAATACTACCGACTGCAATTGCTAAGCCCGAGCTTAGGCGAACGAAGAGTGATACAAGTTCAATGCATGGGGTGAAGACCCTGAAGAGAAAGGTGTCCTTCCGCGAGCAGCCAAACTCTGTAATTAATGCCTCGGAGGCTGCCTCTTCAGTGCAGGAGAAGAATAAGAAAGGTTCTAGCTCGATGCCGAGTTCTATGGTGAATGCTTCCACTTCGGCTTCAGCATTACTAGCATTCACAAACCCAGGTGGGAAGGGAAAGCAGGGGAAAGTGACTAGTAATGCAGGGAATAAAGGATCAGAACTTGCAGCAGCTGGCCCGAGTACTCCGGCCGCTAATAGGTCCAAGTGGGTACAGAAGGCAGAGATGGCTCCAATTGGCCAAAACGCTATCATGGCAAACAAGAAGTGGATGCCAAAGAAAGAAGATGAAGCTGCTAGCCCAGGAAATCCCGTGGCGAACAAGTCGAAGTGGGTGTCAAATGCAGCTGTTAGCGCAAATAATCCTTCGGCAAACAAGTCGAAGTGGATACAGAGGCCGGCAAATAATAATAATGGTAAGCCAGCACCGAAGAATCTAGCTCTGGACTTTGAAGCCACGAGCAAGCCCGGGAAGCTCTATGTCACTGAATCAGATCTGGGACCCTCGCCATCGGAGGTGGCTGCGGCGGTCGCAGCAAAGCTGAAGTACCGAATGCAACTGAACGACGGGGAGAGCTCGGCGGTGGGTGCATGGAGCCTGAACGGGAGCGAGGAGGGGCTGCAGTCAAAGCTGGAGAGGTGGCGGATGGAGCTCCCTCCCGTTTACGACTCCGTTGAGTACTCGAATCTTCCCCGGTCGAGTGGGGATGACAACACGATGAGCAAGCTGAGCAGTGGCGGCAGAGGGGGCAAGCGCCGGCAGTCCAGGAGGCACACAGACGGGGGAGCTCCGGGAGGAGGAGGGTTATTCTCCTGCGTCGGCAACATTTGCGGATGTGAGTGTTCGATTGTCTGCGGACAAGATTCTCCCCCGTTACAAAGATGAAACCAAATACGGACGTTTGCATGAGGATTTTGCATGGAAATCACGTTGGATTTGCATGAGATGTTGAGTAATTAATTAATCTAAGGAGAGGATGTCTTAGAAAGATGTCATGGAGCATGTTAATTAATTAGACCATTTCTTTTCCTTTCATTCTATTGTATTTATTTGTTTTTAATGATCTTTTCATTTCTCTTAACTCCTTTCTTGTAATGTATTCTATCCTCTGTAACGGAAGCATGTTTGGATGTCAACCTGAAGTAAATTTGTGTACGAGTGCGTGTACGGGTTCTTGGTATTCAATCCACATCTCACACAAAAATGATTTTTATATTTAGGATTCGGATCCTATCATGCTGAATTTTGGAACCAAATCCTACGTGTAATTTGTATTTTACCATGGTTTTCAAGCTTATTGTTAAAATCTATCATCTTCTCTTGACGAAAACTTTTTCATCATATAATTATTTAAACTTTTTTTTACAGATTTAAAATTTCCCAAACAATGAATTTATGCTAAATTTTAGTTTGATTTCAACTTTTATTAGTTTGGTATCATCGTATTATAAGAAATTTGAAATCTTTATATAATTTTTAAATAAATTTTTTAAGTATATTTCATTATTATTCATTAGGGGTCTGTAAACTCTAACAATTTCTTAGTAGGACAAATTCATTAAAAAAAGTACAATTATTTTGTCAAATAAGATTGTTGAGATAGGGATAAAATGGTACAAATGATATAAGATTTGGAGTTTGAATAAAAAAAATTATGTTCAATCGAAGTTAATCATTCAAATCAGTTTCCCCTATATATCGGCTATAATTTTAATTCCAGATACCATGTGATTGGAATCTAAACTAAGTATTTTTTATAATGATGAGTTTTTTCTCACGAGTCCATAAACAACATACAACCCACGGATACAGATAAGCTTACATGTAAAGCATATAGGGTGGCCTCACTAAGAGTTACACATTCAAAGGGATTCGAATCTTCGACCTAACAAATACTATCCACATTTCAATAGAGTTCACCAATGCCTTAACAAATAGGTTACTATTGTTCTAATCTCCATACCCCTTGCGTGAGATTATTGTTTTTCCTATAACTTAATGTAGTTTCGTAATTGTAAAAAAGAATATCATGAATTTCTTAAAGATGATTCCTAGAAATGCAATTCCTTTTTCAAATCGGGGCATTTAATTGTGACAATATGAGTTATTTACAAGATATCATCGTTATCTCTCCTCACCCCCTCTTTTTTAATCCTCTCAACTCATCCTCGGTCCTCCCTGCTGCAGACCCTTCCAACAGGCACATCCAGCCCCCTTTCCTTGAGCCTAGGAAAGCATCTACCACCAGCTGCTCGACCATGGTTGTATATACCTTCACTGCCGCTGTTGGTGGAATTTACTCAAATGGTTAGTTTGCCCTCTCCCGGACTCTTTGGCAATATGTGTGTGTGTCTCCTCTCCCCCTTCTTCAGAAACCTCTCTCGAGTGCGTTGATCCTCACCTCACTACCACAGAAGCTTCAGTAGCCCTAGTGAGTTTCTGATTTGGTCCACCGCCATCGCCCATATCTGCTCTACCCGTCAGCCCAAATCCGTGTCCAACCTCGCCACCTCTAACTTTCGCCTGGATCTACCTCTATCTCTACCTCTGCCCAGATCTGATGCCATAGCCCAGATTTGCCAACACCGCCCACATACGCGGCCGCCACCTAGATCTGGACTACCCCTAAATATTTTATTACGTGGAGGAGTCGAGCACCTAAGTACCACTCAAGACACCCACTTATTTTACTCTTGTATAGAAATTAGAAAATTTTGTTATAAGAAAATTGAGATCTACATGAATTATGGTTTGAGGAGCCTCACAACTAGGTTTTTACCGAGATCTATGTAGACTAGTAGGAATTTTTATCAGGATTCCAGTGGCCAACCGACTGATTATGAGCATTATCTGATGTGCTTTTGCATATGTACCTTTTTTTTTGTGGTTAGTCCAGTAGGATCCTCTGTAGTTTCGATTGTGTAATTTCTTATTTTCTTGAGCCTTTTTTTCATGTCCTCATTTTTAAGTAATGATAAAATCATCATCACTCTTGAGCAAAAATTCGGGTTATTTACAATGTGCATTTGTTTTTCTTTTAAATTTCTTCTTCATTTGATTTTTAGAAACATTACTTTTTTAAAGTTCGAAAACTTAGCATATGCAATTTCACTTGTACTTGTCTTTATGTGCTCTCCCAACTTCATCGGATAGAAGATTTTAAGTTATCAAATTTTAATTGTAGCTTACGCACATGAATAAATAAATGTCAATGGTAGAGTAAAAAACATAATCATAGCTTTTGCACTCCACAATGTCAACAGTGAGCAAAGTATGGATTCAAAAATAATTCTTTAAAAACCATTCCAGCCAAAGTATTTACGTTTTTATCGTCAAGAAATCGCATGTTGAACATACGATATCAGCTTGTCATGCCATGAAACGGTGCATTTTTGGCCAAATCTACAATATCCCTTGGTCAAAAATGCACCGTTTCATTTAAGTTGAATAGCTCTAGTCGATAAAAATGGCCTCGCAAGGCCAAGTTGCCCCAGAAGCCATTCCCCCCTCCCCCATTTCCTCTCTTCTCCTCTCCTCTTCCATTGCGATCTCTACCTCTGAGTTCGTGTTTGTTGCGATCTCTCTCGACCCAACATTTTGTTGCGATCTCTCCTGCCTTCTCTATGATATGTGAAGTTTTATTTCAGTTTGCCCTAAATTTTTTCAAGTTTTTAGGGTTTAAAGGATTTTAGGATTTGTTGAAATTGATGTTGATTAAGTGCAATTTTTAGTGAGTGAATGACTTATTTGCTTATAGTAGTTTATGGGTTATGAATTGTTGGCTATAGTTATTATTAATTATGTGGTAAGTTTGTTGATTGTATAGATTAGGGTTTGATTTAGGGTTTGGTAGAGTGAAGTGTTTGTGAAATTGGTGAAATATAATGAATTAGTTGTGAAATGTGGTGAATTGGTTATGAAGTGGTGAAATGAGGTGGAGTGGTTATGAAATTTATGAAATGCAGTGAATTGGTTGTAAGATTGTGAAATGAAGTAAAGTGATTATGAAATTGGTGAAATATAGTGAATTGGTGGTGAAATGTACTGAGTTGGTTGTGAGATTATGAAATGAAGTGAAGTGGTTATGAAATTGGTGAAATGTACTGAATTAGTTGTGAAATGGTGAAACGTAGTGAATTGGTTATGAAATGATGAAATATAATTAATTGATTGTGAAATGCTAAAATGCAATGAGTTATTTGTGAAATTATTAAATGAAGTGTTTGAGCAATATAGCGCTTGTGCTATACACTAATATATCTAGTTTGATATTTTCATTAGATTGGAAATGGTGAATCATGTCAAACTTGTGGTGTATGCCTATGGAAATATTTTATGTGGTGAAGATGGACCTTATTATGATAAGCCGTCATAGAAGAAAATCAAAGTGAGATGTGATACAAGATACGATGAATTATTGGACAAATTCTATAGAATTGTAAGAGTTGATCGTGTCATGTGTGGAGTAGAGGTGTTTCATAGACATGCTACAATTTTGCAGTCAACTTATATGCGTTATAGTTTGATTCCTATAACTGATGATGATGATGTAGAGAATCGTATGAATGTGGCTGAACTTGGCAATGAATTGTAAATTTTAGAGTTATTTGTTCAAGTACAAAGTAGCACTAACATAAGATTGGAGCTAAGTGTTAGAAGTGTTAGAAATACTACCTTAGTAATATCTTCCACCTCGGAAGCACAGTGGTGTGAAAATGATGCCAACATGATTGAAGGAAATAATATTGAAGATGATGGTGATGGTGGTGGTGGTGGTGGTGAAAGAGAGGTAGATGAAGCGTTACATGAGTTATCTAATGATATCGATGAAGCATTATTAGATGAAGAAATTGAGATTGGTGGCACATTTGCTCATTTTGACTTTGATATATCAGTTAATCCCTTACCTCCACAGTTTGCAAAGTTGTGATGGTCGATAATGTAGTGGATGAAAACTTGATACCTGACCATAGTCACACTTCCATTAAGGATCAAATTCCTTTTTTTAACAAGAGGGATGGTGATGATGGATACATAAGAATTAAATAAGCAGGTGGAGAATATTTTGATTATCTGAACTTTAGGATGAGATTAAAAAGGGCATGCGATTTTAAAAAAAAGCCGATTTGATTTATACTACGAAGGTACATCACATCAAGAACCACTATAACTTTTTTGTTGATGAATCTAATAAGAGGATATTGTCAGTATTCTGCATTGAGAGAGACAAAGGATGTAGATGGCAACTTCGTAAATGTAAAAAAATGTCAGGATTTTGCATTTGTTGTTACAATAGCTAAGGACCTCATACATGTATAAATCATATTCTTAATCAAGACTATCCATAGCTAGATTGCAACTTTATGAGTCGATATTTCTTAAATCAAGTTAGGGGATTGCCTGATGTGAAGGTTTCTATATTATGGCAAGCTATAGTTGACATATTCAGGAACCTGGTAACAAGGAAGAGAGTCTGGAATGTTATGAGGAGAGCGATTGAGATGGTATATGGTGATTGAAACTCTTCATACGCAGAATTGCCAAATCTTCTGAATGCCTTGCAAGTTATAATCCAGGATCTGAAGTGGCTTGGCATGGTATTCCAATAGAGATTGATGGTCAAGTAATTTTTTGAAGAGTATTTTGGACATTTGATTCATGTGTTCACGCTTTTCAATATTGTAGGTCTATTATTAATATAGATGGGGCATTCTTATATTGCAAATATTCACACAAATTACTGATTGCATGCACTATAGATGGTGCGAACCATATTCTCCCTTTGACTTTTGCATTAGTTGATGAGAAATCGTATGGCTCGTGGTCTTGGTTTTTGATGCACTTGAAGCAATACATTGTTGGTCGTCATTCGCAGACTTTATGTCTTATTAGTGCAATTAGAGATCAGAGGGTAGGATGGCAACCACATTTTGCTCAATGCCAACTTTACATTAGACATGTGGCCAGTAATTTCAACAAGGTTCACAATAATCAGGCATTGAAGAGGCTTATTGCTGCAGCTGCAATGCAATGCCAACCTAAGAAATTTGTAGAGTATATGGATGAAGTGAAGAAAAGGAAAGAATCAACACCTGATTACTTTATGAACTGGATGTGGAGAGATGGATATGAGCATACGATGGAGGCCACCGACATGATTTTATGATAATTAATCTTAGTGAGAGTTACAATGCCATTTTGAAAGATGCAAGGTCCTTACCTGTTGTAGCACTTGTGAAGAAAATATTTCATAATTGTGTTCACTATTTTCAATCTTGTGTTGACGAGGCAACCGCCGATATTAGTAAAAAAGAAATGTTCACTCCGTGAGTTGCTAAGAAATTGCCAAAATGGCAGCAGACAGTGAATGCTCATACTATCATTGCATTTGATTGAATCACTGGTGAGTTTGAGATTATGACAGGTGAGCGACGCACATGTAATGGTAGTAAGGGTGGGTATCTCCATACAGTTAATGTCAATATTCGAGAGTGCACATGTAATAAATGACAAACTTATAAGATGCTATGTTCTCATGCGATGTTCTCATGCGATGGCTGTCATGGCATCAATTCATATGGATAGCTCCCAACTTGTGGGCCCATGGTATTCATGGATGCATCAACAACTATGCTATCAAGCTAAGATCCATCCAATTGGAGACAAGCTCAGATGGCCTCAATAGATTTCCGATGGTTCTTACAAATATTAATCTCCTTCGAGGAATAGGCTAACCTAGGTTAAAAAGATATCACAATGAGATGGATATTAGGGAGTCCACATGCACCATAATGTGTAGCTTTTGAAAACACAATGGGCATAATCGAAGAAGCTGTCCTGAACGAAGGAAGGTTCAAGGTTCATAATACAAAAGATGTTATATTTACATCACATGTATTGCTATTTTAATTTTTTTGGCAACATAACAATATGAGATATATGTACTTTCAGATGGATCCAGGACCCATGGATAGATTACTACTTTGACAACAAGGGAGACATCGATCTGAGGCAGTGTGGCCAGGACAGGACAACCCAACATTTGTTTGTCATCGATGTGAGGCGACATTATGTGTGAGGAGGATGTTCTACATGTTGATGATCATCCGGATCCATATTTACAACAATCCGGCTTCTATGGCATCTCTTGAATCCCTTTCATCCAACTAGACTAGCACATGATCACGGCATTAGTGGAGAGGTGGAGACTAGAGATGCACACTTCCATATGCCACATGGAGAGGTTCCCCTGATACTACAAGACATGGCAATTCAGCTGGGCTTACCTATCGACGGAGATGCTATGATAGACATCACCCACTTGGCATGGCCAGATGAGTGCGAGCGCCTGCTAAGTGTTAGGCCCGATCCTCGCAGTATCACAAGCGGGCGTTTTCGGATTTCATGGTTGCACAGGCATTTCCATCATTTACCTGCCAATGCTGATGAGTTTACGGTGATGAGACTTACTAGGGCTTATATACTATAGTTGATGGGTGCATGCTGTTTGCGGACAAGACTTCCAATTTCGTTCATCTTATGCTCTTACCGCCGCTGGAAGATTTTGAAGCTATTAGGAGATATAGCTGGGGAGCTGCATGCTTGGCCTAGTTATATAGACAGCTTTATCTTGTTGTAGACAGTTCGGCAAATGAGATCAGGGGCGCATTGATTTTACTCCAGGTTTGGGCATGGGATCGATTTCCACATGTTGCGCCCACTCGCCTTCAGATTACCTAGACAGGTGGCCGACCTCTGGCGTGTCGATGGCATGCTTTCTTTGATGTGACACAGCTCTCTACGCACATTCTTGGATAGTACAGAGACGCCTTCAATAGACAAACAGCACGTCAGGTACTATCTTTTAATTATGTAATTTCTGTAACATACATAAATGTTTATAGTTACTAACTATTGTAATCTAAATTTTCATATAGATTATCTAGATGCATTACACAGAGGAGATTCTCAATTTACTACCGCCCTACTGCCTAGCTGGAAGTGATGTATGGTGAGCCCGATTGCCTCTCATATGCTTCTTCATTGTTGAGTGGCACCATCCAGATCGGATGATGAGAGAGTTCGGGGGGATTAAGTGAATCCCATCTGCTTGTGATACTTCTCCTGTACTTCATCATATCAACCTTCGAGAGAGGACAGATGAGGACTAGATTAGGAGGCATTGGCCTCTAATCCGTATGTGGATGCAGCGAAGAGATAGTATCGTCGAGTTTCATTATGACGATACCTTACCGATGGACGTCGATCATGACTATTACAACTGGTAGCATTGAGTTACCAAATGGCACATCGAACATATAGGAGCAATGACTGGCACTCCGGTATGGTCTACTTCTTTTATGTTAACATTACGTTACTTTTTCTATAGTCAACTTCTTATGTAATGACCTAATGTTATCTTTTCCAGATTCATTCTCTCCAACGTATCCGATTCGAGTCATCAACATTACAAGATGCTTGGAATGTTTTCGACATTGGATTGCTTGCTGTTGGAGATCATGAAAGTGCCCAGATGTTTCCTTCAGGATAGCAACAACAGATGTTTCCTTCAGGATAGCAACAACAGCCAGACATATCTCCAGCAGCTGGAGGTAAGGGACGTAAAGCTCGAGGTAGAGGACGTACAGCTCAAGGTAGGGGATGATGCTAGGCCACAAAGCCACCTCTCTCCCCTTCCCCCATTCCCGAGCTAGCACGCTCCCCTTCCCCTTTTCTCGAGCCAGCACGCTTCCTTTTGCCTATTCCCAAGCCAGCACGCTCCCTTCTGTGCATCAGCGGGACCTATCTGGTATCATGTCATTCTACACGTCTGACGCGATGGGTGCGATGGGTTCATCACAATCAACAGTGTTGACTCTACCTGCTCCTCAAAAATATTGAGAGCCATTGCAGCACTCACCGTAGAGCCATCGCATTATCCGAACTACAAAGTGCAAGAAGCACCTCAGGCAACAAGTTCGAGTAAGACAGAGCAACCATCAACACAGAAGCCCAAACTGCATTTCTAGAGGAGGCAAATTTAGAGGAGGAGAAGTTCGTCATAGACTTTTTTTAAGTATATTGTGTCTAGAACAATATATTGAAAATTTCAAATTTACTACTTATGGATAATTTAACACTTCTCTTCTTATGGATACTACTGCTTTTCAACATTTAATAATTGTTAATAAATGTTTACTGCTTGGTTAGGATATTTATCAAAGAGAGATCACATGGGATCAACATGGGATCTCTCTCCAACATAGATGAGATCGCATGTTGAGCTTGCGATATCATTCAAAAATGAAATCGCAGTTTCAACATGCGATCTCTTAACGGTACACATGTAAATAGTTTGGCCGGAACGGTTTTTAAAGAAGTATTTTTGAAATGTACGGTATTTTCGTACAAACCTCTGTCAAAAGCTATGTCATAAAAATGATTGTCCTTTTCAATTTCACACGGAGAACCTAATGTTTGGTATCACTTAAGAGTTACCAAGATTGCCGCGTTTATCTCTCCAAACGAATGATAAGTGGTAAATTCTATATGAAGTATATAAAATTTTGGATTATAATATAAATTCTCAAATACTGCTGCATGATATATAGTTATAACTTTTTGTAAAAAAAATTAATTGATCTTTTAATCCGATAATTTTATGAATAAACTATCAGCTTAAGCATCCAAAATTTTATCAAAATGGATCTTTCGAAAAATATTTTTGTATAACTTGGATCTAGAAATCCAGTTGGGTTCAATTCAATTGTTTCATCAATTGATACAATGAAAGCTGACACGGAAACCGAGCTTGTGAGACAGTGTTATCAATATTACACGTGTTGCGACTATTTGCATTTTGGGCTCTATGACAGAGCACTTCCATACAAAAATTCTCTTACTCAACCCTAGTCAAAAAGTGAAGACCAAAATCGTGAATTGCTATCAAATCAACAGGTATTTATATGTTTTGTGAGAGCTTACCGAAGTTAACCAGTTGAATTTACATTTTGTTATCTAAATTCTTTCTAAAATATGTTGATTTTACTAGTTTTTATTGGCTTATGACATCAAAATAATGCTTACGTTGGATTCTCATGTCATATAACACCTTTTTTGTGGTCCCACTTCTATTGTTGATATAAGAAATTTGTTTTTCAAATTTTTTTTGTGATTTCTTGATATTTTAAGATAGCTTTTCTTATTTAATACTGAAAATTTTATTCTCTGTACTCATCTGTGAACACTCTTAATTGAATTAATCCATATGAAAGGATGTAAGAGTCAATTGTATAAGGGGGATTGAGTTCTTTTTTTTAATTATTATCATTTTATCATAATAGCTTTTTGGTCCTGTTGCCTTTGCTTATTTGCTTGTGTTGTTGAAATGGAGAGAGTCTTGTACGTTAATGGATGTGCTATGTAATAGTACTTACATTACGTCATAAGTTAATAAGATTCAGAGAATTGTGGGAATTTTTTTTTTTTAGTGTTTTATACAAAAATCCTTAATTGTCTAAATTTTTTAATTTGTGTATCATATAAGTACTATTATGTGATATACCCACTATATAGAAAACTTTCTTGTTGAAATCACTCTTTAGAAAGTATTATTTCTTGTCCTTTATTTTACTCCTTTAATGGATGAATTGGCAAGTTTCATAGGTTTCAACTCTACAACCGGTATAATATTCTAAGAATACCGTGTCATTTTCTAGTGTCATTCCTAACTGAGTTAGGTTATGAGCATCCTCCACATTGCTTCTAAGCTTCCATAAAACCTTGAAATTCATAAGACAATTCAAGAGATGCTTTGAACTTCTAACAATGATAATAATCACTCGTGGTCAATCCGTTTCCTTGTACGTACAGTGAGGAAAAGACATTCATTAACAATCAAAGATCTTGCTAGTTTCTATCTTCACAAAAGTCAAAACTAAAAGTAGGCTTCTAGCCTTAGCATGCAAAAGTGAATACGAATAATAACACGTGAATTGGGCAATTGTCTTCCCCTGAATTGTCTTTGAAACACATGGAATTGGAAGTGCAGCTCTACCATCCTTCCATTCTGCATCAACTTCTATGGTAGCAATCAGAAAATCAGCAACAAAGAAGTTGTTTGTTCTAGAAATCAAGATCAATCAATTGATTGGATTCAACATTGTTGCTTCATGAATGCGCTTCAAAAGGCTTGTGCAAAATAGTTAAACAGACATGAATATTAGAATCAAGATTCGAGTGAACTAATATGTTTCCAATATCCCATAAACTATAGAGAACTATTGTAGCTAGGTATTGAATTCCTTGATACAATTCCCATTAGTTTTAGTGATAAAGGCGAGCACAAGAAATGAATTAAATCAGCAACTGTGTTTCCTAGAAATGAAGTGTTCCATAACTTCCATGGCAATTCTCTCCTCACTACCAATAGAGCAAGCATTCTTTGAATAAGAACTCTGGGCTATCAAAACTGGTTTGACATAGGTAGGTAGCACTAAGTACCCATGTCCGATAACCAAGGGAGACTCTTGGTCACAATTCTACACAAGTGGAGTTTAAGTCTTTCGTATAGTTCCAGCTTCCAGACATTCTTCCATTATATATTTCAAGAAGAGTTTGAAAACCTATCATGTTGATCATGGAGATAAAAGGATTTCACAAAATGAGGTCCTTTTAAAGTGGAGATCCATAAGAACTTGTCTTCAGAGTTGAAGTCATTTAGATCAATTTTTAGGATTTTTAGGATTTTTTTTCTTTCCCGCTTTATGATCTTTGCTAGACTCAACACGTCTTCCACCTTTTCATTCATTGTCCATCTATTTCTATTTATGGAAAGTTCTCTGCTCTTCCTCTTAAAGAGCAAAATGGAGATGAGCAAGGATCCTCTAACTTCATCAAGCTTAGATGCTGCTGCAATTCCTCAAGATCATGGCACAGCTTATTTCGAAAGGAGGCTAATTTCAACCTCTCTTATTATGCCCAGGTGAAGTCTTTAGGTGAGAAAATAGTTGAACTTCCTCAAGAAGCCTTAGCTGAAGGTCTTAAAAGATGGGAAGATTGTTTAGCTGGAAGCTTCATAGGTACAATGTCTGATTTTTGTCTGTTGCTAGTAGTTATTAGCAAAATATGGGGTAGAGTTAATGTTGCAAAAAAAAAGGGAAGAAAATTTCTTCATCCTTCAATTTAAATGGCTATTTGTCCTTTTTATACAGGTACATTGAGTAGGCAAGCAGATGCCACATCCTCACTTTGATTCCCAAGAAGTAGAATGCTTTTTGTAAGTGTGATTTTCGTCATATATCCTCTTACTCTACTATCTATAAGTGTATTGCAAAAATCATTGCCAATCATATGTCAAATAGAGCATCTCACATCGCCAGTAAGAACCAGTCAACCTTCATGAACGATAGATCAGTTTCAGACAATATTCTGCTTGCCCATGAATTGCATAACTATCACACAGCTGGTATTTCGCCAACGAGTGCTATTAAAATTAATCTTTTCAAGATTTCTGATGCTTTAAATTGGGATTTCATTGCAACATGTTGATTGCAGCTGAGTTTCTTTCTATCTTTATCAATTGGGTTAAGGGTTGTATCACTTCTTCCTCGTTTTCAGTGTCAGTAATGGATCCCTTGTAAGTTTCTTCAAGGGTAAGAAGGACATTCATCAAGGAGATCCTTTGACTCCATATTCTTCATCCTAACCATGGAAATATTGACTTAGCTATTGAACACTAGAGTTAGGGACACGAGGTTGGGCTATCATCCAGGATGCAAAAGTCATGATATAACACACCTCTCCTTCATAGACGGTCTCATGATTTTTACTGATTGCACGAGGCTTCCTACAAAACTCTTTATGAAGTATTCAAAGCATTCTGTCTCCTATCCGGACTAAGACTGAGTTTGGAGAAGTTAGAATTTTTTGTTGCATGTATCTCCAATGAGCAAGCCATGCAATTAACAACAATTTCAAGCTTCACCAAAGGAACTCTTCCAATTGACTATCTTGGTGTCCCCCTCATTACTTCAAGGCCGAGAACCGAAGATTGCCAAAGTCTTGTGGACAGAATCAAAACTAGATTTAGGAGTTAAATTCCCCATTCCCTCTCTTATGCAGGAAGGCTTCAACTTATTGCCTTAGTGTGACAAAGCATGTTACAACTTTGGTGCATGCACTTTATCTTTCCCAAGTGAGTTATTTGAAGTGTTGAACAAATATGTGTCCCCCTCAAGTTGAAAAT
This sequence comes from Lagerstroemia speciosa, assembly GCA_037672795.1. Taxonomy (NCBI): domain Eukaryota; kingdom Viridiplantae; phylum Streptophyta; class Magnoliopsida; order Myrtales; family Lythraceae; genus Lagerstroemia; species Lagerstroemia speciosa. Next base: position 2,552,046 of record CM075297.1, on the reverse strand, counting down.
GCCCACGGTAAAAACGTTAAATGGAAGGATCTATGTACCCCATGTAATGAAAGTGGTCTAGTGTTAAAGGACCTAAGTGATTGGAACACAACATGCGTGTTTAAAAATCTTTGGATGTTTTCGACAAATGTGGGATCACTTTGGAATGCTTGGGTAGACAAGTTCCTTTTGAAATACAGGAGTTTATTGTCAGTTCCTATTCCCTCGTCATGCTTGTGGAATTGGCATAAGATATTAAAGTTAAAGGAAGTAGCTTACTTTTCATCTCTTGTAAGCTAGGGAATGGTGAATCCATCTCTTCCTAGTTTAATAATAGGACCACTCTTAGAGCTCTTCATTCTTGATTCTCCAATGGCTTCCAATCACTTCAATCAATTGGGCATCATGCTACTGTTTCTTTGGTTTATGGGAATACACCTTGGTAATCGCTGAGATGCATGGACAGTTCATCATCTGATATCATTGCTACAATTCAAACTTCAGTCACATATGCTAGTTCAAACACATTTTGCTAGAGTAACAAACTCAAATTTACGTTCACAATTGTATATAAGGATATCGAAACTAAATGCTCCATAGTTTAGTGGTACAAAATTCTCTTGCTCTCTGGCTATATTCCATGAGTCTCTTTTGTCTATTGGCTTGCATTTCTGGATAGGTTATCTACTAAAGCGCGAATAGTAAAGGGGCTCGCTCACCTCTCAAAATTATAGTTCCTACAATGTGGAGAGAGAGACCAAAGATGATATTTTCTTTTCTGACCATATTACAAGGAGAAGACATAGTTGAATTGCTAGTAACTTGCACCATGAACTATCTTGGGTGATTGCAAATCGCAGGAGAAAAGATATACAAGTCATCATCTACAAGCTCGCATTCACGATTTTTGTCTACTCCATCTAGCACTTCAGGATCTCTCAACAAAGAATATCTCCTCCAGATATCACTTTTAGATCAATTATTAGCGTGCTAAGAATGATAATAGAATCTTTGCCCCACTTTAGCAACTAAAAATGAGAGATCTAAATTTTGTGGTATCCTTAGATTATCTCACTGTTGAAGGGCAACCATTCATTTTGTGAATAACTAAGCATACATTCGTGTAAATTTTCTTAATATTAATGAATTACACTTGTGAAAAAAAGATATTAGCAGCACGTATAAGGAGATAGTTTGGATTATTAGGCATCCATGTTTTTGTGTATATATAAGTATCAAACCCATTACCAATATATATACAAGTGGCTTTCCTTATTGTTTCTTTGGAGACGTGTAAACTTTTAAGGGTATTGAAACACTGTTTAGTAACCATATTATTTTTAGTTAGGAAATTTTCATACTTTGCATGCAGGGCTTGTGACATAAGAATTTTGAGTTTAAAAGTTAATGCCCATTCAATTTAGGATAAAATAACTTTATATATGTCTGATACTCTTCTAAAATCTAAACCCTCAAAGTTTTCTGGCTTATATAAATTATCCCGGGCTATAGGATCAAAATAGTTAATTTGACCCACAAGGTATCTAGGACCTGGATCTTCAAAAATTAAGTGTAACACATGCCCATACCAGATCCAATACAATATTTGAGAGTCAAATCAAGGATTTAATTAGATCCATCATAGGCAAAATTTAGAGTCATTGTAAAGAACATTGAACTATCTTCGATTTGACATATCATGGGCCCTAAGATTCGGTCCAAAAGAGAAGATATGATTTTTTTAAAAAATAAAATTGGTTGAATCTATCAAATTCGTTTATCTCAACCAGTTTTATTTAGAAACTTGTAACTAACTATCGAAAGGTCCAAATTAAGTAAGATTAATATCATTTGATCCCAGACTTGTTAAAAATTTTAAAAATAAAACACAGTGCCGAAAGATTGAGGATAAGCTTAAGAAGGAATGATTTTTATGCCCCGTGAAGTTGCAGGAGTCGATAAAGAACAGAAAAGTTCAAAAATTATATAGGGCATGTTTAAGGGTCTTTTCGAAAATTTATTTTTCCAAGTAAATCCTAAGTAAATTTAGTAAGAAACTATTAAAAAAATAAATTGTAAACCTTACAAGATCCAAAAATTTAGGTATTGGGGCAGCCGCTAATCCTTTCTAGGGATCCCACAACCGCTAATGATTTTGGGGAGCTAACAACTCTAGGAAAAAGAAGAAAAACCCTAGAGGTTTGTTTGATTGAGGGTTATGGAGGGGAGGGCTGTAGAGGTGTAACTCAACCCTTATTTGGCTTAAAAAAAAAAAAAGAGGGTCATAGGTGAAAGTTCAACCCTTGTTTTTGTAAATTAAAATAAGATGATTATAAAAGTTTGTGGAGGTTTATAGAAGTTTATGGAGGATTGAGATAACCCTCCATAAGCCTCTATCAAGCCAATTTTTCAACCCTCCAAATTAGTGAGTTATCTCATCCGTCCATAAGCCTCCACTTCCATATCCGTCCACCTCTATAAACCTCCTCACTCCCTAGAGAATTAGGGGGACGACGTGGAGAAAATCTCAACGGCAACCATGGCGATCAACTCCTAGGATAGAGGAGGAGAAAGCCCCGAGCTTCAACTATCATTCATGCTCATCGCTCCATCCACCTTCTCCTATTCCATCCTCACCTCCTCCACAGAGCCATCTCGGCAATCTAAGCCATCACGGCTACAATCCCGCAAACCCATGAATCGACCTAAACAAGTCGTCGAATCCCCCTTAAAGGTTTGGGGCAGGAGTATCGACGTTGTTCATGCACATCTTGAGGAGCAAGCACAGGCTCCTTTATATAGGAATACTGGAGGGCGTCTCTCAAGCTGAAATTCAAAATCTTCCCGACAGAGCCGCCTTCCACCCATTGAGCCCGCGGAGCACCACCACCACCTAAGCTTGAGCCCGCCATCACCGCTCCTCCCTTGCCTAACTTCATCACCAGCCTTCTATTACTTGAATCGAACCTTGATTCCCTCAAGCCTCCTCTGCTCAAACCACCGAACCTGAACGCATCTCTCAATTGGCTTGCCCATAGCTTGCACGCTTGTTAGCCATTTCTGGTCATTGGTTTGTCACTCATAGAGCCCCGCTCCCGGATTGGTCTTCCTTATTCGACTTAACCAGTAAGTGGGCGAGGTCATCTCGTGTCTCTATTGATACGAACATGTCTATTGCTAATTAGTCTTTATTGCAGCTGCTTGGTCACATTATTTGATTTGTGTAATGTTTTACTAATTTGGCTTGCTAACTAGAAATCATATTTGTTCGTTGTTACTTGACCTTATTTGCTGCTGATGATTGAAATCCCAACTATGTGGTTTGCCGCTACCATCGAATACCACTTCCTTGCTGCTTAATCTCTTGGAATTGTTATGAATGGGGCTGTGTTATCCTTATGACATTATTTGCCATGATTTCGATGACATTTTTTTATAGGAACCGGGCTGTTTCGTTTCTATTGTTACAGCTGGTCCTTATGTGATTATCTTCCATGATTTGGATGGCGTTTTCTATTGAATTGGGTTGATTAGTTTCCATAGTTGCGGCTAGTTGTTTGTTTGATGATTTCCCTTGTTTTCAATGTATCTTCAAATGGAATAGGGCTGCTCATCACCGGTCATTACAGCAGCCCTTGGCTCAATGATTTCTCCCATTTTCAATGTTGTTCTCGAGGAGATTAGAGCCTTAATTTTCTAGTCATTGCAACAGCCCCTTTGTCAGGAGTTTCTCCTTGGTTTTCATGGCAACTTTAAATGGAAATGGGCTGCATAAGAGTTAATGATTGCAGCAGCCCTTGGCTCTATGATTTCTCTCATTTTTTAATTTTGTTCTTGAGGAAATTAGAGCCCTAGTTTGCTGGTCATTCCAGCAGTCCTTCGCTGAGATTTTTTTCCATGTTTCTGATGCATTTTCGAGGGAAATGGGGTTGTTTAGTATCCTTAGCTGCAACAACTCCTTACCTTATGTTTTTCCTTGATTTCAATGACCTTTTCCATATGAAGTTTGGTTGATTAGTGTCTACAGTTGCTGCTGGCACTTTGTTCAATGATTTCCCTTACTTTCAATACATTTTTTAGGGGAATAGGGCTTCATATTATTTGGTCATCTCAGCAGCTTCTTGCTCGGCATTTTCATTGATTTTCAATGACATTTTTGAGAGAGAATGTGTTGTTTAGTCGCTGAAGTTGTGGCTGCTCTTTGCTCGATTTTTCCCTTATTTCTGATGATATTTTCGAGGGGAATAAAGTCATCTTTCTTATGTTATTACGGTAGCTCTTTGCTGCATGTCTTCCCTTTGCTTTTACTATCTTTTCGATAGAGAATAAAGCAATTAAGTGTCTATTGTTGCAACTAGCATTGCTCAATGATATCTCACTACTCCGATGGCGTTTGTTACGATATTATAGTTGTCTTTTGTCTGTGGTTTCAACTGCTATCCACTTGATGTTTGCTTCTCTCTGTTCTTTATTTCTTGATCTCGGATCTCAAACATTGATTTCCTATTTACAATTGAATGCATATCCTTCCTTCCCATCTTATGAATCTCACATCTTAATCCCCCACCCTAGACATTTTGCATATAAGTCCTTTGCTTTAGGAAATTCTGCACACCGGCCCCTCACCTTAGGAGTTTAACACATTAGTTTATCACTTAGGATATTTTGTGCTTTTACCCCTCACCTTGAAGTTTAACAAATTTGGATTATTTGATCAATGTTATCAGTTACAATTTTTGACAAATGGAACGAACGCATTTTATGTTGGGGTATAGTTGTAGTACAGAATAAGGCTAGGACTTGATTTTCCATGTGGAGAGTTGATTTTTGATATTATCATGTAAGAATTGGAAGTCTACTGTTTTCTTTGTTGAAAGGATAAAAGGATTTTTCAAGTATTTTATGTTATTTTTAACTTGTACATTCCTAGGATCTGCTTATCAATTCTTTTATTTTTTGGCTTAGTATGAGTAAACTCTTTTGTCTCAAAAACAAACAATTTATTAGAATCAACCAAACTCCTACAAGGTACTGTCAACACATCAAATATTATAGACTATCTTATCCTTCTCTAATAACATCTAGAAAGGAAAATGAGGGGTAAAGCAACCCAATCTCTAGGGCACATTTTCTTCACTAATTGGTTAGGAACCCAATCAACACAATCTTTAGCTTTGCAACAAAATTAAGCTCAGAGGAAACTGATCAAAAAATATCCTAGAGGAACGAATATCATCAATAATTGGCTTCAACTGCCAATGGGCAAATGGCTATACCTGCGAGCTCCCGAAGACCACTTCAGCATTCATTTCCCATGTGATCCTCTTCCATCTGCAACTTCTAGCAAGAATTGCAAGACATTCGACCAAAGGAATAGAGGAACAATAAAAATTCTTCACACACCATTAAGAATATCACTAGCACTATTCCTTGCATCTACACCAACGCCAGAGACGAAACCACTCACACATTAAGCAATGTCACTATTAAGCTTAATTCTCCCTTCCCCTAGTGATGGCAATATTGTGGAGGCTTCCAGTACTGTTTTACTTCTCTTGCAGAACCTTTAGCTTTCAAAATTCTTGTATATTTAGACACACATTTCTGTCTTTTGAAGACAACCCTGTTTGGGTCCGATGAGTAGCTCTCATGCACAATTATATATCTTTACTTCCAAATATGCCACAGAATATAAGCCAATCAATCTTATCGATCTCCCTAAACCCTCCAACCCACTTTTCTTGAGAATCCAAGTATCCAGTCTCGTAGCCACAGCTCTATCAACACAAATACCCCCATAAGCAAACCAAACACTACTTCTCCATTCACACCCTAGTAAAACATGCTCGTTGTTTTAGTCTCTCCACATAAAATGCACTTCTCATTAGCTACTACCTACCTTCTAGCTCAACATTTAGAGATAGATTATTAGATATAGCTTTCCATAAGAAGTGTCTAACTTTAGGCACTGCATTAATATTCCAAACCAACTTCCATGTTTTGTCATCATTAGAAACAGAAGAAGGTTTGTACGTGTCGCAATCCGAAACGAAATGGGTTCACAACTTGGTTAAAAATAGAGACTGGAGTTGTCACTAATTGTTTATGAATTAGTCTTAAAAATGATTAGAAACCTATTATTCACCTAAAACGCATAACATTAACCACTCAGGATTTTATTGATCAGTCTTGAATCAAATTTGGATTTGGGGGTTCTATTATACTGGAAAGGTTCACGATCATCTCGGCAAGCCCTAAATTAGTGCCCTAGCAATGTTTCTAAACTTGCCTTATTTTACTTAATTCCCTATTTTCTAATCTTATTTAAGTAAAGCGAAAACACAATGATGGAAAAAAATGAAATGAGTAATAAATTAAAATAATATCAATCAATGGCCAGGACTATAAAACAATATGTAAAGAACTACCATGAAAGGAAGATGTGAGACCAAACAAGCATAAATCACCTAAGAGGGCTCAAAAACTCTTCAAGTGTTGGGGTTATCTTTGTCCCTTTGATCACAAAAACGGTATTCTTTTTATTCCAATGTCCAGTTAGAGCTCCAAGTAGTTTCCAATCATCCTGAAAGTTCGCTAAGAGTGTCATGTGTCCTATCAAGTTTTGGATGCGAGCTTGCTCTACAGGCATGGAGCTCTATAAATAGTTGATAGCTTTGGTAGGGCAAGCTATGCGATTAATTTGTGGACAAGCAAGTCAAGATTTTAGTCTTCACCAAAATAAAAAATTAAGTGACCTTAAAATGTTACATCAATATGAATGGCATACGTACTAGGTTTTGTTTAGGAAAGCAAGATGCAAATGCAATAATTAACATCGGTTCACTAGCAAGATAAAGTATTTGTACATCTGTTATGTCAAATCCATGAGAAAAATAAAACATCAAAACTAAAATACAAAAGAGAGGCCTACTTAACCTAGGATATGAGCTAACCTAAGGGCCTGCTGAATAAAATATATATAGAAAAGCCATCTAATTTAAAATAAACTAACATGTGGGTCTCAAAATATATTAGAACCAAAATTTCAATGAAGAGCCTATCTATCCTAAGAAAAATTATCATATGGGTGTAGTAACCGAAAAATACATCAAAATTATAAATATAAAAGAAAGGCCACTAAACCTAAAATGGACCAAGCCCTATGCCTTACTAACTACAATTATAACATATGATTGGAAGCTTGATGCTATGCATGTGGGCTTGGTTCTAAGTAAAGTTTCTATCTAAAACGTGCAGGCTCCCGACCCATCGTTTCCTTCGCCTTTGAGATCTCGAACTTGCAAGTAGAGGAAAGGTCTTTCATGGCCATAACGGTAGTCTCAGAGCACTCCATCTGTGCCTCTACTTGGAATCCTTCTATCTAACCTAAAAGGTTCTTAAGATCACCCTGAGTCTGAGCATTTTGAATCCTCAAATTCTCATGCAATGCAAGATATGAAATGGACAATAATTCATTTATAAAAAATATGCACAAGATATATTAGCAAAATAAAAGAAAAATAAAAAATAAAATAAGACAAGTACAAACAAATGCAATGGCCCTGAACCCGCCTTTTTTGAAAAATTTTTCCCAGTGGAGTCACCAATCTATCACAACCCCGAAATAAAATGGGTTCCTGACGTCATGGTTAACATAGAGAATGGAGTCGCCATTAATCGTTTTATGGAACTAGTCCTAAGGTCGATTAGAAATATATTATTCACCTAAGAGAGAATGACACTAACCACTTAGGCTTTTATTGATCAGTCTCAAATCAAAATTGGATTCGGAGGTTCTATTATGCTCGAAAGGCTCACGAACCCATTAACACGTTTAAAATGGTAACCTAGCAATGTTTCTAAACGTATCATATTTTACTTAATTCCATATTTTCTATTCTTATTTAAGTAATGGAAAAACACAATGATGGAAAGAAAATGAAATGAAGTGATAAATTAAGACAATATCAATCAATCGCCAGGGTTATCATACAATACATAAAAAACTACCGAGAAAGGAAGACATGAGTCCAAACAAGTACAAATCACCTCCTTATTACCTCCCTAATACCGTTGAAATGAAACACATCAACATATAGATAACAACACACAAATCATGCCAATGGATTTGAAAAACAAATTAAAACGGTCTATGTGATGGGAATCGTAACACAGTAGAAACATAATTTTAAAAGTTTATTCTCAATTCAGGATCACTTCGAGATAATTTAGAACTCAAATAAAGAAGATGTTTGAAAATCATATCTATAAGAACTCTGAATTGATTCTTGTATTGAATTTTTGAGTTGACCATCTCTAACGATGTGTACACAAAAATCACGAACTTCCTGGAGTCGATCATCTGACTAGATGTATACTTGTATGCCCTTACTGTATTCACACCAAGTATCTTGTACAATTTTTCTCGATTAGCCAAAAACCATCTCAACCAAAAAGAAAGAAATAAGTACATTAGCCATTCACCTGATATACTGTTGAAGAATTGACAAATACTATCCTGTTGCAATATCTGGCCGAGATATGGTTATGCAATTTCGATCAAACTAATATATTTGATTATAAGGAGAATCAATATCACATGTAAATCTTCCTGTATTTAACAAAATCCAATTCGGTAATTTACGTGCATGTGTAACCCAAAATAATAATCAGATTTCTATAAATCCAATCAAATATTTAATTCCACAATTTCCTTATTCAATAAGGTGTACGACTGTTATGGACTCAATTCGAACTAGAAAATTTAGTAGCCCGATCCAAAATTTAAACTATTAAATTTTGATTACAAGAGAAAAATATTTATTGTGTGTGACTCATTGGACTTCATACTAAGCTTGCAGTGGACCCAAACAATACACTCTCATTCATTATTAATCTCATTAAACTCTTCAATAAAATTATCCAATTAATTCTTAATTAGATGCACCCATGACTCAAGACTAACATCTAGCAACGTACCATGACTACCTAGATAGTGAGGATTTCAATCTAAGGATCGAACACCATTTACTGATTAGTTCCTGTGTAATTAAATCCTTCGATTGTGCAATGTCTCAAATAAGTTTGGATATGGATAATATGTCAAGCCTTAATACTTATTCATATGCTTTCAATTCTTATGTATTTGATTCAACTATGAAATATCGGAAACTCCTTTCCATATTTCATACTACTTTGGTCAAAGATTTTCTAAGTCAATATCAATTAGAATACATATAATATTCTCTCCTACCATATGGAGTAATCGATCCCTTATTAAATACTCACTACCTCCATAAAAGTCTCATTGGGTCTAGAATACCATACACACGTCTCATAGAGCCATGCTAAGGAATAAACCAAAATCACATTTCAACAATTATGAGAGACTATGGTAATCTCAAGTCTAAGGAATATTTACATTTACTATCACCCAAGGAGTAACCTATTGACATTTATTTCAGATTCCATTAGGTCTTCATCCGTTAAGTCAGTTTAATGAACTTATTTCATAATGAGCACCTACACTCTTATATTAGTGACTCTTGACAAGTAATTACTAGATGTTGCCATTAGTGGTTACCCTTTGCCAATTAGCCGTTGCCCATTAGTCGTTGCCTTCTCTTTTTTCTTTTTATTTTGTTATTATTATTATTATTATTATTATTATTATAACAATATTATTTTCTCAAGTATTATAACAATATTATTATTAGTAAATATAATATAATTATAAAACAGGTTCAACATCCGCGTGCGCTTTGGATTTTCATAGCCAGACCCATTGATTTATTCGGGCTTTGTTTCCATGTCCACAAATCAGCTCGTTGGCCGATTTCGTGGAATATTTTCCATTGGCAGATTAGGGCAATTATTGCTTATCTAATCCATTGAGGCTCCGAAGGCGAGGCATTCCAGGTACCGAGAAAATTTTCAATGGAACAGTCATACCACGTAGAAATGTTAATATGGTATATTCATCCAATCGAAATTTTTGTAAAAGGTATAATTATAAATAAATAATAGTAAATATATACTTAGAAAAAAGAAAATTAATATATACTTAGAAAAAAGAAAATTAATAAGTTTTTAGAAGAATTTAGGTGCTAATTATAATTCTAAGAACGATTTTCCTATTAAACCCCATTTCTTATTTAGTTAGGTTTGTTTTATATTTACTAGACTGAAAACTCGTATTACACATGGTATGTATATATCAATAAAAGTAATTAATCACAAATTCATACACCAATGAAGAAAGTGAATAAATATAATTAATACATATAAAAAAGAATAAGCGGAGGGAAGAAAGGAAAGGTGAAGAGAGAGAACAGGGGAGAGCAAGTGATTGGAGATAAAAAAAGGTTGAGTGGGTAGTTATTCTTGTTAAATTTATTATCTTATCCATTTTTTATTTCAAATCTAAGGGTTATTAAAAATTTAATTGCTATATACAAAGGATGGATATGGAAAGTTAAAAGTGACATAAAAAAGAGGTGTTTACTTAAAGTAATATTAAAAATTTAATTATTATATACAAAGGACAAATATAGAAAGTTAAAAGTGACACAAAAAAGAGGTGTTAACTTAAAGTAATAATATGTAGATGAGATCAGTTACCAACTATTATAGTACATGCAACGAATGTACTAGTCTTTCCAGATCACTGGTCACCTATTCAATGATTCTATGACTATGAACATTCTAAATTAAGGTTTATAAACTTTTAAGCGTCGCGCATGATATCATCATGTCCCAAAAAACAATACTTTAATTTAAGAATATAATCATAATAGGTAAAAAAATTCACAGCGAATGATGAATAATAATGTCTCAATTTTATTTTATGAATAAAGATAACTCCAATTATATCGTATGTGATTGAATTTAGGACATCAATCCTAACACTATGAGTTCAATAAAATTTGAATGGTCTATGTATAGTCCACACTGAAATACTTCATGCAACGATCGTATGTAGTAGTTTACGTGCCCCATTTACCATACTAGTGTAGCATATAAAATTACAGTTCCAAAACATCCTCCATCATCGGCGCCGTGACTTTATTTACGTTGTTTGATCTCAGGCTGATGTCAATAAATAATTCCATGAGCTTACTATTATTTCGAATTATGAGGACGAGTATATGAATTAAATAACTCATGTGACGTACTACCTGTGTACTAATTTTAAAGCGGAGCAAGAATCATAAGGAAACAAGTTGGAAGCATGCCATATTTTCTGCATATTTCATGGACAACATACAGACAGAATGCAATCTCTGAACAAACATCTGTACAGTCCAAACAAGAACAGCAATGGGTAGGAAGCATTGTCAATGACGAGCAGATTAAAGGCCTAACTTTTTGTGATCAACGAAAATAAAATCACAGGAATGAAGTATGTAACACCACGACTGAACGTCATTCATCTTTTCAATCTAAGCAACATTCAAACAAGATTCAACGACACCTATGGAACTAATCAAAGGATCAAACCACGACAGCTGTAACAATCAATCGACCGAGATGGGTGTAGACACAAGAGAATGAGGTGTCGTACCTAAGGAACTGTCTATGGAAGGCTTGAGCGTGGAGGCTCAGTACCAGTGTATAGGAATTCAAGCCGACGAGGCAGAAGTGGTCGGTAGCCTCCAGGTTTTTGGATGTGCCTCGAATTTTTTTTTTGGATGTCCTTCAGTTTTCAATTCCTCCCCTTTTATACACTTCATTCGGAGATTAAATCTGGAAAGGAGGAGGATATTGAAACTCAAAATCTGTCAATGTATCCTCTAATTTTTTAATCAATGAGGCTGCACCAATATTTTCTATCCATTTTTACTCAATTTTCACAATTAGATTATAATCTGTTCATATTAATTCTGGAACTGTCATCTTTTTCTTCTCCTCAGCTGAGCAAGAATTTTGCACAGATTTGGGCTTTGAAAATGCGAGATGTTCTAGCAAGCTCAAGTCAAACCAAAAAAAGGAGGGCTCAAACCATCGTTTTCTAGATTATAGAAAGAGATAAGGGTCTAAAAGGAAACAAAGGGAGTTTTGGCTTTTATTAATGAAGCAGAAGAAGTATACGTCGTTACAAATGGGGGTGCAAGAGAAAAACAGGAAAATGGAAAATCCGAAAAACCGACCGAGACCAAAAGACAAGGTTTTAAGAGGCCTGACATAAAATTTGGTTAGTTATTTGATATCATGAAAATCCGACCCGAAAAAGTTAGGGCTCATCATGAAAAATCTCGTGAGCTCCAAAATCAACCAAAAAAAATCATTACAAGAAATTCATCTTACTATCAAATTTTGATCATAACAATGACAATTTTAATGTTTTAGACTTGAACTTTGTTTCATATAAAAATACTATTTAACTTATTTTATAAACAAACATTTATGATTAGTAATTTTTTATTTATTACAGTGAATTTATCTTATAATTTATATATTTAATTTATTATTTTATTGAAATTCTGGGCTAAAAAAAAAAAACCAAAATACCACGTCCGCTAATAGTTGGTTTTCGTTCTCTAAATGATTTGGTTTTTAACTGAAAATGCTGACTCAAAAAAATTCGGTCCCTGACCATTTGGGAAAAACCAACCGACCCAACTACTTGCAAGTCTAAGGGCTTTAGAAAAGTTGATCACAAAGAAAGTTAGAGGAAGCTATTCTGTAATTTATTTTATTTCTTTTATTTTTAATAACTGAGATATCCGAGCACCTTCCGAGTTCGACTAGAGGTGATTGCAATACCCCCTCCTAGGAGCACATGTAATAGTCCGTAAATTACGTGTATCAGTTAAGTTAAAATAAATCCTAATGGGCTTGTTTCCCCGAGGGATCGAACACCTAACCTGGGAAGTAAGGAGACTCCTGCTTATCAGTTAGGTTGGGCCCCGTACACAAACTATAGTTATTTCAACATCTAAATAATTGAGTTTATAATAGGTTTTCATAAAATTAATTTAGTGTTTAATTTCACACAAATTTATTTTATAATTTAGTAAAATTTTAGTTAATTCAATGTAAATTTTAGTATACTCATTATGATTTGTCGATGGTCATTAAACTGTATTATTACATGTTAAATAAAATGTGTCGAGTTAGAAATCTAATTGTACAAATGCTATGTTAATTGGTATCCAAACAAAAAAGTCATGATCGATTGAAATCAATTGAGCAAATTAGTTTTCTTTTATATATATGATTTCTATGCAAATTTTGGGTACCTTATGAGTGGAATCAGAATCCACTGTAATCGGATCCTTAGTTAAGCGCCAAGGCCCGTCCCTTGTTGGCCTTAGAGATGTTAACATGTGTCAATAATTAGACTTATTGTTTTTCTCACTCAAGTTTTCACATGAAATTGAAGGATTTAGAACCGAATAAACCCCAAGAACATACGCATTGAAAACGCTAAAAGATTATACATAAGCATAAAGTGGAAACTTACCTAAATTCATAGCGGCTGTTGTGTGATGGGATTTGAGTTTGATCTTCTAGGTTAATACCAGCCTACCGAGAGATCGTGGAATTTTTTCTAACTCAACTGACTAATGGGATATCAGAGGAGTCGGATTTATATAGTGTGACCCGGGGATTATAACTCCTCTATTGCACATTAATACTCGAGATTTTATTAATTTCTAATTTTGTCCATCATAGAATTAGAAATTACCTTTTGGCATCTACACATTAGTCCCCACACATTTACGATATGTCATTAAGGCCCATTATTAAACTTAATTAGATCACTTAATCGGCCCAATTATTGGAATGGCATGATACTCGATCAATGATATACTGTTGGACATATTAGTCAGATTAAAAGTCCAACAATCTCCCACTTGGACCAACAAATATATCCCGAATAATTGTGTATCTTCAAATTATCTTTTGAGCTCAAAACTACTATCCTCACAAACAATCTCAACAATCCCGTCCATTGAATGCACTAACAATAGGACCAAAGCGTTCTTCGTCACATTGATCACTCTAAAAAGTACCTTTTAACAACCAGGAACTTAATATCATAATCTTAGAAAATGTCCTATTACTATTAGTATAACTGCTAACCTTTTATCACAAAATAATTCAAGTGGCCTTTCAATCTTATCCAAAATTTGCAACCTAGTGACAAAAGTTCTGTAGTCATATTCCATAATCGGATGCCTCCTAGCAACCTATGAACAAATCCTAAAGCGGTAATAAGTGTCTACTCAGCACTCATTCAGGAAATAACTCCTGCAGCCAATCCATAAAATAACCGCATGTAAATCTACTACTCTCTTAGCATCCAACAAAATTAAAATTGAATATCAAATGTCCGAATATAAAATGACTTCCAATTCATCCGACTTATTGTATGTGAGCATAAAAATATTTTGTTCTCTATAAATGTTACACAACATGTTTGGCTGCCTTTATTGATCCATGCAAGGATCGCTTAAGTGTCTGCCTAATTATCCCAACGATGTATGCAATATCTGAACACGCACATATCTAAGCATACATCAAACTCCCAAAAATAAATATATAGAAATCTTCTGCATTTCTTATGCTGATTATAATTTTGGGACAATAACTGAAATTTAATTTGTTTGCCTTACTTATAGGAGTATTACTTGGCTTGCACTCCTTCATGTTGAATCCAATCAGCACCTTATCAATATAGTTCTTTTGCAATAATCCTAGAATACCATGAGAGGGTTCTCGTAAATCTGGATCCCTAATACAAAAGAGGCATTTCCAAGATCTTTCATCTAGAAATTCTATGATAGAGGTCTCTTGGTTTCGCACAATAAGCATATATCATTGCATGCCAGTAATATGTCATCGACATAGAAAATTAAAAAAATGTATTTATTCCCATTGAACTTATGGTATATACATTCATCAACTGAATTCATCTCGAAACTAAAAAAGACAATAGCTTTTATAAACTTTATAATGCCATTGGCAAGATGTTTATTTAGGCCCATAGATGGACCTTTTCAATTTGCAAATCAATTTCTTTGGGTCTCCAACCATAAAGTTTCTGACTACACCATATACATTGTCTCGTCAATGTCATCATTAGAAACATTGTCGTTACATCCATTTATTGTAGCTCGAGATCATAATGATTTACAAGTACCATTCTGATCCTAGAAGAGTCTTTCGACAAAGCCAGAGAGAAAGTCTCTTTACAATCGGTACATTCCTCTTGTGTGAAGTCCTTAGGGATAAGGCAAACCTTATACCTCTCCACATTGCCTCTACAATTCCTCTTGGTCTAACTATTCACTTACAACCAATGGGTTTTGCACCTTCTATCAATAGGATGAGGTTCTGATAGGTACCTTGGGCGGCCTATAGGATTGGGAGTTCCTTGGTTGGGTGGCGAGTAGCTTAGCAGGCTCATAGTCTCCAGCGTGCGTCCTGCAAGAAGCCAAGCCCGGGAATGACTTCTCGGCAAGGCCCTCCGATGCTTAAGTTAGAATTGGATATGAGTGGGAGAGAAGAGAGGAGAGTGTGTAGGGTTAGAGTTATCTCTCTTTACCTCGCCCCGAAAGGGCTTATTTATAGGTCTCATTTGTACGGAGGGATGACATCAGTTTGCATGCCACATGCCTTGCACAGGGGGCGCTTTTCTTGCCATACCGGGTACCCAACGTGCATGGTACCAAGTACCCGACGTGCATGCTCTAGGTATTTGACGTCCGTTCATGAAGTAGGTCTAGCAGGGGGCTTGAACTGTGGTGTCGGGTACCCGATGTGTGGGTCTACCGGGGTCGGGCTACCAATTGTGTATGGTCGGGTTGCGTCCCTCTCCGGTTTGGATCGGGTGCTTACTTGTGGTACGCATCATTTGTCCCCCACTTCTCTGTGTCTATGACACTGGGAAGTAGATCATACCCGGGTTTGGAGATTCATGTGTGCCCCTTGTCCCCCATTCCAAGGGTTGAATGGGTCGATTGCTTGGGTTGGCTTGGCACCGCCCTTGTGTGGTTCCGGCAGGTCAAGTGTCGGTCGTTATAATCGATGTTGCCCGACGTGCTATCATATGAGGTCGGGCGTTCGAGACGTCTGGTGTCAAGGGAGTTGATGTCGGGGTCGGTGAACATCAGGGATCATGGGCTTGGTGGTCAGACATGAGGAGTCTGAATAATTTGTACCGGGTCCTCTCGGCTTCCATGTCCGATTCTTCAAATTCCGCGCTCAAAGAATTCGAAGTGGTTGAACACCCAGCAAGCCTTCATTGGTTTTGCATGATCTCGGAAATCCGAGATTTAATGAGAAAAAGACAAATGCCTTTACGTTTTTTGTCTTTACTTCATTTATGTATTATTTTATCTCTCCTTGGGGCTTCAGGACAGCCATGACATCCTTTTTTTTTCCTAACAGCCATGACAACCCTTTTCTCTCTCTTTTGGGCTTCATGATCGGTCATCTCTCCCTCCTTTATTTATATATATATGTATATGTCTGGTGCCTTCTCTCTCTCCCCCTCCTCTTTCCTGCCGTAGGCATATGCAAAATTAGTTTCTTCTTTGCCTCTCACTCTTTTCTGGTCACCAGACCACCCCTCTCTCTCTCTTGCGCCCCCTCGCGCTCGCTCTACCATCAAGCTTGCTAGCCCGCCAGAAGCCGTGGTTCGTTGCTTTGCCGCCGATGACCAAGAGTTCTCCTTTCGTAGATTTGTTGGAAAAGGTATGCGTCCCCGCTTCGTCTTCCGCTATTGGCAATTCCGAGCGATTAGAGCTTGCATTTCATGGGTGATTGGCGTCAGTGTTCTTCGTGGGTGCCTCGGAAGGGAAGGAATGCATTTTCCTTTTCACCCAAAAGAGGACATTGATCTTCGTGCGGGTTGGTGGGGTTGAGGTTTTGTGTTCACGTTCCGGTCATTTGGGAGTCCGAGCAACAGGTGGGAAGGGGAGGGAGTCGGTTGGGAGGTGGATAGGAAGTCGGGTGGAGAGGAAGTCGGGTGGGGAGACAGAGGAAGTCGGGTGGAGAGGAGTCGGGCCGAGGTGAGAGGGAGTTAGGGTGGATCAATTTGACCCAGTAACCACTAGTGCTCGTTTTTAGTGAGAGAGTACAGTCTTTTGTATGGAAATAGGCTTCTGAGTAAGGCGCATTGCTAGCAATGCACTGTGACAATTTTTGGCCAAATTCCACTATTTAGGCCTTCAATTTTATGTTTTTATGTTTTAGTGGCATTATGGTAATTGTCCGTTTCCATTGGGTTTGGCTGTTTATAAGGGTGTCTAGGGTCTCAAAATGGGGTCAAGTGGTGGGGTGAGCGTCAGGTGTGGTTTGGGTGGTCGGGTGTCGAGGGTGATCTTGTGCTCGGCCCCGAGTAGGCATGGTGAAGGTTGTGGAGCATAAGGTTATGTGGTTGTGGATAGAGATTGCTTCGAATTCTAATGTGCGTGCCATGTGGCTTTTTGCAGACTGTCGATGGCCTCCAAAGATACCGAGAATTTCAACATTGGCCCCGACAGTGGTACCTTAGAGTTCACTGCCAATTTCGTAAAAAATGAGATTACCTTGTCTATGTTCCGCCGAGTGGTAGAGGAGAGTAAGATTAGCCTGCTCCTGAGGCCCTGCCTTCCTTCTCCAAATGAGTCGGCCTGTCATGCAAGTCAAAATGGAGAAGTTGCCATTTACGCCCATCAGGTGCTGGTGGGGCGACTGAGACTCCCGTTGTGCCTGCAAGCCGTGGAGTTGCTTCAGTTCTACCGGATCAACCCCGAGCAGTTGTCGCCCAATGGGTGGCTAGTATGGACATGTTTCGTCCTTCTCTGCAGGCGCAACACTGTGGAGTACGACTTAGAGGTGTTTAGGCGGTATTACCAACTTATCCCAGCTGCTGGGGGTGGTAGGCAGGCTGGGGGTGGTCACCAAGATGTTGGGTACTTCTCCTTCCGTGCCCGCAGTGGGGCACATAATGGCTTAGGGACGAAACTCCCTGACAATGTTAAGGGGTGGAAATCATCGTGGTTCTTTGTGGCTGATCTGGGGAACTTCCCCCACAACTAGAGGTCGATTGTCCTAGATGACAAATTCCATTGTTCGAAGTACTCTCTCTCCGAACTAGAGGCTATTGATGAAATGTTTCGGTCGAGGGATGCCGAGATCCCTTATTCTGCACTTCTGGGGCCAAAGGCAGAGACTGACTGGGAGAGATCCGGCCTTTTTCCTACCTACTCTCTTCCTTTCGAGGCTAACTGGGTATGATTGCTAAGTCTCTCTTGTTTGTTTGTTGTGTCAGAACTTTCATTTTCCTTTGGATTCGACGACTTATGAGAGGGCCTTGCCGACTTGGTGTAGGCCAACTACTCGGTGGACGGATCTCAGAGCACAGCTCGTGACAAGGATGTGGAGAGAGCCGCTCGCCCGTCATTTAAGAGGAAGAAGGCTCCTGCTAGAAGGGTTCTACTTCTGCCCTTCCCAAGGAGTCTTCTACTGCCGTAGATGTGGCCAGAGCGTCAGAGGATGTCCGTGAATCGAGTCTTGGTGAAGCTGACTCGAGCGGTGAGAGCCTTGACTTAGTGCCGGAGCAGATGCCCCCGACGAAGAAGACCAAAGGGGTGGTTATAAGGGGAGAACCTTCCTCCAGTCAGGAGGCAACACCACCAGCTGCAAGTACGGGGAAATCAAGGCTGACACCAACTTCTGGGTCCTTTTATGAGCCCTCTGGTACTCCTCTTTCGAAAGATGAGTCGGTGGGCGGGGAGGGCTCCTTCATAGGTTTGTGTTGGTTTTGCTTCGGTAGTTTGTTTTTCTTAAGTACATAATTGGCTAACCTGGCTTCTCCCATCGTGGTGCAGCGCCGACACCCGGAGTAGCTGCTCCTCGTGGAGAGTCCTGCCCTTCGCGTGTGTCCCTTCTCCCACTTGGTGATGCACCATCTCCTGCTGGGGAGTCAGGTGCCCGTGGTGCATCCTCCAGTGGAAAAACACCATGCATTGAATAGGGGATCCCGGAGAATGCCACCTTTACTACGGATGACCCCCAGATGCTAGAGTTCATAGGCGAATGCCTCACCACACCCGTGTTGCAGGGGGCGAGCAAGTCGGAAGGCGTGGAGTCGGTGTTCGACCATCTATTAGCTTTCCACATTCAAGTAAGAGTCCTTGTACCCAACTCTTATGCCCCATTTATCGCCCATTGGTCGCCTCCTGATGTGTTGCGTTGTGTAGAATGTGAGCGGCCTGCGATTTTTGAGGTCTGAAGTGAGGGGGCTACGAGAGCAGTACTACGAGAAAAACGCTGAGACCTTGCCGTCCATGAGCAGTACTTGGAGCTGAAGAATCGCGTGGAGGAGATGGGTATGGCAGGAGCTGCCATGGCCAAGAAGCTACAAGAGTCCGAGGCTGAAGTCGAGCAGCTAAAGTAGGAGGCGGCTGATCTGGAGGGCGAGGTTCGTGACTTGAAAGAGCAGCTCAAGAAAGTGCCATCTCTCCTGGAGCAAGCCATGACCAACTTCCAGGGGGTCTGATGCCTATCGTCAAGAGTTGGAGAAGGCGTGATTGTCATATCGTGGGTCAGTGGAGCATTAGGTGACATTGCTGCAGTGCTTGACGAGTTTTGGGGGTCGGAGCAATTTAAGCAAGAGCTGGTGCAGGCATGGCAGGGCGAATACAAGCAATTGGCGAACAACATAGCAAAGATTTGAGGTTGCGAAGATGGAGGCTGCACATTCATACTTCCGACGGTTAGGCGCCCTTTTTGGGAAGCCAGCGAGCTCAGCTCCCCCGGACTCCGGGGATCCATGAGATCTTCAAGCTGTCTTCGTGTTTCATTTTGATTTCATATTGGAACATTTGTGTAGGCTGATACAGACTTGCGAGTTGGTCCTGTTGACCTCCTTTGATTTTGCCCAAGTGTCTTGTAACTCCATGTTAGAACATGTCGTTCCCCCCTTGCCTTTTTGTAGTCGGTGGCTGACTTAGTGAGAAATCTAGTGTCATTGCAAGGACCTTTATTTGTTGTCTTGGCATCAAGAGAGTTCGGACCCTAACCGAGGTAGACACAAATAATGGTTACCTTGGGCGGAACAAGGTGTTCGGGTCCTTTATAGATCTGGATGATCCATGCAGGGCATCAAGGATCATCCATGACCGACGTGGAGAGATGGGTCTAGAGGCAACTATGTGGGCAAGTTGTGATCAACGCCTGGCGCGGGGTGTTGAGGCATAGATGCAGATCGTCCGGGACCGACATTGGACGTCAGGTTTAGGGGCATGGATGTGGGCCATTCGTTATCGATGGTGGACATTGGGTTTAGGGACATGGATGCAGGTCTTCCATGACCGACGATGGACGTCGGGTTTGGAGGCACGAATGCGGGGGGTCCGTGACCAACGGTGGACATCGGGTTTAGGGACACGGATGCGGGTTGCCTATGACCGACGATGGATGTCGGGTTTGAGGAGAGTCGGACTAGCGGAGAATACCCATTTCATTGATGTTATCCCTGCTACAAGTGAGAGGAGGAATAAAAAAGTAGGGAAACATTCTAAAGCATTGAAACATTCTGAGTTGCAACATGTAACTTGAGCTTACAGATAGAATTTCTTGAGTGTTTGCGCATGAAAGGTGTGAGGTAGGCCGCGTCCGTCCATGTCCTCAAGACTGTAGGATGCTGGGCCACGTACCTCCCTGATCTTGTAAGGACCCTCCCAACTAGGAGATAACTTGTTCCTGTCTGTTTGGCCGCTGAAGATATTTTGGCGAAGAACAAGTTCTCCGACGTGAAAGCTCCTTGGTCTGACCTTCTTATTGAAGAGTCGGGCAGCCGCTCTGCTGGCCTCCAACATCTTCCTCTGAGCGATGAGACGCCGTTCCTCCAACCAATCAAGGTTGGCTCGAAGGACCGGCTTGTAGTGGCCCTAGCATTCTTCAAACCGAAGGGCATGACCTTGTAGCAATATACCGCGTTGTCTGTGTAAAAGGCAGTCTTGGCCTCATCGGCCGGATCCATCTTGATCTGACTATATCCCGAGTAAGCAACCATGAAGTTCAAGAGTGCATGTCCCGACGTTGCGTCCACTAGCTGATCTACCGGGGTAAGGGGTAGCAGTCCTTTGGGCAGGCCTTATTCAGGTCGGTGAAGTTGACCCACATTCGCCACTTGCTGTTGGATTTTCTCACCATCACGACGTTGGAGACCCACTCGTGGTATCGTATAGGCTTGATGAAGCCGGCCTCCCTTCGTTTTTGCACTTCTTCTCGGACCGCTTGCAACCGAGGGCCTAGTAGGGGGCGCTTCGCTTGCCTTACTGGCTTGGACCCCGGCCAGGACGCCTAGCTTGTGGGTGATGATAGACTCATTGATGCCCTGCATGTCAGTTGATTGCCACGCAAAAACATTGATGTTTGAGTTGAGGAATCTTACCAGCTCCTCCCTGAGCCCTCCAGGAAGGTCCTTGCCGATCTTTACCCTCCCTTGGAGAGGGCCAACTGGGACTTCCTCCAGCTCGTCCATAGGCTCCGGCCTCGTGAAATTAGCCTCGCGGGGGTCCTCCGTTTTTACTTGGAGAGCTTGCTCTCCACGGGAGCTGTGAAGAGAATGGACGTAGTATTCACGGACTGCCAGTTGATCCCCTAGGACTTCTCCAATCCCGGTGCTGGTTGGGAATTTGACCTTGAGGTGGTGCGCTGAGATGGCACATTTGAAGGAGTTGAGGGTCTTCCTCCCTATAATCATGTTGTACGGGGAAGGGACATCTACCACCATCAGTTGCACTTTCTAGGTCGCTTGCCGGGCATCCCTACCGAAGGTTACCGGGCGGGTGACTATGCCCTTGGCAGTGACGGATTGTCCGGTAAATCTTACTAGTGGTACATAAGTGGTTGCAGGGACGAGGTGGGTAATTCCATCTTGAGGAATGCTTTGTGGAATAGAATGTCGGCCGAGCTGCCCGTATCTATGAGGACCCTTTTTACATTGAACTCACTGACACGGATCGTCACCACCAGGGCATCATCACCGGGGTGAACAACTAGA
This sequence comes from Lagerstroemia speciosa, assembly GCA_037672795.1. Taxonomy (NCBI): domain Eukaryota; kingdom Viridiplantae; phylum Streptophyta; class Magnoliopsida; order Myrtales; family Lythraceae; genus Lagerstroemia; species Lagerstroemia speciosa. Next base: position 2,530,061 of record CM075297.1, on the reverse strand, counting down.
GTAGAGTCGTCCTCACCAAAGAATATGGACTCACCTATCTCAGAGAGGACACTTCCTGCGTGCTTCTTCGACTCCTTTGTATGGCACAACTCATACAAGGCCCGCTTCGCCTTTCTCTTGTCATTGGCAAAAACATCGTCTCCCTGGAAGATGACGTCGATGATTCTGGCTTGCTCTTGGTTCCGCCCTTGCATCTCGCGAGGTCCAGTATACCTTCTGCCATCTTGGGTCTCCCTCGTGTTCGGTTGGGACACCCTTACATACGATTTCAACTCCCCTTGCTGGACCAGTCGTTCGATTTTTACTTGTGGATCTCGACATCCTTCCGTATCATGCCCCCATTGCCCGTGATACTCACAATATCGGCCACTTGAGGGATTCCCTGGGTAGACGGGCGGCCTGGGGAGCCTGAACAATCTTTGACGCTTTACTTCGTTGAGGATCTCCTTATGCGAGGCTACCAAGGGTGTGAAGCGTCGGATGTTGGATCTGAACGCTGGCGAGCCTTTTGTTTTCTGCCATCGAGCCCTCATTTCCTGGGACGGCCAACCTACGCTTGTCAGGTGCCTTGGTTACTTCCTTGTTCCATGGCGCGGATGATCCCTCAACCTGGATGAAGCGATTAACCACCCTCTGCAAGTCGCCTAGTGTGTTCACCAGGTTCTTCGTCAGTTCCACCCCAACATCTCGGTTACAGATGCTATTGCAAAACGCCTAAACAGTCTTCGCTTGATTCAAGGGTTCAATGTCTGTTGCAACTCCACGAATCAGTTCAGGTACGTCTTCAGACTCTCCTCCTCCTTTTGCTTTAAGGAGAACAAATCTCCGATTTCTTTCCTCAATTTGATGCTCCCCTCAAATCGTGCCAAGAACTGCCCTCGGAGTTCCCAGAACGCTTTGATCAACTGTGAAGGGAGGGAATGGAACCAAGATGAGGCGGCCCCTTTGAGGGTGGAAGGAAAGAGGCGGCACACGTGAGTTTCTAATATTCCCCGAGCGACTATCGTGTCCGAGAAGAGGCGCAGATGAGCTTTAGGGTCCGTCTTCCCATCGTATAGGGGCACTTGAGGGAGGTTGAGGAGGAGGGGGATGGGGGCGCTCAGTATCTCGGGTGCAAAAGGGGACTCCGAGTCATCCTCTTGAACCAGTGCCTTCCCCCTGTCAAGGGCCTTGAGGGCCTTCTCCACTTGTTGTCTAATTTGTTCCTCCATGGGGTCGGGGGGTGGAAGTCGGGTGTTTTGGGATGGCATAGGTAGTCAGGTGTCGTGACACTCGTAGCCATGGGGAACGTACGGTTGTGTCAGCAGGACAACCGAGCTGGAAGGTATAGGGATGTAGGGGGGTGGTAGAGTGGTGGCAGGTTGTTGGGTGGCGCCATCCCCATACATGTACGGCTCTGACACCTGCCCCTCTTAATGTTTGGGACGTGTTGTCTATTATCAGGGGACAAAGTAGGGGTTGAGCTGCATTCTTCTAACCTACTGCCCTTTCCTTGTCAGGTTGATCTTGTGGGGCCCTAGGAGGTGTATCCTTCTCGATTCCCTCACCTCAATTTTGCGGTACTCCGAAGGGTGTGGACTCAGTTGATTCTAAATGGTCTGGTATTTTAGCCACAACAGGGCCGCCGGAGCTGGCCTGAGGTTGTGCCAAGGTCGCTTGGACTTGCTCACGGATGGCATCTTTAACAGTCTCCGCCGTCACGGCCATCATTTCTCACATCTACGCTAGCCATTTGGGTGGTGGCACTTGGGAAGAGGTGCTGGGCAGAGCAGGAACCAGCTATATCGGTGGCAGGGGAGGAGTCGCTCCTTCCTCCTCGGGTGGAGAGGTGGCTTTCAAACGTTCGCGACGGGGCGGCATAGTGTTCCGGCTGGGGATGCTCTTGGATCAGTTGCTTCGGACTCTCAACGAGAGCACCAAAATGATTGGTGCCTCAGGCGGCCTATCGGATCGGGAGTTCCTCGGTAAGGCGGCGAGTAGCTCAGCGGGCTCGTAGTCTCCAGCATACGTCCTGCAAGAAGCCAAGCCCGGGAATGACTTCCCGACAAGGCCATCTGATGCTTAAGTCAGAATTGGATATGAGTGGGAGAGAAGAGAGGAGAGTGTGTAGGGTTAGAGTTATGCCGGAACCACACAAGGGTGGTGCCAAGCCAACCCAAGCAACCGACCCATTCAACCCCCAGACTGGGGGACAAGGGGCACACATGAATCTCCAAACCCAGGTATGATCCACTTCCCGGTGTCATAGACATCGAGAAGTGGGGGACAAATGATGCATACCAAAAGTAAGCACCCGATCCAAATCGGCGAGGGACGCAACCCGACCATACGCAATTAGTAGCCTGACCCCGGTAGACCCACACGTTTGGTACCCGGCACCACAGGTCAAGCCCCTGCTAGACCTACTTCGTGGACGGACGTCAAATACCTAGTGCATGCACGTCAAGTACCTGGTACCACACACGTCGGGTACCTGGTACCACACACGTCAGGTACCCGGTATGGCAAGAAAAGCCTCCCTGTGCATGGCACGTGGTAGGCATACTGATGTCATCCCTCTGTACAAATGAGACCTATAAATAAACCCCTTCGGGGCCAGGTAAAGAGAGATAACTCTAACCCTACACACTCTCCTCTCTTCTCTCCCACTCATATCCAATTCTGACTTAAGCATTAGAGGGCCTTGCCGGGAAGTCATTCCCGGGCTTGGCTTCTTGCAGGACGCATGCCGGAGACTACGAGCCTGCTGAGCTACTCGCCACCCGACCGAGGAACTCCCAATCCGATAGGCCACCCGAGGTACCTATTAGGTTCCAAAATGATTGTCCTTTATAGATTTCATCTCTACATTCATGGCATCACTATAATTTTGAGAGTTAGAGCTATTTATGACTTGACAGATATTGATCGAGTCATCTCCTTTTACTCCAATATCAATCTTGTGCTCTCGGAAAAATAATATATAACCATTCGAAATTGCATTTCTCCATTCTCAATGGATCTTCTTAATGACCTATATTTTTGAGATTATTGAATTTGTGCTTCTGGAACATCCTCTTGAGGTTGTATGGGGAGATTTATGACATTGTCATGTTGCGCCCTATCACAAGTAACAACCGTAGGAAGAGAAAAAAATTTCTCTTCAGATAACAACTTCAACCTTATCTCCCTCGACAAACTTAATTTCCTCAAAGAACTGAGCATTTTCCATCTCAACTATTGATATAGCAGTGGAATCATAAAATTTATAACCCTTAGATCCTTTTTAGTGTAACCAATAAAATAACAATGAACATTTAACTTACCCAAAAAAAAAACAATGAACATTTATCAAGTCCAATTTCATTTTGTTTTGCTTATAGGCCTTGCCTTAAGTGGACAATCCTAAATGAGCAAATACTTTATATTGGATTTCTCACCAGTTCACAATTCATAAGGGATTCAGGAGACTGCTCTAATGGGTGATTTGTTGGGTATGAAAGTTGCGATTAACAAATCATGGATGTTGTTCACCTGGTACGTTAATCTACCATAGTATTCACAACCACAGTAAAACCTAACGACTTTAATTCTTTTGTCAAGTTGATTTTCAACATCAACCTCAAAATTCTTAAACACATCTAGGATCTTATGCTTCTCACTAATTAGATACAAGTGCTCATACCGAGAGTAATTGTCTATAAGCATGATAAAACAAAGGGGAACATTCCAAAAGCCTTAGGGAACGATTTACTATCCATACGTATCATTCTAAGATGTCTGATTTTTAGTTGATGCTTGATCCACTTACAATAATTTGTACTTTGTACCACATGAACTTATATGTAGGGTTTCATTAAATGAGACAACTAAAACAAGTATATAAAAGTTACTATGATAAGACAAAGAATCGGAACTAATGCCATTCAAATCATGTAGTAGACTAAACACTATTTTCAAATGAACAATAATAACTGAATTTGTCTAAAATGGAAATAGAAACCGAATCCTTACTAAAAGATAATACAATATAAGTCTTGTACAGATCCATAATAGTAATAGGTTACAACAAAACCTAAATGTGCTTGTGGCCTCAATTACAGACAATTTAATGTTGCCCCATATAGATAAATCTTTCATCACCAATTGGCGTTCGACAACTTAAGCAACCTTGTGGATAGAATTGCTGAAATCTATCCACTATATGTTTGACATAGTCAAATTAACCTTAAAACAAATTATAGTGAGAAGTGTACATTTCTTTATATGTCAAACATAGGAACAGGTAGAACTCTTAGCCTGTTACTTTTATTTCGAGGTGGAAAACTCCAGCTCTCTTACACTACTTTTTTTTAAAGAGTCTAATGCCAAGTTAGTACTATGTCCTTTCTTACTTCAACCTTTTATCCTCTTACACATAATGAGAAATAGCTCTAAGAGGCTCTACTCCTTTCAACAGCTACAACTTTAGACTAAATTTTACCAAAAGAGATATTACTAAAACCAAATGCACGAGCATGTCTTTAGACAGCTTTAACTTATGTGCATTAAATATTAAACAAGACTGGACATCTACATGATGTACTCTTAAATATTGCTCGTGCCTTTTATACCTTATCAAGACATGTTTCGACAAAACTGCACTTATCTTAACCTTTTCGTTATCTAGGAACGCTTCTTAATGGTATTGAGGAAATGACTTGGCATCTCTCTCCTAAAAATAGCCCCCAAGAGATTTCTAAAATTGCATATTTCATGATTTTTAGACTTAGTCCATTAGAACGATCCCACCTCTCAAAGTCCCTCTTAACCTTAATGGAACTATTAGCCGTAAAAGCAGGTGGTTGTTTAGTCTAGAGGGCCAAGTCAAGATCCATGCAAAAAAATTTCGAACTCTAAAATTCTGTCAGTTGGCACTGGGATAGTATTGATTTAGGTAGAATTGGGAGTAGTAGAAATTAACTAAATAGAGAACAAATCATAAAATTAATGGGATTTTAGTTAGCCCACATACTTGACTAATAATGAATAAGATAATGGCAGGTCCCATTACGAGATACCTGGCACCACATTAACGTTCCATCTTTGGACGAAAAGGTTAACTTATAAGTTGTACTCTCGGTGCAGTAATCAAATATTGACAATCAATCTGGCCAAATAATGAGCCTTCCTTTGGAGCCGACTTACTTCCGCATGAAAACCTAAGGATCGTCACGCATTTTTATCGCAAGCACACAGGAAACTTGGCCAAACAATGACCTTCCTTTGGGCCGATCACTGCCCGCATGAAACTCTACACACGCAAACATCTTATATATTCTAAAACAGGTCAATCTACATAAGAGAGCTGACACTGGCGAGATGTTGTTTCAATCAATCCATCTCAGAATATTAGACAAACAAAAGCCAACATTTTATTCAAGAAGTCGAATTAAATTCGAGTTGGGTTATAGTTAGGCCTAAACTGAACTAAATTAAATAAACTCAAACTTAAAATGGACTGAATAAACCATTGAATTAGACCAAATCCAAATTAAATTAGATCAAAATTTTGTCTTGATCATACTTAATCGAGCTTAATTTTGATTGAACCAGTTCAAGTTTGATCCAAACCACACAAATTGGTCAGAGTTTGCTTCGAACCTACTCGAATTTCGGACCAAACCACATGAACCAAAAACAAATGGAGCAAACTGGTCAAAGTTTATCTTGAACAAGCCTAAAATTAATCTTAAATCCACAAAATCAGTCAAAATTAGCCTAAATCGGTCGATTTTCAATCCTAACATCATCAATTAGTATTTTACTTTAAATTGAATTTTGGATCAAGAACCAATAAAATTATATGTTAACCAATTTATTTGTGAAGAATAATTTAAACGGTCTATATATATACACACATTTTTTTGTTGGCCCCATTTAATTGAAAGATGTCGTTCCAAATCCAAAACTGATCAGCCGCTCAATTGACTGGCCAAAAAATATTGCAAGTAATACCGCACTTTAGAATGGAACAATGCCCCTTTTTTTTTAATTATGAAAATACCCCTCTTATTTCACTGTTCATCTTCTTCCTGAATATCCCAAAAAGAAACCCTAAACTTGAATTTGCAGCCGCCACCCCACCATTCTCAGCCTATAGCCGGAATCCCTAAATTTTTACCCTCAACCACCACGATGCAAACCACACTCGTGATCTTTGGTTAGTAATTCGCAAGACCCCTGAATCCACGAGAAAAGATGGGAACGACTTAATTGGTTCTGTTTATCCTAGTAGCGGACGATTTCCTACGGCGGCGATTGGTCCGATTTACAGATCGAGACCACGAACTTAACGGCCTCTATCCGTGGAGTTGCAACCGCTGATGGGCTGTTTGAAGTCGTCGCCTGATCAACACGACCAAGACGAACGATCTCGTCTGAATGCCCACGGCTGTACAGGGAGGGCTAGGTGACAGCGAGTGGTTGCCCCCAAACGTGAAAGTTTTGGGAAATACGGGTTCGTAACCATTTGATTTTTACGCATGCATGCTGTGCGCAATAAATTTCGAGTCCGAACTACATAGACAGAAAAAATGAACGACAAATTGTTTTTTATATTAATTGAAGGGTACAGTTCTCTAGCAGGAGTCTTGCAAACAATGAGCAAGAAAGTCCTCTGATTCTCCTTCTTAGGCTTGGTCTCGAACAAGGGCTTGAGCTTGCTCTCGGTCGAGGAACGGTGTATATTTGTCGGGGCCTTTGGGCTTGGTCCGACTAATCTGTGGATGTCTCCGGCAAGGGGGGCTTGTATGGCTTGATCTTGCACGAGCGTTGGTTGTGGAGTCACCGGAGGCCTATGGGCTTGATCCGACGAATCCGCTTTTGGGTCTCGAACGAGGGCTGGAGCAGCTTGATCTCGGTCGAGGTGGAATCACCGGGGCCTATTGGCTTGATCCGGGGAGTCTGATTTGTAGTCTCGAGCGAGGGCTTGGACAGCGTGATGTAAATCGAGGCGGAGTCACCAGGGCTTGTAAGCTTGATCTAGTGAATCCTTGTGAAGTCTTTCGAATGTCTTCAAGTCGGCAGAGTTTCGAGAGTTCTGAAGAGTTTGAAGTTCTGCAGAGTTTTTTCAGATCAATTCTCCATCCCCATTTATGAAGAGGAGCCCTCTATTTATAAAGGAAATGAGCTGATGTGTCAATCCTCTACTTGAATCTGATTGGTCGATCAAAACAGATCCTGACTGTCCATCTTGATTTTATAGATAATCATCTCATTTTATTTATAGATAATATCCATTTGTGGAGATATTACATAATCTCCCAAATTCTAGTAGATAACATCTCCATTTATTTTAGATAATATTCACTAATCGGAGATATTGTATATCCTCCAGATTTTCTATTGATATAATATCCTCTATTTATTTGTAAACGATATTATCTATATTATTCGAAATTATTTATTTATTTCAGATAATATCAATTGTATCGATTATCCACAGATATTTTATCGTAGATTACCGAACATTCCCGATCACACGTGTTGTGCATGTATGTATCGAGAAAATTATGAAATTTAATTTATCTGAGACATTAATACCATATTTAATTGGGCATTTAATATATTAGACAAGTGTGGTGGCCATTTGTGATTGGCTGCAATTTTTCGAACTCTACAGATGCCACCTCGAGACTTGCACACGACTCGATTTGATCGAGTGTGAAGTGAGCATGTCTCGAAAACGCTTATTTTTAGGCCACAGGTCGCATGCATGGAATTTTGTACCACATCCTTCATTCGGATTCCGTTTCACATGCCCATTGCAATTTGCATGGGATGCTTTGCACCCCACCCTTCATTATCGCGGAGCCTCAAAAATATGAAATTTAGAATTCATCACGCACAGGATCTTCTGAATCTTGTTGGTTGATTTAAATCCCAACTTTGAAATCGCATCTCAATTTAGATTTGATTTTCCTATCATAATCGAACTGATCATCCGATGTTTTATAAACTGTGCAATAATTACTCATTCTCTTGTAGTCAGCTTAAGGTAGCGAGGATTTCTTGAATTCCACAAGCAAAATCTTTGACATGGAGTCTGTTGGGCTTAAGGATCGGAATCGAACTAGTACGAACAACGAACAATTAATCGAGAGAATAGGGAAGAGAAAATCACACGCACAATATACGTGGTTCCAAACAACTATGGTCTGTACTCCACGGGCTAAGGAGACTTAGCCGATATTCTTCACTATTTCAGATGGAGTACAATAAATCAACCCTCTCAACAATAGGCACTCTCAAATTGATCTCACAACTCTCTTGATTTTAAGGCTTATCTCTCAATGACCTGAGAATACATATTTATAATCCCAAAACGTGCCCCACAAGATATGATATGCATCTTCTAGAGATATGTTTGTTACAACAAAAAATCTCATTTAACAATAACTACCCAAAATATTCTCTAGAATATATTCTTGAAAATATTCTTCAAATTTGTGGGCAGAACCAACAAAGTCATCTGTCATCATTCCCAGTTTGCTCATCTCGCGTTTGCATGTACGAGATTCTTTCTTTATTTGCCTTTGATTTAGTCTGATCACATCACAATTTTTTTTTCAGCAACATCCCCATGTTCTGACTTGACGAATTAGAGGTATTTTATGTCTTTCCGGTGTCGATATATCAACATAGCCGAGAAGAGACAGAAAATATGTCGGAGACCCAGCGATTCAAGCCATTAAATTGAGTGGCCGATCAAAGCAGACGATCATATCAGAGCATGAAGTTGGGCAAGAAGAGGGTGAATTCGAGCCCTGTGATTTTGCTTCATCGAAGAAGGATGCAAGACTCCCCCTTTATTTTGGAAGAGTCAACTTGAATCGACTTTCTAGAGATCGGCAAATGTACATGCGGCAACAGGTATGCCTTTGCATGAATTTTTTTTCTTTTCAATGTTTGGTGCATAAACCTGAGAGTGACGAGCCAAACTTTCGTAGATTTACTTGATTGTGTAATGTTGGCATAACTCACTTTGTTGCCCCCCATTGATTTGGACGAGACCATCTCAAGAACCTATATCTGATCTCTGCAGACATCACCTAGGAGATTCTATCAACTTCGACTCTGGTTTAGGCTGCCCTCGAGTTCATACTTTTTTTCTCTGTCGTTGGAGGAAGAAATGTCGACTCAACCTTAGGCGTATTGGGGTCCTAATTGGGTACGTGGAGTTTTAGCAATAGTCCAACTGCCGTCCTCTGATCCCTTTGGGCCCGAGGCTTCCAACACACTTCAAAAGCACCAGTTTCGACATCCTTCACCATATCATCACATGTAACAATGGTATCAAATGTGAAGAGGACAATCTGGATGTCAGAAACAAGTGAAACGGCAAGAATCCCATACGGAGTCATGGCCTTATTAGAGTAGATCCCAACAATGAGAGGATGAGGATCACAAGTTTGCCAGGTGGAATCATCTCCTTGATGAAGGCGTTTGTAGGAGTCTCCACGTAGGCAGAATTATTGGGCCTTTCTTTGTTTTCGAATTTCTGTTTTAACTAATGAAATCATGCTTCCACGGAGGCATAGTATGTAATCATACATGTGAGCACAGATCACTCACTTGCAGAAGACTCCAATTATTTTCTCTCTATATTTTTTTTATCATGTTGTGGCTTATGTTCAATGTTCCACATGTCCAACCATGAGTGCACCCACTTGGCTTGTAGTTCTTGACTTCATCGGCTTAACTTCAGGACACGGTCGTCGTGCACAGTCGATCTGCTTTTGTTCACCCAATTCCGTGACACGATCGTCGCAATAGTCAGGTTGACTTTGCCGACTTGGTTGCATGACCCCTACCATCATGCCGGATTGGCATGACTCTATCAACTTGATCCCACGACATAGTTGTTGTGGGGAGTCAACTTGCCTGCACGATACGATCCTTGTGCATGGTCGATCTATTCTTGTTGACTTGATTCCACGACATGATCGTCGTAAGAGTTAGGTTGACTTGCCGACTTGGTTGCATGACCCCTATCATCATGCCGGGTCGGCATGACTTTGTTGACTTGACTTGCATGACACGACTGTCGTGCAAGGTCGACTAATTTTTGCTAACTTGACCCGATGACACAGTCGTCATTGGGTTTAGTCTGACATTGTCCACTTTACTGCATGACACCGTCGTCATGCAGGGTTGACATGACTTTGTCGACTTGTCATACAAGACACGGTCACGTGCGAGGCCGACTCATTTTTGCTGACTCGACCCGATGACATGGTCGTCATTGGGTTTAGTCTGACATTGTTCACCTTACTACATGACATGGTCGTCGCGCAGGGTTGACATGACTTTGTCGACTTGTCTTGCACGACACGGTCACCGTGCGAGGTCGACTCATTTTTACTGACTTGACCCGATGACACGGTCATCATTGGGTTTAGTCTGACATTGTCAACTTTACTGCATGGCACGGTCGTCGCACAGGGTTCACATGACTTTGTCGACTTGTCTTGCACGACAGGGTCGTCATTCAAGGTTGACCCATTTTTGTCGACTTGGCCTGATGACACGGTCGTCATTGGGTTTAGTCTGACATTGTCAACTTTACTGCACGACATGGTCGTCGCCCAGGGTTGTCATGACTTTGTCGACTTGTCTTGCACAACACGTTCGACGTGCAAGGTCGACTCATTTTTGCTGACTTGACCCTATGACACGGTCGTCATTGGGTTTAGTCTGACATTATCAACTTCACTGCATGACATGGTCGTCGCGCAAGGTTCACATGACTTTGTCGACTTGTCTTGCACGACACGGTCGCCGTGCAAGGTTGACCCATTTTTGTCGACTTGGCCCAATGACACGGTCGTCATTGGGTTTGGTCTAACATTGTCAACTTTACTGCACGACACGGTCGTCGGCAGGGTTGTCATGACTTTGTCGACTTGTCTAGCACAACACGATTGACGTGTGAGGTCGACTCATTTTTGCTGACTTGACCCGATGACACGGTCGTCATTGGGTTTGGTCTGACATTGTCAACTTTACTGCAAGACACGGTCGTCGCGCAGGGTTGTCATGACTTTGTCGACTTGTCTTGCATGACACGATCGACGTGCGAGGTCGACTCATTTTTGCTGACTTGACCCGATGACATGGTCATCATTGGGTTTGGTCTGACATTGTCAACTTCACTGCACAACACGGTTGCGCAGGGTTGTCATGACTTTGTCAACTTGTCTTGCACGACACCATCGACGTGCGAGGTCGACTCATTTTTTCTGACTTGACCTGATGACACAGCCGTCATTGGGTTTAGTCTGACATTGTTAACTTTACTGCATGACACGGTCGTCGCGCAGGGTTGGCATGACTTTGGTGACTTAACTCCATGACTTGCTTGGAGCTGCTTAGCCTTCACAAAGGCAAATAAAACACACTACAGGAGTCTGTGCATCGATGAAGGCTACAAAGACATGTCATATGGGGGTGGATATGCTATGTACCCCAAGAAACAAGGTGTCATGAGTGACAAAAGGAGATGATGATTCCGCTAGAAGAGTTTTTTTTTTTTTTTGGATGTGACTTAACCTCAACCAATGTAGTCAAGGCTGCCTACGTACCCTTGTAAGGGATCAAGTCATTATGTAGTTCAATGAGGCAAGGAGATTTTTTTTTTTTTGAAATGTGACTGAACCTCAACTGATGTAGTCAAGGCTGCCTACGTACCCTTGTGAGGGATCAAGTCATTACGTAGTTCAAGATACAAGAGGGCCTTCTTTAGGCATAGTAGCGCTTCAAGAACTTCCCATTGATAGGGCCAATCTGCAAGCCATCTTTGTCGACCAACTTGTAGGGTCCGTTCGTGTATACTTCTTTAACGACGTAGGGGCCATCCCACTTAGGAAGAAATTTGTTTCCAGTTCTGTGAGTAACCACAATTGGTCTTCGCACAGCAAGGACTAAGTCCCCAACTTGAAAAGAGTGTATATGGAGATGCTTATTGAAAGACTTATACATCCTAACTTGGTAGCATTCAAGACGTTGTTGGGCATTGAGCCTTCTTTCATCTAACGCCTCCAACTCTTCAAGTCGTAATTTGGCATTTTCTTCACTCATGAGCCCTTCTTGCACTGCCATTCTCAAAGATGGGATTTGGCGCTCCAGTAGGAGAACAACTTCAACCCCGTATACCAGTGAGTAAGGAGTGGCTTGAGTTGGGGTGCAGTATGTTGTCCGGTACGCCCACAAAACTTCACCGATCTTCTCATGTCAGTCTCTCTTTGATTTGTCAACTATTTTCTTGAGGAGACTACAAAGCGTTTTATTGAAGGCTTTAGCAAGCCCATTTGCTGCTGCATTATAGGCAGAGGAGTTGTACTGCTTGAAGCTAAACTTTTCGCAAAGTGTATCCATGGCCTTATTGTAGAATGGCCTCCCATTATCAGTGACGATATAATAAGGTACGCCATACCTGAAGATGATGTTCCGGCATATGAAGTTGACCACTATATCCTTTTTCACCTAGCGAAATGGAGCAGCTTCAGCCCACTTGGAGAAGTAGTTAGTAGCAGCAAGGATGTATGCATGCCCGTCGAATGACTTTGGTGTTAGTGGTCCGATGACGTCTAAAACCCATGTGTCAAAGGGCCATGAGGCAATTGTAGGATGCAGTGGCTCTGGTGGTTGGTGAATAAAATTTGCATGAACCTGACATACTTTACATCTCTTTGCATAGTCCATACAATCCTTCACCATGGTAGGCCAGTAGTATCCCATCCTCTTCAGTTGGAAGTGGAGTTTCGGACCCGACTGGTGAGCACCACAAACTCTAGAGTGTGCCTCCTCTAATGCCTTGGAAGCTTCATCATCGCCAAGGCACCTTAAGAAGATGCCGTCAAAAGATCGCCGGTAAAGGTTCCCCTTAAAATAAATAAACCGAGGCGCACAACGCTTTATGCCAGTTTTACGCCTGGGGTTGTCTAGCAACTTGTTGTATTCTAAGTAATCGATCAGAGGTTGTCTCCAATCTTCCTTATCAATTTCGTAGACTGACGTTGCTCTACATTCATCACCACCTTGAGCATCGTCCACTGGAGGAACAACCCATCTTTGGCATATCGGGACCTTCATTTCTTCTCCCGTCAAAGTGAGGGCAGACGCCAAGCAAGCAAGTGCATCAGCTTGCTTATTCAATTCCCTGGGAACATGTGCTAACATGAAATGCTCACACTGCTAAAGGAGTTTGCTAGCATATTGAGCAAATGGGATCAACTCGGGCTTCTTCACCTCGTACATCGAGAGGAGTTTATTCACGACTAGCTTGGAATCCCCGAAGATCTTAAGCTCAGCAATATTCTTTTCTACTGCCATCTCGAGTCCAAGAATTAATGCTTGATACTCGGCAACATTGTTTGAGCACCTTTCGGTAAGGGCAAAAGCATAAGGCAGCACATCGCCTTCCGGAGTGACAAAGAGGACTCCTGCCCCTGCACCATGTCTGCTTGCTGCTCCATCGAAGTACATTCTCCAAGGTGGTGTCAGGTCAACGAGCATAACATCCTCGTCAGGTAAATCATCTGAGAAGTTCCAAGTATCGGGAATCGGATTGTCAACAAGGAAGTTCGCAAGAGCTTGCCCTTTAATTGCCTTTTGAGGTACGTAGACAATTTCGAGCCCTTACAACAACAATGCCCACTTACCTACTCGTCCTGAAAAGTCAGAGCGAGACATGATGTACTTGAGAGGGTCACCCTTAAGATGAGTCGAACTGAATGCACTTGAAAATAATGTCGCAGCTTTTGGATAGAGAAGATCAAGGCCGAACATATTTTCTCAATCGGCGTGTAATTAATTTCTGCCACAGCCAAGGTCCGACTAAGGTAATAAAGGGCATTCTCCTTCTTATCCTCATTTTCTTGTGCGAGGAGGACGCCCAAGGAACGTTCTTGAGCTGAAAGGTAAAGTATGAGTGGTCGACCCGGTATCGGAGCTTGTAAGACAGGTGGCTTAAGCAGATATTCCTTTATACACTGGAAAGCATTCTGGCAAGCATTGTCCTAGACGAACTCTACATCCTTCTTCATGAGTCGGTTGAAGGGTTGACAACGTCCAACAAGATTGGAAATAAAGCAATGAATGTATGCCAACTTCCCTTGTAAACTTTTGAGCTCGTGAAGATTCCTTGGTTCGGGCATCTTTAAGATTGCATCGATCTTTAAAGGATCAATCTCGATTCCACAATGTCACACAATGAAACCAAGAAATTTGCCAGATGTAACCCTGAATGCACACTTCAAAGGGTTCATCCTGAGCTGGTAACGACACAGACGGTTGAACATTATTTGAAGATCTGTTAAGTGCTCTCCCCTTTTCTTGGACTTCACAACCAAGTCATCAACATAGCACTTGACCCGCTTGTGCAGCATGTTATTGAATATCTTCTGCATCACTCTTTGATATGTCGCCCCTGCATTTTTCAATCCAAATGGCATAACTTTGTAACAGTAAATGCCTTTTGGAGTCCGAAAAGTTGTCAGTTCTTCATTCTTTGGGTCCATGTGGATTTGGTTATAACCGGACAATCCATCCATGAAGGAGAGGACTTCATGACCAGTGGTCGCATCAACCATGATCTCTGTGATGGGTAATGGAAAGTCGTCCTTAGGGCATGCAATATTGAGGTCACGAAAGTCCACATAGATGTGAATTTGCCCGTTCTTCTTTCTCACCGACACATTGTTCGCAATCTAGGTGGGATAAGGGACCTCTCGAATGAATCCTGCTTCAATCAATTTGTCCACCTCAGCTGTTATTTGAGGTAGCAATCCGGGATGGTATCGCCTCTGTGCTTGTTTGATTGGCCGCACTCCATGTTTGACGGAGAGGCGATGTACTGCGACCTTTGGGTCCAACCCTGGCATCTCTTGGTAGGACCATGCAAAGACATCCCTATACTTTGCCAAAAGTTTGACGTAAGCCTCTTCCTCTGCTGGACTTAGGCTTGCATTGTGGAAGATCGAGCATTGTTCTTCCTCGGTCCCTAAGTTGACCTCTTTCAACTCATCGACAGTAGCTTGCCCTCCTTCTTCCAAGGCATCTGGGGCCTCCTCCACTTCTGCTTCTTGAATCTTGTCTTCATCAATGTCTTGGATGGTGACATGACAAGATGACATGGCCTCATAATCGGTGCCTTGACTACACCCCTCATTTGGTTTAGTCAATACTACCATTCGAGTGTTTGCCCTTAGCGTCTTGTCGATTGTCACGTCTAGCTCCAGGCACCTCTTCATCCGAGAAGGGATCGTGCTTCAAAGAGACTTTGTTCCAATGTACAGAGGTTCTGCTCTCTCGCTTTGCCCCTTTGTCATTCCAACAGTTTGGCAAGCTCATGGGGTTGTTCCCAACCTTTGCCTAACCGGCCTCCTGGTTTCCCAAGTTTCAGTTTCCTCGGGGGTCTCTCCTAGTCTGTCAAAGACCGATGACCTCTTAGGATGCTTGCCTAAAAGATTAAATACAGAAGGCCGTGTAGATAGCACTGGCTCTAACTCTCGCTCCAGTTCTCACTCTAGCTCATCTTCACCCTCTGCAGAGCTATATTTTGTAGAGGCCTTCCTTATAGGAAAGCGCATGGGTTCGGATGGAGTATAGCCCAAACAAGGTCGTGAGCTCCCAACAGCATACCCTTGCTCCTTCAGAGCAGCTTGCGTCTTTGTCAACCTTCGCATGCCAGATGTGCTAGCAGTTGTGCTGGATTTTGACAATGATTTTAGGTCTTGGTCATATCTAACTTTCGCAAGCAACTTGTAAGCATTAGGGTCAAATCCATCTTGGCGCTTCATTGGCCGTGACCCTTGTATGGTGTGTGGTCCTTGTATGGGCCGTCTAAATCCTTTCAAGGGAGGGCTGGAAGGTTTGACTGCTTCAATCTTTATGACGAGCAGGTTCAATCCTTCCAAACCCTCGACCTTCAGGTCCTTATTGCATGCGAAAGGAGACTCCCTTCCTTCCTCTGCGACTTTGGGACGTACTGCAAGATGGGTACCGACTTTTTCCCCTGATTGGCCGCAGCGTCTTCCTTCCCAGTTTTTGAGGAAACATTGATCTTTGTTGCCTCCTAGGCAGTCTGTCCTTGTTTTTAGCTTTCATCCTCATTGGATTGATGCATCTTGCCCTTTCCTTTCGAGGGTGACATCTGTCGGACCCATCCCGTCACCTTACTTCTAATGTAGAATTTGGCATCTACAAAATGAGTTTCAGCCTCTATGAATGGTTTATCATCTTCCATAATAGTTTTCTGGCAGCCATCCTTGACATATTTGAAGCATTGATGAAGGGTGGAGGGCACTACCCCATTCTCATGATTCCAAGGGCGACCTAGGAGCAAGTTATAGGTCGTTTTTGCATCTATCACGTGGAAGAGCGAACTTGATTCCATTTCATCTATCAGCAAGTCAACTTTCAATTTGTCAATAGCCCTTTGCCCCCCTTGGTTGAAGCCTTGGATCATCAACCGATTGTCTAGGAGTTCGTCAGCTGTCACTCCTAAGTTCCTCATAACTTGAGC
The DNA here is from genome assembly GCA_037672795.1 of Lagerstroemia speciosa. Lineage (NCBI taxonomy): Eukaryota > Viridiplantae > Streptophyta > Magnoliopsida > Myrtales > Lythraceae > Lagerstroemia > Lagerstroemia speciosa. The sequence continues at coordinate 2,513,515 of CM075297.1, read as the reverse complement.
GGGCATGATATTCACCACAGAGCCACCGTCTATCAATATCCTATTCACTTGATGCCCCCGGACATAGCCCGCCACAAAGAGTGGCCGGTTGTGTGACTCAGCTCTGAGGACTAGGTCCTCCTCGGTGAAGGTGATTGCCTCATGGCAATTCACCTTGGGAGAGGGATGAGAGACGTCAACCCCATCTTTTTCCTAGTCCTCCTCACCAATAGTTTGGTTGCATGAGGAAGGGGAAGTCATGGTGTCTCGCAACCTTTTTGAAAGAAAGTCCCACAATGTAATTGGGAGTCTCGCCTTCTGGTGAAAAGGGTCGTCGATCTCAACTTGTGTTTTGCATGTTCTCTTGGAGGCCAGCTTCATCTTGCTTTGATGTGCCTTGGACTGCATTTTCGATCCTTTAGCTGCCTTGCCTGAAATGTGCCTTCGTCCCTTTGGCAGCTTTTGTGAGGTGTGCCTCCGAGTGCCTTGTGATACGCACAGATCGGGCTTTGAAGCTTTCCTCCATCTGGTGACAAGGATCCAGCCCTCTTCCTCTGCTTCGACGCAATCCACAACAGCATGTGTGGAAGGCCTCGTAACTGTTGTTGTTACCACTGCATTCGCCATGCATCTTGTGGAACCCGAGATATGTGACGGGTAAGAATGAGCAGCCTCAATCGGGACGGGGTCGAAGCTTCCAAACCTGATGGTTTGTAAAGGTGACACCTCAGGTTCTTCCAGGATGGAAACAATGTTGCTGGTCGTCGCGTCATCATCAAATGCAATCTTTCCTTGGCGTGCTAAGTCCATGATCTTTTCTTTCAAGACAAAGCACCTCTCCACTAGGTGGCTCACCAAGCGATGGTATTGGCAGTAGTTTGGGTCGTTTGTACGACCCGCTTGTTGCGGACACTTCATTGGGGGCAACTCGATTAACTTCAACTCGAGCAAGCGCTCAAGCATACCCACAACATCGGCGTCTAGGAATGGGTATGCCTTGTTCTGCAACTCCTCCAGCGTAGGCTTCGTCTTTGCCTTCTACTCAATGGGAGGAGCCTTCTCTTCTTTCTTCTTCTTCCCGGAGATCTTAACCGGGGCAACAGCAGCAACAGTCAGAGCCTGCTTGCCATCTATCTTGGAAGAGGACTTGCCCCCCTTCTTCACATCTTGACACTCCTTCGTCTTGCCAGGCTCTAGTACAGGTGGCCCTTGCACGCCGCTGGTCCTAATGCTCAGCTCCATGTCGTGTGCACGGGTTACAAGCTCTTCAAACGTGTAGGGCTTGATCCCTTGCAGGATGTGGCATAAGCCCCAGTGCATCCCTTGAATGCACGCGTCGATGACAAAAGCCTCAGACAAGCAGTCCCTACAGTTGAGGCTCAAGTTCCTCCACCTCTGTATGTAGTCTGTGACAGACTCGTCCTTCAACTAGCGAGCTCGATCATGCTCACTGTGCGCTTAGCACTATAGAACCTGTTCAGAAATTCTCGCTCGAGCTGGTCCCAACTGTCAATGGAACCAGGCTCGAGGTCAGTATACCACTCAAATGTGTTGCCCTTCAATGAGCAAACGAATAGTTTCACTAGGAGGTCTCCCTCAGTTCCTGCATTGTTTTAGGTCTCGACAGAATGGGCGACATGTTGCCTTGGGTTGCCCTTCCCATCAAATTGCTGGAACTTCAGTGGCTGGTAGCTGGCAGGCATCCTCATCATGTCAATTCTCGGGGTGTAGGGCTTGACATCTACCGTCAGTGATGAAGAGCTTGCTTGTACTTGGCCCTTTAGGGCTTCCTTGATGATTTCCTGCAACTGATCTGCCGGAATGGACCCATCATCAGGAACACATAAGGTCCTTGTTGATGATGCCACCGTCATGTCAGTAGTGGCAACACCTGTAGTCTGTCCTTGGGCAACAACAACATGTGGGGTTTCCACAGGTGTCAACGTTCTCGGAGCAGTAACAACAGTCTGTGAGACATGTCCTTCCTTAGGAGCACTGTTGTTGACTTGGCTCGATTCCTCCATGGCCTCAAGCCTGTTCATCAGGTAGGTAATCTGTGAATCGCGCTCCCGAATGGTCTTCATCAAGCCTTCTAGTGTCTTGGCCATGATAGAGACCTGCTCCTTGAGCAATGACGTGTTCGTCATCATGGAAGGCAATATTGCCGTGGTGCGTGAGCTTTCGGCGTCAGTAATGGGCTTCTGAGGTGAAGGTGGAGTGGAGTCATCGCTACTCTGTGGGTCTTCATTGCCAGTAGCAACCTCCTCCTTTGCAGCATTTTCTTCCTCTTGCAGGAAGTGTTGAGCCAACACATGCTCAATGAGGGCGGGCACATTGATGTCAGCTCCTTGTCCTGTCGGGGTTGACAAGGCACTGGGGATGCTAGACCCGAAGACAGGTTGGTCTTCATCGTCACCCCACCATGTGCAACTGCCTCCTTAGCACTACTCCCGGTGTGGACCCTTTGTTGGGTCTCCAGGTTGCGATCCACAATAGCATCATCAACACGGCTCTTGTCCTTCATGTCAACAATGATGAACTTCCTTGGCGCCATAGCAACTTGCAAACTTGAGGTCTTGAAAGAGAGATGAGAGGTAGAGAAGGTCCCACTAGGCATGCTAGAAATTTGTGCGCAACAAATTTCAAGTCCGAACTACGTAGACAGGAAAAATGAACAACAAATTATTTTTTATATTGATTGAGGGGTACAATTCCCTAGCAAGAGTCTTGCAAACCATGAGCAAGAAAGTCCTCTGATTCTCCTTCTTGGGCTTGGTCTCAAATAAGGGCTTGGGCTTGCTCTTGGTCGAGGAACGGTGTAGATTCGTCGAGGCCTTTGGGCTTCGTCCGACTAGTCTATGGATGTCTTGGGCAAGGGGGGCTTGTATGGCTTGATCTTGCACGAGCATTGGTTTTGGAGTCACCGAAGGCCTATGGGCTTGATCCGACAAATCCGCTTTTGGGTCTCGAACGAAGGCTGGAGCAGCTTGATCTCGGTCGAGGTGGAATCACCGGGGCCTATGGGCTTGATCCGGGGAGTCTGATTTGTAGTCTCGAGCGAGGGCTTGGGCAACATGATCTCAATCGAGGCGGAGTCACCGGGGCTTGTAGGCTTGATCTAGTGAATCCTTGTGAAGTCTTCCGAATGTCTTCAAGTCGACAGAGCTGTGAGAGTTCTGAAGAGTCTAGAGTTCTGTAGAGTTTTTTCAGATCAATTCTCCTTCCCCATTTATGAAGAGGAGCCCTCTATTTATAGAGGAAATAAGCTGATGTGTCAATCCTCGTACTTGAATCTGATTGGTCGATCAAAATAGATCCTGACCGTCCATCTTGATTTTATGGATAATACCTCATTTTATTTATAGATAATATCCATTTGTGGAGATATTACGTAATCTCCTAGATTCTAGTAGATAATATCTCCATTTATTTTAGATAATATCCACTAATCGGAGATATTCTATACCCTCCAGATTTTTTGTTGATATAATATCCTCTATTTATTTGTAAACGATATTATCTATATTATCTGAAATTATATATTTATTTATTTTAGATAATATCAATTGTATCGATTATCCACAAATATTTTATCGTAGATTACCGAACATTCCCGATCACATGTGTTGTGTATGTATGTATCGAGAAAATTATGAAATTTAATTTATCTGAGATATTAATATCAAATTTAATTGGGCATTTAAGATATCAGACAAGTGGAGTGGCCATTGTCCCCGGGGGGATAGCCCAGTGGTGGGCAAGGTTCTCCTTGCCTCCCAGGTTCTAGGTTCGAATCGTCGGGGACACGAGCCCGTCAGGATTATCCTGGCTTACCTGGTACACGTAGTTTGCGGGCTATTGCGTATACCCCGAGGAGGAAGGTGTCGCAACCACCGCTAGTCGGGCCCGGAAGGCGCTCGGATACCTCGGTTATCAAAAAATAAAAAAGTGGAGTGGCCATTTGTGATTGACTGTAATTTTTCGAGCTCTGCACATGCCCAACAAATTTGAACATCGGGCAAAAGATGACAAACATCACGACACTGAACAAAGGAAAAGATAAGTCCCTTCCCTTCAACAGAAATCTTACGGGAAGCAGCCAATTCACCGATTCACGTGGAACAAAAAGTATCCCAGAGAGGCGTACGACGGAACCATCAATGATTTAATGCGTATGACTCTGATACCAATTGAAGAATTTAGAATCAAATAAACCCAAGAATATACATATTGAAAATGTTAAGAGATTATGCATAAGCATAACGTGGAAGTTTACCTGAATCCATAGTGGCCATTGTGTGATCGGGATCCGAATTTGATCGTATAGATGAATACCAGCCTTCTGAAAGATCGTGTAATTCTCTCTGACTCAACTTAGGTATCAGAGGTCAGATTTATATAGTGTGACTAAGGACTATAACCCCTCTATTGCATATTAGTGCCCAAGGTTTTATTAATTTTTAATTCTACCCACCATGGAATTAGAAATTGCCTTTTGTTATCTACACATTAGTCTCACATTTTTACGAGATGTCATTATGGCACATTATTAAACTTAATTAGATTACTTAATCGGGTCAACTATTAGAATAGCATGATACTCGATCAATGATATATTGTTGGACCATATTAGTCAGATTAAAAATCTAATATCGTATTATCATTTCACATGTTAACACCGTTGCATTGAAACTTCACGAGTTCATTTTTTAATTTTTTATTAATTTAATTTTTAAAATATAGAATAAATGATAATTAAATAATGAAATAACGAAATCAAAAAATAAACTGAAAAAAGAGAAATAAGCGAGTCTAATGCCATTTCATCCCTTCGGATTCACCAATTATCAACTACGTTAATCCTAGTGGAGGCCGTTAGCCTTGCAGGGGAAAAATGGTAGTAAGGAAGGTTCTCTCTGGAATCACCAATGTCTTTATAGAGGAGGGTAGTTATCAGTGAGCAATGTTCACCTTCAATTAAAAATTTTCAATTTCTCACTAGCGATAATGCCTCTGGGGGAGGATAACCGGCAACACAAAAAGGATGTGTGATTACGGACAAGTCCCTCCATCAATTTCTCTTCTCTCTTTTAAAATTTATTATTATATTTGTCATTAATTAAATATTTTTAATATTAAAATAATTTAAAAAATTAAAAGTGTATTTTCATGAAAATGTTTGAAAAAATCTATCCTAAAAAAGTTTATGATGGAAAAGATAAAATAAAAGAGTTGAGAACCAGATTTGTCATTAAAAGAGGCCTAGGTAAAAATGCCAAAGGAATAAGAGATTAGGGGGACAAAAACGAACTTTTCCTGAAAAATAAGTGGGAGGTGAGTAGTATATTAAATCAATAAATGTAAAAAAAAATGTTAATTTACTTGAAAAATACTCATCCTTCCCAAACCCTTCTAGTAAATTAGGGATTAAAAAAATGTGTTGTTTCAAGATTATGAGAATAATGTAACCCTCCGTAACAATAAATTCTCAAGTGATGCTGTTGTACCACATGAGATAAGAAAATACTAATTAAAATATGACAAGTAAGTAAATTAGTACTAATCACATGAGCAATTACCATAATTATTACTAGTTAAAGTAATTTAATTAGTTCCTCCTATTGTGAGGTAGGATAGTCTAAATTTTTTTCCTTCCTTCCTTTCTACCTACAAGAATCATTTAAATTGCTTTAATTAGGATTAATTATTGTAATTGTTTGGGGATTGTTACTTATTTGCTAATTTGTCAAAATTTTATTGTCGCTTCCTCACACCACGCTGTGAGATATGATCATCTATGACTTTCTTGTCAATAAGGAATTTTTTTCACTCCTTGACATTGATCTCTCAATCCTTTATCTATCTTCTATAAATTACTATATGACTCTACATAACAGTTTTAATATCATTTTCCTCTTCCAAATTGCTTTTGACCAGAAATATTTGAAAGTTAATCAGTTGTATATCTTCCAAAACTACACTCAACTAAAATTATTAAAAATTAATTAATTATGTCATAATTAATTGTAATAGATCCTAATGTTATTTCAAATACGCGCTCCCTATTCTAGAGCATTTACTTACCCTTCCAAACCATTATTCTCATCCCAATTTATTTTTAACATAAAATTTATGTAAAAATGATAATAGTGTTTTATATTGCCCACAGTGGATCACACGGTTTTGCATCTACTAACTTTCAATCCAAAGAACTTAACGCTCCAAATAGTGTAGAGCATGTGCACTTCTAAGGATACTCTACAAATCAAATTTCTTAAAAAATTTAGTATTTAACAAGTAATTTTTAATTGACATTTTAAATGGGAAGACAATAAAATCTTTTATAGATCATTTACCCAAAAAGAATCATTTAAAGATAGTCCAAAAATATCAAATTTCATATTTTTGTAAAGAACTGCACTTATGACAAGTTATTTGTAATGAGCAACATTTTGATAGTAAAGAAAAATTTCTCACTATATGGAAGAAAATAGTAAATTCTTATCGAATAGTAAATTTTAATAAATTTCTTATTATTCTGTAACTAGAGTTGCCCAATAAATTGTGATTTTGTTGCTCATCGACTTCTTGTAGTTTATGTCAATGTAGAATCTTTGTCATGTCACATGATTTTGCTCTTGTTATCAAAATTACAAAGTTTGAGTAAAAATATGAGTAAATTAACAAATTTGTTCGTAAGAGATGGGTTTTGCATCATTTGAATCATTAAATTTTTTTTGCATCACTTAACTCCTCCAGAGATGGATTTTACATCGTGAGTCCCTACATATGATTTTTGCATCAATCATACCCTTTTAGTGTATCGATTATGTCCCTCATGATATCAATTGGGACCCTCATAATATCAATTAGTGTACTCTATTAAAATGAAGGTTGACATTGTTATTATACTATCAAATAGGTCACCATCTTCATTTCCTTTTTTTTAATCAATTAAGGTCACCATCCAATTCTCATCTTTTTCTTAGTTCTCCCATGGAGTCTACTGCAGATATGGCATCTGAGGCGAATGTCACACATGTATAAATGTTAACGTGGCATGTCCAAATAATATTTAATAAAAATTTTCAATTTTTGTAAATTAGAAAAAAATTAAAAAATTCAGAAAAATTGTAAAAAAATTTGAGAGAAAATTTTAAAAATACAAAAAGGTTATAAATATAGGAAAACTATAAAAAGTTAAAACTATTCAAAATATATAAAACATGAAGAACTTGAAAATTTTAAAGATTTGTGAAAATATAAAAATTTGGAAATATTTATACATTTTATACAATTAAAGAAATTTAGAAAATATGGAAAATGTAAAAAATTTGAGAAAAATACAAAAACATTTGAGCAATTTTAAGAAATATTTAAATTAAATGTTCAAAATATATACATTTTTTTGCTTTTTTTTTTTGTAAATTATGAAAAGCTTGAAAGTAAAGAAAAAGTTTATAAAATTCTAAAGGGTATAAAAACTGAAGAAACCAAAAATTTTTTCATAAAAATCATAAAATAAAAAGAACTTACAAGTTTCCAATGTGGTGCCAATTTTGAAATTATTCAAAAAAATTAGACATTTATTTTAAAAATTTATAAAAATTCAAAAATAGATAAGATTCTAGAAATTATGCAAGATATATATTGTGGATGGATGGACTATACTATGGATGACATAAGGGGATACTTATAAAGATGATAAAAAAAGTTTTTAAATTTTTTTGAAAAATTTCAAAATTATCACAGAGGTGATTGATTAGTATTTTAAATGATATTATTTTTTTAAAATTTTTTAGAATTTTAAAAATTCTTAGATTTTCGGTATCTATTGAATTTTTGTAAATCTTTTGAATTTTTTCTTATTTTTAAAATAATTTATTTCTGAAAATTTTTAATTCTTTGGAATTTTAGGAAAATTTTTCAAAATTTTCTAATTTGGAAATATATGTTTTCAAAAATTTTAAATTTTTAAATAAATATCTCATTTCTTTTACATTTTTGGAATATCTTAGAATTTATCAGATTTTTCTAGAAATTATTTGAAATTCCTTACAATCTTTTCTTTTTTATTTTTTTGAATTTTGATTTATTCTCAATCATTATTATTTTTATGAATTTTTTTTACAAATTTTAGGATTTCTTAAGGATTTTTTTCTTAATTTTTTGTAATTTCTTTGTAATTCACAAAAATTTAAAAATCTTTTTCTATTAATAAATTTTATGGTATTTTTGTAGAAATTGCTTGAAATTCCTTATAATCTTTTTGTTTTTTTTTATTTTTTTATGAATTTTGATTTATTCTAAATAATTATTATTTTTATGAATTTTTTTACAAATTTTATTTTTTTAGAAATTTTCTTAATTTTTTGAAGTTTCTTTGTAATTCAGAAAATTTTGAAAATCTTTTTCTATTAATAAATTTTTATTTAAAATATAAAATGGATGCGCCACATCAGCACCCACGCACGTATGACGTCCACATGAAATGCCACATGACCAAAATACCAATTTTCGTTAAAATTAATGGAAAAGTTGATGGTGCATTTTTTAGGGACCTAATTAATATCATGATAAACTTAATTGATACCACCAGAGACCCTAAATTGCTAGAGGAAACTTCCACCTCGAAACTCCATATATCCCCTACATAATCATCATATATCTCATGGTTCAGATCGGTGTTGATCCTCTCGGACTCATGTAGCCAATTGTCCCTAAGGTGCTGCCATTCTGGGGACTCATCGAGGGAAGGGCAATGTTGGAAGAGGGTGGGAGGGGCAATTGGATCACTCTGGGGGTGAGGTCTAGATGCCGGCCAGGACAGCTACTCTGGGAGATTTCAGCGGTGCCAGGTGGTGGCTGAATCAGTCTCATGGCTTGGTTATGGAAGATTCCGGTGGAGTCGACCTCTCAACAAGTCCCAATAGGTCCTTTTTACCCAAGACAAACCAACTCTACAGAGTTTCTTAGAGGAAATCGATGATAACAGAAGAAGACATCGATTGCAAGTTTCTCAGGACAAGGGCTTTGCCCTCTCACCTACAAGGATCCCTAGATGGATGGATGAAAAGCTTTGGTTGGGCGGAGACTAGAAAGAGGAGGAAGAACAAGGAAAGGAAAAATGATGATTTAATCGTCTTTTGACAGATTTGAGGGAGGTAGAGGATGCAATCATAAAAGTAACAATTCCAAAATCCGAGGTGAAAAAGGAATCATCTTTGCAATTATTGTAAGAATAAACAAACAACGATTTGGAAGGGCTTTCTTTATATTCAACAATTTTAGGGACAGAAAGATGTTTTTGAGATTCAACTATTTTTCTATAAAAAAAACAGCAGGCTTTTAGAGACGAATGGACATTCTATGATGTACAATAAGAACCTCTATGATGTTCAAAACCATTAATGAGGAAATTGATGTTCATAATGATTAACTTGATGTTTAGAAAGATTAATTTGGTATTCACAATGACGAAATTGATGTTTGGAAGGATTGAAATTGGTATTTGAAAGGACTGAAATTGATGTTCGGAAGAAAGGGATTGATGTCCATGAGATGAAATTGGTTTTCAGAAAGATACGATTGATATTAAGAAGGATGCGATTGATGTTCAAGAGAACTAAATTGATATTCAAAATGATGACATTGATGTACAAAATTAAAAAAAAAGGAACTTGTATCACATTGCTCATGGACGAATTAACTAATTTACTCAAATAAAATGCAATTTTACCCCATATTAGAAATATTTTACCTAAAATTCTTTTTACCAATTAAATTTTTTTCCAGCGGCATTTCCATTTTAACAAACGTCAAGAGCACAGAAATTCAATCTCTGTCAAACCTAATCCACCGCCTCGCCTGAAGTTGATGACCATGTACAGGCTTGCCACCCGCAGTGCTGTCCTTTCGCTTCCCGGATGGCGTACGATGGCGCTCTTGCTCCGCTCCCCTGCTCGAAAATACGCTCTGACCACTCCCCCAAATTTCTTTTTGTAACCTCTCTATCCCCTACCTTCCCTCTAGTTTGCTTGGTTTTCCCTTTTATCTTCTTTGATAACTTATTATTCTGATGACCATTGTTTGAAGCGTTTGTCTAAGTTTGCTTGAGCCTCTTAATATTGTGTCTATCGCGCTTCTCATGTATTATTTCTTTCGACGTTTGAGTTTGCATGGTGGACCGTTGTTCTGGGGTTATTTTAACTTTTTGTAAGCTTATTGTTGTTTCTTTGCTTGAGTGCCTAAGTAGTGTTTAAATGCATGATACGGTCTTCTACTTCGGATGGGAAGGTGAGAAATTGTTAGGAAGATACTCGTAAGATTTGTCAGACTGCAATCTCAATTTATTTTTGTTAACATACCATGTAGTTTGTTCCATATTCACTGCTGACAAGCACAGCTAGTTAACTTAAGAAGCAAGTGTAGTCTATTGCTTCTAAGATAGTTGATATGCTGGCTAACATTAATAAATTATAAGAAAAAACATAATCCTTATGCATATACGTTGCAGAAGCAGACGACTTGTTCAGATATCTTGTTTCAGAAATCGAAGGACACTGGGCGGATGCACGAAGGCTACCAACAAGATCAAAACAACCAATAATTCGTTGGATGACAAAGATATTTCGCATGTAACCTGGTGGAAAGAGGTGAGCTAGTTACATCAAGTTCTTATGTATGAAGTTCTCATGTTTATTCAAATTTAAACACCAAGATACTCTTTTCTCTTTTCCCATTACAGAGATTGCAGATCTGCCGCAAGCCTTCAACCATCCAATTGATAAGCAGGCTGGTGTTTTCCAATTTGCTAGGTGTTGACAGTAACTTAAAAAATGGAAGGTGAGCACTCAAGTATTGAGGATTGCTTACCGTGCTATCAATCTGCTGCTATAATCTGCTGTTGGAAATGTTTTAAACAAAAGTTTGTCCAGTAATCAGATGCATTAACACATATTCAACTTTCAAGATGGGCTAATGGAAAATAATTTCTAAGGTTTCTGGTTATGAAAGTAATGCTTAAACAGTAGGTGCTATCTAGGGCTTGTGTTGGAATGAAGGAATGAAAGTTTGCCATTATCAATTTGCGCTAAAAGACTGTTTTATCACTTTCAATATCCTGTAGGAGCTTATGGAAGGATATAATATGAATAAAATCAATATCGGAATAAAAAATTGGCCTTTTCTATGGAGGTTCTTGAAGAACCATATTGGCAAGACTGTCTTTTTCTCTCAATAAAATCGACCAATATTCCTTTGCCTTCAATGTAGCCTAAAAGAAGGTTCGCTCAACTGGGAAATGTTGCAGTTCAAGTCCAAGTTTCCGCGCGAAGTCTTGCTTTGCAGGGTCTGTATTCATTTGTTATTTTTTCTAGGCTTCGGCGTGCCATTAAGTATGATCTATCACATTTGTTCCTCGCTGTGATTGATGTAATGTGATTGAGAAGGAGGCTTGTGATCTTCTTTTTATTTTTGCAGGTTGGAGACTTTTATGAAGCCATTGGAATAGATGCCTGCGTACTCGTCGAATACGCGGGTTTGAATCCTTTTGGTGGGTTGCGCTCTGATAGCATTCCAAGAGCTGGCTGTCCTGTTATGGTATGGGTTGATAATCCATATGAGAAAAGATTTGCACACACTTCTAAACTATTTTCCTTTCTGATAGTAAAGCCTCATCTGACCTTTCCAAATGGCTCCTCTCTAGAATCTCCGGCAAACTTTGGATGACCTGACCCGTAATGGTTATTCTGTGGTAAGTTCTAATTTTATGGGTAGATTTCCCAAACTTTTTCCCAATAGTTTGCCAAATAATATCTTATCTTGTTGTTTATGTGATTTCATTATGCGTAGTGTGCATCCATCTTTCATTTGCATAAAGGATTATTTTCATGAGGATAAGTGGATTTGACTCTATTCCTCTACCAAACTGCCCCCACCGCCTGTTTATCATGATTGTAATAGTGTTCTCATTATGGTGTTATTATGTAAGTTGATCATGTTGAGGATTAGTTCTGGCATATTGACATCATTCTAGCCTTTCATTACTTGTGCTGTATGTCATCAGCTAATGAGTTGATTTATCTGTTCACATCTAATGTTCTTCGAATGTTTATTTCGGCCCTACAGTGCATAGTGGAGGAAGTTCAGGGTCCAACTCAAGCACGATGCCGTAAAGGTCGTTTTATATCAGGGTAATAATGATGTTGATGGTTGACCCATGATTGTATAGCTAAGTAGATTCTATGGTTTTCTATTGATATTTGATTTGTTTAGGAATTGTAAATGTCTCAATAAGAAATTTTTTTGCCACATTTTGTTTGGAGAATTTGCTTTTACTCGCTTGGTAAATGAAAATATAGCTTTCTTTTTTGCTGCATCTTGTCATTGATTTAATGCATAATTTCAGCTAATCAAATGGTCTGATAATATGCTCACATGAATGGGGTGAATAAACGTAAACTGCTGATGCGCCATGCTCTCGAGAGGATATAAATTTTCTATTATGGAGCAAGTTCTCTTGATGTCTCATCATGATATAGATATGTTGGTTATCAGACAAGGAGAGACTTGAGAATTTTATGGTTATGCCCTTAATATGAATTGCTGATTGAATTATTAAATCTTGAAGTTTGCTACGTGTTATGAACTTTTCCCTTCTGGCAACTGATTTTACATAATCTTTCTTTATTATTCACGTTGGATTTTTCTTTCTTTCCTTCTTGGTGTGCTTTTTTCCTTTTGATACATGCAAATACTCGCTTCAATTTTTATGGTTCTGTAGGCATGCTCATCCTGGTAGTCCGTATGTGTATGGGCTTGTTGGAGTTGATCATGATCTAGAATTTCCAGAGCCGATGCCTGTAATAGGTATGCCCAATTTACTGATCTTCTCTGCTAAGAAATAATATTCACTAAATCAATTGGGAATCAGTGGTTTTGTTCTTTCATGGTGCAGCTATACATAAGAAGATTGCATTGAGTGATGTTCTATTATTTTTGCTGAACTCTGTGGTCAATAGTTTATATTTGTATTATATGCAACAATTTCAGGGATTTCTCGATCAGCAAGAGGGTTTTGCTTTGTTTTAGTTTTGGAGACAATGAAGACATATTCTCTTGAGGATGGTCTTACTGAAGAAGCACTGGTTACAAAACTCCGCACTTGCCATTGTCATCATTTATTTCTTCATGCATCATTACGACAGAATTCATCAGGTTAGTTTTTCTTGTTGGTTTCTGGTTCTGTTTATTTTTGGATGAGAGGAAATCTAAGTCATTGTGAACATAAATTAATGTTTGATCACACATTTGTTCTAATACCTAAGAACTGTACTAATTAGTTGGCTAAGTTAAAGTGGTTTAATATAACACACTGAATTTCTGATTCTAACGTCGCTAACAAGAGGAGGCCATCGTAATAGATCGTGTGATCTTAACTTAGGTTAGGTAAGTTGTTACGTAATATAGTACTACATCAGTGCCCACGCTAAGGATTTATTCTATGCTCTCAGTTCTGTTTTGAAAACCAGAAATTTGGCGGAAGAAAGATATAATGCTTGTGCTTTTATTAAGTAAGCTGACCACTACTAGCTTCACTGGCTGGTTCCTACCTTACTTAGATCATAACTCGATATAGTTCCATCATCTGACAGTGCAAGCTATTTAGTATCATACAATATTAACATGTGTAGAAATCTTATAGGAGAGTAGAGATATGAAGAAAGATAAATGTGGTTGGCCACATGCCAAACCTTGAGCGTTTATTATGTTGAGCAACTCAAGGAATAATATAAAGTAGTGGCCTATATATAGGCTAAATGACACGAGCTGGGAAATAAGAATATCATCTCTAACAATCCATACCAAAATAAGAAACTGAATTACAATTTAAATTGATACGTACTAACTTGATCAAACATAATCTTCTTCAACTTCTGAAATTGTAAAATATCTGTACTAAAGTTGGTTGTGTTTACTAGTGTGCAAAATGTCCGGCAAAAAAAAGGGCTATGATGATTGTAAGTTGTTTCCTAAGATGATATAGAGTAGTGGCCTTTTTTTTGATCATTAAATAAATATTTGTATTACTAAACACCAAGTAGGTGCAAGAGTTTACAAAAAATCGAGCCATTTACAAGAATTGCTGAACATATCACTCAAAAACCAACATGTTCGCAGCAACTAATTCCCCCTCCCTATACACCCCTGTGTACCAAAAGTATAGTTCCTTTACCCATCTAGCTACAGTTAGCCTATCCCATGTCTCCCTCCCTTGAAAGGCTCTCCTATTCCTTTCCCTCCAAGTAAACCAGAATATAGAAAAGGGAATTAATGTAACGAGGGCCTTCGTCTTCTGGAACATTTTTATCCCATTCCAGGCATTGAGTTGCTCCTTAACTGTACCGGCCTGTATCCAGCTGATGCCCATCCTCGTAAACGCCGTCTCCCACAACCTCCGAGTCCACCGACAATGCAGAAGTATATGGTTAATGGACTCTTCCTCATCTTTGCAAAGGAAGCATCGATTAACCAAAACCTTTCCTCTTCTCCTCAAATTATCTATCGTGAGGACTCTACCCCAAGTTGCTTCCCATGTGAAGAAGCTAACCTTTGATGGGACACCCTTTTTCCACACTTGCTTCCATGTGGAGTCCTCGACCTCGCTCCTTGGTAGGAGTTCATTGTAATAGGTTTTCACAGAGAATTTCCCATCCTTGTCTCCTGTCCACCGTAGTTTGTCTTCCCCTCTTTGAGGTTTGGACTTATACAGTAGATCATAGAACTCAACAAAAGATTCCAACTCCCAATCTTGGGCCTGTCTACTAAAACGAATCTCCCACGCACCTCCGTTACCGTCTTGTTTCCACAGTTCTCCCACAACCGCTTCTTTGTCTCTCGCCACGTTATAAATCTCTGGAAACCTCTCCCTTAGAGTCCCCTCCCCGCACCACCTGTCGGTCCAAAAGGACACTCTATTCCCTTCTCCCAAAGATATACTGGTATGTGGCCAAAATGTTGCCCACCCTCTCAATATGCCTTGCCATGGGCTCCATCCCACTGGTCCTCTTATTGGCTTCGTGATCCAACCGGGGGTTTGGATGCCATATTTATCCGCCACCACTATCCTCCATAGCTGATCCGACTCCCTCGTAAATCTCCATAACCACTTCCCGAGTAAAGCTTCATTGAAATGGACTAGGGACTTCACCCCTAGGCCGCCTCGTTCCTTTGGCTGTTTCACTACTTCCCATCTCACCAAATGGTACCTTCGCTCAGCCTCTATGTCTCCCCACAAGAATCTGGCCTGAATGGATTCCAGCTTCCTCACTACGCTCATCGGGATTGGGAATAGTGACATGTAATATACTGGAAGGTTTGCCAAAGTCGATTTGAGTAGAGTTAATCTTCCTCCCTTTGACAAATAAGGCCTCTTCCATCCTGCTAATTTCCTCTCAAATCTCTCTATGACAGGGTTCCAGATATCCTTAGATTTGACATTCGTCCCCAAAGGGAGTCCCAGGTAGGATATCGGTAGAGAGCCCAGCTTACACCCTATTACCATGGCAAGCTCCTGTTCGTTTCCTCCCCTTGTTACAGGAATCAGCTCGCTCTTGCTTAGATTAATCCGTAATCCGGATACCGCTTCAAAACATGTAAGAATGCATCGGATGTGAGCAAAGTATTGAGCTTCATTCTCGCAGAATATCAGTGAGTCATCTGCGAACAATAAATGGGTCACTCTCGTGGAGTTGTCTGTTCGTCCGACTTTCAGACCCCGAATTAGATTTTCCTCCGAAGCCTTGTCAAAGAAACTACTAAGTAGCTCCATGACAATTAAGAATAGGAATGGAGACAGTGAGTCTCCCTGTCTCAGGCCCCTTGATGACTTAAAGAATCCGGATGCTTCACCATTTATCATAACCGAGAAGGAAGCTGTAGAAATACACCACTGGACCCATCCTCTCCATTTCTCCCCGAAGCCCATTCTCTCCGATATCTCTAGTAGACAGTCCCAAGAGACGTGGTCGTATGCCTTTTCCATGTCCAGTTTGCAAATGACCCCCTGACCTCCCTCTCTGGCACACGAGTCGACCACCTCGTTGGCGATTAGCGCTGCATCAAAGGTTTGTCTTCCTCCCACAAAGGCATGTTGAGAATTACTCACTATGGAAACCATCACCGTTTTGATGCGCTCTGCTAGCACCTTCGAGATAATCTTATAAGTGGAACTCACCAGGCTTATGGGTCGGAAATCCGTGATGTTCTCCGCTCCCCTCTTCTTTGGGATTAGACATAAGAAGGTCGAATTGATGCTCCTTACAAATTTATTTGAGGTATGGAACTCCTCAAGCAATGCCATCATCTCATCCTCCAACAAACCCCAATTCTCCTTGAAGAAAGAGATGGTGAATCCGTCTGGGCCCGGAGCCTTGTCTCCGTCGCTATCCATCACGGCCATCTTAACCTCCTCTCGCGAGAACGGTCTCTCCAGCCATGTAGCCTTCTCCGGCTCCATCCGTTTGAACCGAACCCCCGTCAATCTTCGTCTGTACCTTCTCGATTGGGTGTACAATCTGTTGTAGAAGTTGCAAATCTCCTCCTTCATAACTCCCTGGTCGACAATTGTGTTTCCACCAATTATTATCTTCTGCAAGTAATTAAAGCTCCGATGAACGCAGGCCGACCGGTGAAAGAAAGTTGTATTTCTATCCCCCTCCTTAAGCCATAGTTCTTTTGACCGTTGCCTCCACGCTATCTCTTCCCACTTGGTGACCTCTGCCAATTGATTTTTTATGCAAGCTCTTCGTACTCGTTCCCCCTCCCCTATGCCTCTCTCCTCCTCCAGCCTATCCAGACCCACTAGCTCTTCTAATAGCGTTATTTTTTGCCTTGTGAGGTCCGTGGCCGAGGCTTCCTTCCATGCCTTTAACTTGTCCTTCAGTAGCCTCAGTTTCTTCGCCAACCTGAAACTCGCGTGTCCTTGAACCTCGAAAGAGTCCCACCATTCTTTGATCTTGCCCAAAAATCCTTCCTGTCTCAACCACCAATTTTCAAACCGAAACGGTGTAGGCCCCCATTTATATCATCCATCTTTAACACAATCGGGTGATGATCTGACAGTACTCTCGGCAGTAAATTCTGGGATATATTGGGCACCATCATCTCCCATCCTGATGATATAAGGAATCGATCAATCCTGGAAAAAGAGGCCGTATCCCTATTGTTTGTCCAGGTATAAATTCCCCCTGTCAATGGCACATCGACCAAACTAAGTTCAGCAACCACATCCCTGAACTCCCTCATACATCGTGATTCATTAGTCCCTCTCGATCTTTCGTTTGGATATAAAACAGTGTTGAAATCGCCTCCCACCATCCATGGGTGATCCCAACTCTCCCGTGCCCTCCTAAGGTCTTCCCACAGCATTTCTCTCCCCATGCCTTCTCCCGGTCCATACACCCCCGTAAATACCCACTGGAAGTCAACCTCCACCGAGGAGAGTAGGCACGAGATAGAGTGTACTCCTATCTTCGTATCTTCCAGCTTCCATCGTTCCTTTTTCCAACCCACCAGAATTCCCCTAGCAGCACCTATTGCCCATAAAGCCCTCCAATCCCATGTCTTCAGCCCCAAAATTGACCCTAGTACTCCCTCGTCTTCCTCTCCCAACTTTGTCTCGGATAGGCATACCACATCCGCCTTCCAATACCTCAACCAGCTACCCACTTGTTTCCTTTTACTGGGATCGTTCAAACCCCTCACATTCCATGCCACGATGTTACACTTATTCATCGATATTGTTCCTCCGCCCCCTTTCCTCTTCCTCCCTTCCTTCGCTAATTCTACGCTGCTCGATCTCCCTTATCATGTCTCGAAACTCTACTTCCCCTTCTTCCATGTTTAAACCCAGCACTCCGCCAATCCTTGGTGCCAAGTGCACAACCAGATCTATCAAGGCCCTTTGCGTGTTCTCCTTGCTGCCACTGTTTTGCAACCACTCAGCTAAGCTGCCTTCTTCTAATGCCTCCGTCAATTGTAGTCCAACCGCCTCCGTCCGTTGACCCTTCCTCCTTGAATATGTTATTCTGCACTGGTCGCCCGATTTCCTTGACTCCAATATTTCCACCGTACTTCCTTCCTTGAACCCCTTTTTTAGGCTAAATGACCCAAGTATACCGGGAAATAAGAATCTCTATCTCTAACAATTCGTACCAAAAACAAAAACTGAATCACCACTTTGAATTGATACATACTAACTGGATCAAATATAATCTACTTCAATTTATGAAAGAAAAAAATATACCTAATAAGTAGTGTTGGTTATGTCTACTAGTATCCCAAAATGTTCTGCAGAAAAAAAGGGCTATGATGATTGTAAGAAGTTGTTTCCTCTAAAATCTCTCTACAACTACGAAATATGAGACGGGTTTTTCCTTCTCATTTTGTATCAGAAGCAAAACATTCACTTGGCTATAGAGAGTGGTAATGGGCCACTGTTGAGAACTGCTCAGACGAAGGAGAGAAGTCATCTATCAATGTATTTCGATTCGAACGACACTCAGTGGCTGAGTAATGTTTTGTGGGAGTTTTGGTTCGAACAGGGAGAACCAATGTGGGTCCGTCCTTGGAGGGAGGTAGATCGATCTTTTCTCATCTCTTAAGATAGGAATGCCATAGGTAGGTTCCTTTGACTTGTGGAGGTGATCAAGGGAATGGTGAGGATGATAGTGGTTTCTGAGGGGAGGGAGGCTTAGGGTTGGTCGCTATTTGTATCCAAGGTGTGGACATGATGTCGGTGATGGCAGGGGAGGGGGAGAAAGGGAGGCAACAACGAGGTGGAATGGTGAGAGGGGATGGTTTGAAGATCTTTGAAATCTGCCCTTGTTGTGGGACGAGTCTGAAAGGAGTGGTGTGGGTGGTGGTGAGAGGGGCGGAATCGAAGGAGACAACAAAGAAGGGGTAGGCGAGTGATAGATCGGATTCTTATGTGAGGTGTTGCCTTTCACAGTTGAAGAGGTCAAATGTGCCTTTATGGACTATGATAGGTATAAAACCCCGGGCTCAGATGGCTTCACATTAGCCTTCTTGAAGGATAACTTGAGTGTACTGGAACAAGACATGATGGTAATGCTAAGGAGTTTTATGACTCGGGTAAATTTGTGAAAAGTATAAACACTACCTTCATTTGTCGAATCTCTTGGCGGTGTGCCTCGTGTCCCTATTTCCTATACCTAAGGCAGTAGCTAGGAGATTAGAGGCTATACAGGTTAGGTTTTTGTGGGGAGACAGATGAAAAGAAAATATCATCTGTTTAATCGGGAGTCAGTGACGTAGCCGACGGAGTAAGAGGGTTTGGGGATTAAATCTGTCTCGTTTTAGTGGAGCCCTCATTGGGAAGTGGCTTTGGAGGTTCAATTTGAATCAGGACCGGTTATAGAAGAGGATAGTCATAAAGAAGTACGGGTTTGAATCTCTAGGACGGATAACTCTACAAGGAAGGGGATTGGTGGTTACAAACTTGTGGAGAGGGATTGTAAAAGGGTTGCAGGTGTTTAAGGAGAATACGAACATGTTTTTCCCCCTCTTTTTTTGGGGAGAGGGGGATTTCTTTTTGGCATGATTCATGGTGTAGGGAAGGTGCATTATCTGCCAAGTGTCCAGAGATCTACAACATTGCGAGGGATAAAAATGCACTGGCTGAGTCGAGGATTTGTGGAGAGATGAAGATGGGGGAGGTTGTTTGGAGATCCAATACCGGCAAACGCAAGATTGGTAGGAGGAGTCTTTTATGGTTTTCTACGACATTTTATACAAATCCACACACATGGGAGGAGCTGATTGTTTGAGATGGAAAGGGGATCGATCTGGAATCTTCTTAGTGAGGTCATACTACGATAGACTTTTACCAGAGGCATCGAGGGCTTTCCGTGGGGAAAATTGTGGCAAAAAAAGCCCCTATGAAGGTATACTTCTTTGTTTGGGAGGCAGTATGGAGAAGGATTCTTATGGTTGACAATGAGGAAGAGGAGGAAGGTTGTAGTTAATCAATGCCAAATGTGTAAAGAAGAGGAAGAGACAATCAATCACTTATTGTTGAATTGCCAATCGACTTGGGAAATATGGGTTGCGGTGTACAAGATAGTGGGAATTGAGTGGGTGATGGTGGCAATGGTGGATCCAGAATTGAAAGCATTGCTCAGGATTCGTGTTCCCAGGTGCATGAAGAACTTGGCATGGATGATACTTTCTCTGTTGTTTGGGCTACTTGCAAGGAGAGAGAGGAGGGCCTTTGATGGAGTAGAATCACTTGGTAGGAGTGCAGTGGATAGATGGCCAAGGGAGTTGTACTTTTGGCATACTCGGATATACAGTGAGGAGAATCATGCTATCATGAATATGATTGATATTATGACTTCTCAATGATCTAAGGTCTCAAATGTTTTTGTGAGTGATGCAGTTCTTGGTGTAGATTAATAAAATCATTTAGTTTTCAAAAAAAGGTTGTTTCCTTCCACGTGTATCTTGTATCTGGGAGGAACCTGATGGAGTATCTGCAAGAAGGAAGACGATATTTTTAGTAAAGTCACGATCATAGTCAAACAATAAATTTCTTAAACATCCAGCTTAGATATCGAGTTTAGAGAGCAGAAGCAAAATTAAGTATATTTTGTATCATCTCTTTTGCAACCAAATGAAGGAAAGACCTTTGTAGAGGGAAGTGCCAAAAGACAGGCTGACCCTAGAAGGAAATGTGAACTATTTAGTTCCTAAGCAGATAGAACTAGCCTTATGTACTGCAAACTCATTCTTTTCCACTTCCTTCACTATTGTTTCTGTTAGGCACGTGCAGATGGGGAGAGTATGGTGAGGGAGGCTTACTGTGGGCAGAATGTAATTCCAGAAACTTTGAGTGGTTTGAATCTGATCCTTTGACAGGGCTCCTTCTCAAGGTGTTCCTTTAAAACTTTGCAATCCATGTTTTTCTTATTTCATGATTACATTACCGATGCATTGCTTTCCACTGTTTATCACAAATGTTTTAGGTGAAGGAGCTTTATGGACTTGATGATGGAATTACATTTAGAAATGTCTCAGTTTGTACGGAAGATAGACCTCATTCTTTGCATCTAGGAACGGCCACTCAAATTGGTCAGTTTATCCAGTTTTTTCGTTGCTTTGTAGATTAATTTTTCTTAGTCAAAATCGGCAAGTTCTCATTTTCTCCATACCCAATAGGTGCCATACAGACAGAAGGAATACCTTCTTTGCTGAAGGTTTTGCTTCCAGGAAACTGCACCGGGTTGCCTGTGTTGTAAGTTGATTGCTCTAAATTTCTAATCGCGTTGTCCATGTTTTTGCCTTCTTCTTCCAGCTGCACTTTTTATTAGTATTGAAATATCTTATTCACAGGTACATTCGAGACCTTCTCCTCAATCCTCCCAATTATGAGATTGCAACTGTAGTTCAAGGTGTTCTTTTTTGTGAACTCGCTGATAACTGGATTTCTTATAGCTTAACTTGATAGTTATTTACTGTACCATTGATGCTGTACTCTGCTCTCTTCCATCCTCCCTTCCCCTTTGAAGGGGGGTGCGAAATTCTAAAGATTGCAAGTAGACTCTGGCTGTATTGGTAGGCAAGATAATAATTGAGATAAGGATTCTGAAATCCTTATCCCATGTTTGTTGGCGACAAGATATGGAATGGGATTGCAATAAGCCAAGATACTATTATCAAGAAACTTATCCCGCTGAAGGAGTTAGAGCAGATTAGAATACTATTTTTACCTATAATTGTAGAACAGACTGCTTCATCTTCTATCTGTGAAATTTCACCTTGGGGAGAATGGAGGCGTCATGTTGGCTCACTATTGTCCCTGGATTTACTATCCACCGTTAAGGAAGAGAGAGGGAGGGAGAGAAGGGTGATAATGGCCCTAGGCCTGCCACTTATTGCCCCTTCCCATCTCTATTAATGCTCAATTTCTTTTTCCTCTAGAAAGTTTTCAAAAATATTTATTTTCAAAGGCCCACTGATCATTTCAACTTTATATCCCATTCCAAAACCTCTATATGCTCCAAACACTTAATCAACTACAAAATCCGTGGTACCTCTCAGGGCAATCACATCCCACTCTTATTCTTATCTTATCTTGATGATCGAATGAAACTTTGGTGTTTTTGGCCTTGAAAATTCTCTCCCCTTGTGTAAGACATTAATCAAATGTGAGGTGAATTTTCTGTATCATTAATCTCTGTACTTTCTAGTATGGCCTTATTATATTTAGCACAACGGTTGATCTATTTAAATTTCTTATTGAAATATTCTTCAATGGATACATTTAAATTGGACGCATGATTTGCGACTGCCTTTATTGTAGATTCAACGCGTATAACTCTTTATGTCATTCCATAACAAGATCACATCCTGAGTTGTTTTCTCCTTTGTATTTTTTGGGCAGCAACCTGCCGACTCATGAACAGTGTAACATGTTCAATTCCCGACTTTACTTGTGTCTCGCCTGCAAAGGTTGTATTCTTGTGACTTATACCCTGAATACGTAAATGGACAAAGTTATTTTGCCATCTCATTGTTCGTGCAGTGGAAATTTCTTATTTATTTCATTTTGCTCGCTACTTGAAAAGAAAATTTGCATGGGTGAAGATGTGGTTATTTGGTGGCGTTCTTTTGTTCTAATTTCCCTTATTGTGATAATAGATATGATGGGTATCAATGACTTCAACATTGTTATCTGATCACTGCATTATAGCAATTTTGTTGTCATATTCTATTTGCATGCAACTTGGGATTTAATTGGGGGGATTATTTCAGTTCCTAGTTTTAATAAGCAGTAAAAGAAGTAATTGACATTCTGTTGTAATTTGTTGACTTTGCTCATAAAATTTCATTTGCAAATTCATTAATTTAGTTTATAATGCAAGATCATTAGTTTACTTGAACTTAATGAGCTTGGCGTCACTGTTGAGTGTATTTTTTTAACATAAGGTCACACTCATGGTTTTCACTCATGGTTTCCACATCTTGTACATATCATTCTTGAGTGGTTGATCATCTATTTTTTTCATTTTTAATTCATGCAGCTAGTGAAGCTCCTTGAGCTGAGGGAGACCAATCACATTGAGTTTTGCAGAATAAAGAATGTGCTAGATGAAGTTCTCCACATGCATAGCAGTCCCGAGCTCCATGATATTCTAAAACTATTGATGGACCCAGCATGGGCTGCAACAGGATTAAAAGTTGAATTTGAGACGCTGGTGAGCATTTAGCTGAATTTTTTGTTTTCTATATGTTGAAGGTTAGTTTCTTGTTTTTAGTGGGATGGTACCATAATGTCATCCCACTCAATCAACAAAAACAAAAGCTGACTAATATTTTAAACCAGATTTTCTTACCACTGATTCAATTCACCTGTTTTGATGGATTTGATTAGAAATATTCCCCTTCCACCCTGTTTTTCAAAATAATCTTTCCTAGAGAAACTTTCCTGCTACTGCGAGTTCATTTTTTTGCGATAAAGGTAATTGACTCATTAACCATCTTTCCAGAGATAACGTATATCTCTTAGAAGATTCTAAAGGATTGAAGATTTGAAAAAGCTCTTTCATCTCTAAGAAGATTAAATTGTGTCGGAAAACGAGCTAGACTGTATACTCAACTGGTTGAATTAGGAAACAAAGGTGAAACCCTGGTCTGGAAGGCACTTAACCTGAACTTGTTTGTGCCTCTGGCATTAGCTTTTTCTGCAACCATGTCTTATGGCTATTGATTGGTTGAGAATTGATCCTCTTATTTCATACAATGCTTGTGAGGCACATACATTGTTAAAATGAGAACAATATGTTTTTAATCTCTCACTTGACCTTACCTCATGGTGTGAGAATAGTCAAAGATCCATATTTAGGATCAAACCTAGGCAGCAATGCAAGGGCTTTAAGAAGTCCACTGCTTACAATCCACTTATCTTTACAGTGAAGGACTTTGAGGATCACAATCATCATTGAGATGTTTTAGCAGTATTTTGAGATACTTATACTGGGATTCTGCAGGTTAGCGAATGTGAATGGGTATCTAAGAGAATTGATGATATGATATCTTTTGATTGTGAAAGTGATCAAAAGATAAGTTCGTTTCCACGCATTCCAAATGAGTTTTTTGAGGACATGGAGTCTTCATGGAAAGGGCGTATTAAGAGAATCCATTTAGAGGGTGAGTTTGAAGAAGTTGGAAGAGCTGCAGAGGCTTTATCAATAGCTGTAAGTCTACACTCTCTCGTACAATTATTACAAGCGAATCTTTGGATTTTTGTTACATTTTGGCATTTGTAACAACCTGAAGAAACATTTCTTGATTTCTCTTGTATTCTGGATTTACAATTTTGTTGAGCATGCTTTGGAAGTGCTTGCAATTGAAAGTTGCTGGAATTTTGACAATGATGTAACAGGAACAGGATACCAATGAATAATTCAAAGTTGTGTGGAAAAATGATATTCAAATGATTTACTGCAAGAATATGGACCCATAATATCTGCAGCAAAACAGCATTATAACAAGCTAGAAAAAGTAAAAGATATGGAATACCAAGTTATATTGAATAAAAATCTTGATAGACTGGAGTTGCTAGTTTTATATTTATTGGCTTTTATCTGTTGGTGCTGTTCTGATATTTGGATATTACTCTGTTTTGATGCCGCTGTAGGTTTTTGAAGACTTCCTCCCCATTTATTCAAGAATAAAGGCAATGACTTCTCCACTTGCGGGGTCAAGGGGGGAAGTATCGTATTCTCGTGAGCATGAAGCTATTTGGTTCAAGGGGAAACGATTTGCTCCAACAGTTTGGGCCGGTACTCCAGGCGAAGAACAGATAAAGCAGCTTAAACCTGCTTTAGATTCAAAGGGTAGAAAAGTTGGGGAGGAGTGGTTTACCACTTCGAAGGTTGAGGATGCCTTAGCTAGGTATGTATTTCATTTCCAACTATATTGTTAATCAGGGTTAAGTGCTGTTTTGGTCGTGAACCTTTACCTTCTCTTCTGTTTCATCCTGAAAGTCACTTTTGGTACCCAAAAATAAATGACAGATTTAATGGCATCGCAATGTGCCTGACAGATTGAAACGGTGAAAACTGATTATATTGTGTTGCCGGTACATTTGAAATGCCTTAGAATAGAAAAATGCTGCTTAATAAAGGAGGATATCATATAACAGAAGAGTATGCTGAAAAGGAACAGAATAGGAAAAGGATTGCAGAAAAGATTTCTAAGTATTGCTTGGATCTTGAACCTCTATCTACAGCTACTCTTTTTCTGTAGGTTTGTATAAATTGGACTAGACAGGAATAAATAGGACCCTAAAATAGGATAGTCAATTGAGCTTACATTTGGTTACTTTTACGCATTGGTTGGTGGAGGTTCAAGGAGGGCAAGGGAATGGAGGGGAAGAGAATGGAGGGTAATGGAGGCGGAGTTTTAACCTTGTTTTGTTTGGATAGACAGGAAATGGAGGTGAAAAATTTTATGCTAATTGACTATATTATTCTTATATCTTGTTTCTTATAAAAAAAGGTCAATTTTGGTCATTATATATATATTTTAAAAATTTTCACCTCCATTCAACCTTGATTTGGTGTTTTAGAGTAAATGGGTTGAGGGTAAAGGAGGTAGAAGTTTTACCTCAGTTCCCCTTCACCTCCTCTAAAAAATCACATCCAAAAAAGATAAATATTCCCCTCCTTTCACCTCCTTTCGCCAACATCCACCATCCAAACAAGGGGTTAAGGCCAGACTTCTATAGAATGGGAAAGTGGTATTAGATTGTGTTCAAAAGGAAACAATTTGAGGAATGCAATGGCAATCAAAATGATTATACTAACAGTTTTCAGTCATGTCATGCTGCCTAGTCACTAATCATAGTGTTCATCAACTTCCAGCTATTTCATGCCTACATTTTTCAACTTCCTCCATGTTGCATACATTTTTCACATGGATATCATTTTCTTTCATTTTTTAAATTTTACTGGGAGATTTACGTATTGGCAAATCCACTACTGTACTTCTAGCAACATCCTTTTAAAGGTTGATGCTTTTAACATGAAATTTTAAGGCATATATATAACAAACGCCCATTTGTGGAGACCTTATTGCATTCGGTTTCCAATATGGGGCCCTGATATGACATTTATAATATCTCATGTACAACGGCGGTAAATATGTAAATGTGATGCCATATTGCAGCTTCTGCTTTGGTAATTTATTTTCAGGCCTTATGCTTGTAGCCTCGTGCTACGATCAATCTGTATATTTTTATATTGTTAGGTCTCTTTATTTTCAGAATTTTATCCTTTTCTTCTTGGAGAAAATCTATTTATTGATTTCCTTGTTGATGTAGATTTTCTTTACGAGAAATTTATCAACATTTTTTTGTAGTGAGAAGTTTCATTGATAGGAAGCCCCAACTGTAATATCTGAATTATTCCGGGAGTCACTCTTTTCCCCTTTTAGAGGCATAATGATGATGTACGGAATAAAATATTATTAGTTGAGGCCGTTTCAATTAATTAGGTAGTTGTAGTTGATGTTTTAGATTTTTAACTTGCTTTATAATATATCATCTCTCTTTGATCAATTTTGCCTAGTAATTTATCTTGTTTATCAGTTCATAAAAGATTGACCTTATATATTTTATTTCTTTGGTGCTCTTCATAGTGGAGTGTACGTCTCTCTACACACCTTGCGATTATAAAAAATTTGTTTCTATTGTTTTTGAAAAAATTAAAAATTTGTTATTATAATTCTACAGCTTTTATTCTCCAATTTCTCCAATTCAGTTTGATATGAAGAGGCACATGCTATAGCCTGTTAATGATTATTTTCATCTCCTAGAAGAGTATTTTTTTTCCCTTTTTGGCTTTCTAATTGCTCTTTTTGTTCTGACTATGAAAAATGGAGAATTTTAAAAGGATTCAATCTTCGAAGTTTCTATTTGAAAGAAGCTTATGTTTTGAGTTAAATGACGTTATTCTTTAATAGCAACAATGCATCGGATCATTGGACTTTCATATGTTGCAAAGAATTTGTTATTGATCCTGCCGTCCCCACTTTAAATTTCAGTCAATTGAATGACTATTTCATTATTTGACTCATGTGACATGCAATCCAGTCAGTCACCATACTGAGACAACTTAAGATATGCATGATTAGGTGAAAAAATCACAAAGCTATCAATAAGATTTTGATAGAGTATTAATATGCACAACTTATAATGAGTGCATAACATGTGATCCCTACCAGCAAGACAACCTGAGAAGCTACACTAAGTGCGGTAAATCAGAGCAACATATTTCTTCATTGTTAACGGCTATAATAGGAACAGTTATCTTGCTGCTAATATTCCCATTATCCTTACCTATGAACTGCTTTGGCTGCCTCATCACAGTCAAAGCAACTCGGAATAACTGGAAGTTTTCAGAGTACGTTGTGTAAAAAATTTATGGATTGTTTTAGAGTGAAAACAAGGAAAAATTTCTTTTTTTTTTTTTTTTGATAATTATCAAGGAAAAATTTCAGTTTGAGGATAAAACTATACTTGTTCCATACACTTGCTATATGTCTTCTTTGACTAACAAATGTCTTATTTAGATACCATGAGGCTAATGACAAAGCTAAAGCACAAGTCTTGGAATTATTGAGGCAACTCTCTGCGGAGCTGCAAGTGAAAATGAATATCCTTGTATTTGCCTCCACGTTGCTGGTTATTGCAAAGGCATTATTTGCTCATGTGAGGTTGGAATTCTTATCTATATTGAAGAGTTAAATATTATACTCCATTTATTTAGCTTCTACTTTGACTATTAGAACAAGCATAGCCAGTATAGTCAAAAGCGAGTGCTTCTTCGCTTAAGCGCATGAAGCGAAGCGATAGAAGCACTCATCAACTCGGCCAAGCCAAAGCGCAGCGCCTTCAGCGAAGCGCATTCTCAATGCACTCTTCTTCTAGGCGCAAAGTGCTCGCTTCTACGCCTTAGTGAAATTCATCCATTTGGGCTGAATTACTTGTTAGTGGGTTGGCCAAATTTGAGCCCACCCACTTATTACTTGTAACAATTAAAAAAAAAAAACAATTAGGACTTTGTTCTCCAACCTTCCTGCAAATTTCATTTGTTTTTATAAATTTGTTCTCACATTTTTATTTTGAATTGCTAGTTTGTTTGATGGATTATGAACTTTTAGTTTTGAATTGCTAATTTATTGGATGAGAATAGTAGATATAATGCCCTTTTATAATATGCGCCTCGCTTCATTGAAGCGAGCGCTTTGCGCCTCAGGCGACATGGGACCCTTTGCGCCTTGAGTGCACTTTAAGCTTTTGACAACCTTGAGCATAGCCAGTAAATTGACAAGCTTCTAATGCTATAATCTTATTTTGCTTTAATGAGTAACTTGGGTTGGACATCCTAGAATATAAAGCTGAGGTCCTAAACATATATATGGACACCCTGGTAGAATGATAAATTAAGATTCGATAATTGATACAAATTTCAGCCACTTTTAAAGAATATTTTGTTATAATTAATTGTGAAGGGCATTGGTTCACACAAACAACATGATATGGAGCATACTTTGTTTAATTGTGGGATTTGCGTACCATTAAACTACCTTTCCTGTTGTTCTTTTGAGGAACAATGTCCATTCTCTTGATGATTCTGCTGCAACACACCAGATTATATATTATCATCTCATATTTAAGGTGTCTTTGTTGCGACCAAGTTTACTTCAAACTCTACCCATGTTTGCAGTGAAGCCAAGAGGAGGCAGTGGGCCTTCCCTACCATTGTAAAGTTCAAGAAGTGTGAGGTAAGACTTGCGGTCGCGATAGTGTCTCACTTTTTTCTTCATAGATTTCAATCCTTATGTTTGCAGCTGGAAATCTATGCGTTCAGATCTTATGTAGGACAATCTGTTGATGATTTTACATTATTTTACTATTTTCTATACCAATGTTTTTGAGTGCAGGATGTGAAATCATCCGAAGAAACAAATAGGCTGGTATTAACTGGCCTCTCACCTTATTGGCTGGACATAGCTCAGGGCAGTGCTGTGGATAACACTGTGGACATGCAGTCTTTATTTCTTTTGACAGGGCCCAATGGTGGAGGCAAATCGAGTTTGCTTCGATCAATTTGTGCTGCCGTTTTGCTGGGTATATGTGGACTGCTGGTCCCAGCGGAGTGCGCTCTAATACCGCATTTTGATTCTATCATGCTTCACATGAAATCTTATGACAGCCCTGCTGATGGGAAGAGTTCATTTCAGGTAGTTTTTCTTTTTGCCCCATGTTTTGAAATAGATCAGTAATCCCACCATAACCTTGAAGCTTCTCTGAATGGTCAATCTTTTTATTGTTGAAACCTAGTACTTACATGTGTAGCCTGGAGATATGAACTAACAGTGACCAGCAGTATGTGTGGAATGCATCTATATAGGAGAGATGAAGGACAAAAGGAATCCCAATTATGGCTTCATTAATCAAATTTATGCTAAATTCGAATTTGAAAAGAATAGGCAAATGCAAATGCGAAAGTTGATATTGAATCACACCAGTGTAAGATTTTTTTTAGTGTTACATATAATTCCATACATAAAGCACCATGAAGGTGCAAAAAGGCCCCTTACAAATGGTAACAGGACTGTAAGAGACGCTTTGTGAGCCTGACACGAAAACTAGCATGCCCACAAACCTGTATACCCTTGCTGTACTGTTGACTATTACAAAAGTGCACATCCCTTGTCCATCTATCCATAAATCTACTATCCTGTGCTTCTGCACTGTCGAAAGCCTTTCTGTTCCACTCCTATACAGACCACAAGATGCAGAGCAGTATCATCCTGAATAGCTTCTTATTCCTTTTCGTCCCACTTATTCCAAACCAAGCTTTGAGCTCTCAGTCAACTCATATTTGCAGCTGCCCAGTTTGTCCCCACTGTTTCAAAAGCAATGGCCCATACTCTGGAGCTCAACAGGCAATGTAGAAGCAAATGATTGTTTGATTCTTCCCCTTCTTTGCGAAGGAAGCATTGATTAATTATAATCTTCTCCTGATGTCTGAAATACTGAAAGACATCAACTGATGAAGGTCTGATTCACTCGCAAACCATAGATGGAGCAGGCATGAGTTTTAGTACTTCTCTATACAGTGCTCTGTGTCCTCTGGTGGTCTCAATATTTCATATCTTTCAGCACTGAGATATTTTTTCCCCCTTTTTCAGATTGAGATGTCTGAGATCCGATCTATCATCACCCAAGTCACTCCAAGAAGCCTAGTTCTCATAGACGAAATATGTCGAGGAACAGAAACAGCCAAAGGGACTTGCATTGCAGGCAGCATCATTGAGACACTTGATAGAATTGGCTGCCTAGGAATTGTATCAACTCATTTGCATGGATTGTTCAATCTGCCTTTAAAGACCAATAGCGTTGTATACAAAGCAATGGGCGCAGAATACGTTGATGGCCAGACAATACCCACATGGAAGTTAGTTGACGGTGTTTGTCGGGAAAGCCTTGCATTTGAAACTGCTAAGAAGGAAGGGGTTCCTGATACAATAATTGAACGAGCTGAAGAACTATACCTTGAAATCAGTAAACAAGCATTTTCCGGGTTCAATGGTGTCAAAGTAGAGAAGCCTTGCTCAATCCAAATTGCTAAAGGGCCTGATGAAGAACCTCCTGATTTGGGTAGGATTGGTGCAAGTGCACTCCATGAGATAGAGCCAATAAAGTGTATTAATGAGTTGCAGGCAGAAGTGAAAAAGGCTGTAAATCTCATATGCCTTAAGAAGCTGCGCAAGCAATATGAGATGAAGAACTTGCCTGGACCAGTAGAGATTAAGTTTTTCTCCATTGCTGCAAGGGAGCAGCCACCTCCATCAACTATAGGTGCTTCTGTAGTCTATGTTATGTTTGGGCCTGACAAGAAGATATATGTGGGAGAGGTAATTTGCTTCTAATGCTTCTAGTATTTGTCTATATCTAAGTTAGAGTTTCTTACGAACAATTACCTAAATCAGATGGGATTAGAACATGCGTGCAACATGGAAATGAGGCATTATCTTGGCTGGAAATGAGAGCGGTAGTTCAAAATATTGTTCCAATTTATCCACTCATCTGTTTATCTAATTTGTCATCTTAGTCTTTCTATGTTACCTTGTGAAGGATATTTGCATCTTATTTAGGTTTTTTATAGAATTGTTGCATCTGTGTAACCACTATTATGTTAATTAATTCGTGAAACTTGAGCCATCTGCTTTAGAGAATTTACACTCCCTCCAGAGACACGTCATGTGCCTCATAATTTTGCCAACTTATGTACATCTTTTGCTGCTTGAATGGAGATATGTGACTGGTTAAGTATATCCACATTCAGACTAGTGACCACCTGATTAGAAATCTGTATTTGGTTCCAGTTTATGTCATAGATCAATAAATTTTATTTAATGTACCTCACTTGATTGTGCAACATCTAATACCTATGCTGAGCCTAAAGTTTCCATCTGATGGCCATTAGTTAGTGTAACCTTTCAAAACCGAGAGGTGATTGTGTAATAGGAGTCCATTAGAGGGCATATTTGGTGCATACGACATATTGAGTAATTCTCTTGTTCTGTTACCAATAGTTAGCTACTATCTTTGCTGCAGACGGATGATCTTGAAGGCAGAATACGTGCTCATCGGTCGAAAGAAGGCATGCAGAAAGCGAGTTTCCTCTATTTCAAAGTCTCAGGGAAAAGCTTAGCTTGTCAGCTGGAGACTCTTCTCATAAATCAGCTCTTGAATAAAGGGTTTAAGTTGACCAATGTGGCTGATGGTAAGCATCGAAACTTCGGCTCATCTGATATCTCCATGGAAGCTGTAGCAGCACTTCGTTAGGTCCACCATTCTTCACCTAGTGCTTATGAGAGGATTATGGACTGCATGTCTTATTCTTGAGATTACTGGTTTAGCATAAGATTGGTGCTGGCTGCGGCGATTTTGCTTAGATATCTCAGCTGCTCTTAAGAATATTGGTTTGTGTATATGATGTAGAAAGGCAGTGGGCGGTCTCAAGGGAATTTTGGGGCTTGATGGCTCGGATATTCATATCTGAACATATAATTCTTGTTAAGGACATGAGCTCTAGTGTTGCCTCTTGGCTCTTGCTTTCTATTTTGCCTCTACTACTCTCATCCGATCACAGACTAACTCAGCTTATCTCAATCTTGCTTTGCTGGGTTCGGTCTCATCTCATCCCCAAGGGACCCCGATAACTCCTAAAATGCTCTATTAAAAGACAAAATGGTTTTTCTTTGTGGACAAGCAAAGGCAAATATTGTTGATTCTTTGAAGGGTATGCTGTGTTCTCTCTGTTTGGACGGTGGCTGGTGAATGGGAATGGTGGCTGTGCGGTTATATAATGGATCTATGGTGCAGTTGGTACAATGACTATAACTTGGATAAACCATCATCAATATCTGCACCGATCCAAGTAGTTTAATAGTTTTTAAAAACAAGTTCATATATATTAAATGATTGGGGTGGTCGGACATATTTTTTCCTTTAATAGAGTCTAGTTTTGAATTGTGAATGGAAAAAAATTAACCTTGGGAAAACTTTACTCTCAGTCGGCTCAAACTGGGTTAGTCAAGGCTCCTTAAACTTCCGAATACCGAGTCATATCTCCATTAGTGTATATCTTCAATTTTAACTGAGGACAAAAATATCCATGATAGTCAATTTGCAAGACCACTACATACGTGATAGTCAATGTTAAAGTCTACACTTATGATCCGTCTCTGTTGTAAGCTAAATTCTGCACTCAATGCATTTTCTTGTCAAATTTCGAAAAATAAAGATTATATTGTTTTTTCCCTGAAAAAGAAGAGTTAAGAAAGGGATAGCTGAACGATGGCTGGGTTGGCAGTGGTGGGCATTGGTTGGGCTCTGACT
The DNA here is from genome assembly GCA_037672795.1 of Lagerstroemia speciosa. NCBI lineage: Eukaryota > Viridiplantae > Streptophyta > Magnoliopsida > Myrtales > Lythraceae > Lagerstroemia > Lagerstroemia speciosa. The sequence goes on along the minus strand of CM075297.1, from coordinate 2,480,535 downwards.
CGACGGATCTATGCTCTCTTCTGTGAGAAGGAAAAAATTGTCGGACTTTAAAGGTCAGATAATAATATTAGCGAGTTTTGGGTGCAAATGCCGATTGTTTAGAAAAAAATTTGTAAAAAAAAGCATGCTCGACAGGTAATTGTTCGATACCGTTTCTTAGCCGCTGATCTAGCATGTGGTTTAGGTGCTTTATAATTCAGCTAAGTCCACCGTGCAAGCCCCATTTTCCTTCTGTAATCCATTTCCAAGCTATAGCCCTCCTCAACGCCTCCAAGAACAACTTGCTTCAACTCCAGTAATCTCTTCTCCTCATTGATTCGTTTTCATTCTTGCAGCTATGTTCTCTATCTCTGTCTCTTGATCCGGTCCTTTAGCTCATTAATTTGTGGTTCCCATAATTTAGGCATTGATAACAGTAGATGGGCCGCAGTTCAAAGATTACGCTGCATTGGGAAGAAATTGCGACTTTGAGAGGGTGGATGGGCCAAAGCAAATCGGGAGGAAGAACGGGCAAGGCAGCTTGAGACGCGATTAGGACTTCGAGAGGCTGTGACAATCGGGACGAAGAACCCGCACTGCAATTCTCATTCCGTCTTAACATGAGTCTGCTGTCTGCTCGTTGTCGATGAAAAACTCATGTGGCGGCCAAGTGGATCAAATGGGTGGTGATTTTGCGAGCAATGTGCAAAATTACGGTTCGCTGGCAAAGAAATTCGTTAAAAATGGTCGTTTTCAAAATATTTCCGGGAGTACCGTTACTAAAACGCTACTGCTAGAAGCGTTTTTGGCTCGGTGAAAACGCCACTGGGAGTCGCGTTTTTGGAGGCAAAAACGCCACTCAGACTGGCGTTTTTGGACAGGCCAAAACGCCAGCGTTTTAAGATGCAAAAACGCCTCATCCTTCGGCGTTTTCACCAGGCCAAAAACGCCACCTCTTGTGGGGTTTTAAGCTTAGCAAAGCCCATTGTTGTAGCATTTTCTACCCAGGGAAAAATTGCCACCTCCTATGGCGTTTTATGAAAAAAAAAGGTGTGATTATTTTTCGACTATTCAAATAATTTTATCAACATGAGTGTTCTAAACCGAGTTTTTTTTTTCCTTTTTGTTGTGTACATAAAATTCAAATATAGAAAATATAGCTATTAAAGTATCGTATCTTTTCTCCCGAGAAATGTCTATTTTTGCATGTAAAATAGTGGCGTTTTACTGAAGTCACTAACTATAAAACGCCACAAACAAGCATTCTGACTGCGCAAAACCTCCTCGTTTCGGTAGGCTGACTGCCCAAAAAAAACATATCATGACATATCATTAGATGACAAAAACCTTATATGACAACAAACTATAAAGTGAAAACGTCAAATGACAAGTAATATATCATATATAAGCAATTACAAACGGAAAACTAGTTTATGAGAAATATTCATAGAGTCTGCAAATATCCAAATATCAACGAAGTCACCATCTACCTCTTCTTAAATCTACTCCTTCGGTAATGAAGTTTCACAACTGAACTGCTCTCTTCGCTTGGACCTACATCGTGTTGTGAAGCCTCATTCCATGGACGGGGATCTACCTGAGGTAGAGTCTGATAATGTCCTGGATCCCGATGTTTTTCTGGAGGAGGTGGAGTCAGCGTAGCATAACCTGATAAATATAAAGCCTCAGGCGTGTAAAAAGATGGGACTTCGGCTACGTCAGGTTGCTGAGAGGGAGGTGGGACTTCGGCTTCATCAAGTGGAGGAGAGAGAGGGGGATCTTGAGGCGGGGAAGGAGACCTAGGTGGAGATGCTTGACGACCCCTACCACGACCCCTACCACGACCCCGTCGTCCTCTCCCATGATATGCTAGAGCTGCGTCAATGTGTGGCTCATCTTCGTGACCTGGCTGATTGTCATGGAACAATGTCACACCTCCATGGCCTCTAACTAGATGCTTTCCAACAGTAGCGATATCGTGAGCTTCTCCTATTTGTGTAGTCTGCTCGATACGAGTAAAAGCATCTGTCTGTTTGAGCAAACAAACAGTATATTAACATTCACATAAAAGTCATTAATAATATGATATTACGAAAGCATAAATGTACTTGTTTATTCTTACCACAGCTCCAAACACTGCTCCGATTCGTCCAACATAACGTCTAGTCACTCCATGGTACCAAACATAATACTCATCATCTACGCCATCTGCCAATGTCTCATCATACTCGAGCGGGACGATATATTGCGCACGATTATGCCACATGCGGATGTATGAGTCATGTCGCGTGATCCAGTCCTCGTCCGTCTTGCCCCGGAGATCGAGCTGATGGAGCTCTGGCATAGTATCACATGGAGGCGGTATTCGCTGGATACCACCAAATTGGCGGAGTACTCGATCTGGGAGGTGCCACTCTACTATGTTGAAGCATATCAGAGGCACCCGAGCACGCCAGAGGTCACGGTCCTCGAGACAGTAATCCGGTAGACGATTGATGATATCTTGAGTGTATGGTCTCCATATAATCTGCATACGATATATTTAATTAGTATGTAATGATATGTAATTTAAAAAATGTAATCAATATATAATTCATCTTACTTGCTCGGGTACTTGCAAATCAAGAGCGTCTCGATATTGGCGAACATGAGTGGCCTGTTGTGTTACATCAAATGCACTAGCCCATCGGCATGCTAAAGGTCGACCGTCTACCTCATCTGTAGAGCGACGAAGAGGGGCTATATGAGGAAATCTCTCCCACGCCCATGCCTGTAAAAGTACTAGTGCACCTCCCAATTCATGAGCCGTCGTATTTGCAGCACGACACAACTGCCTATACAACCATGCTAAGCAAGCTCCGCCCCAGCTGTAACCACGTGCAGCTACAAGATCTTCTAACAATGGAAGAAACATCAAGTGTACAAGGCTAGAAGACTTGTCCGGGAAAACTATACTACCCAGTAACTCTAGTACATACGCCCGTGCATGTTGCTGGATGGTCAGGTCATCAGCATGTTCAGGCAACTGGCCGAAATTTCGTTGTAACCAAGACATTCTCACACGGCCGCCTGTCATGCTGCGGGCATCCGGTCTCAGTCCGAGTAACTGCTCACATAGGTCTCCCCAGTCTAAACAAGTACTGCCAGTAACTACATCACCATCAACTGGCAAGCCAAGTTGTATGGAGACATCTTCCAAAGTGATGCCAACCTCTCCATATGGCATGTGAAATGTATGAGTCTCTAGTCTCCATCTCTCCACTAAAGTTGCAATCAAGTGCCAGTCAAGTTTGCCGAAACGGATATGGGAGATGCCCTGGAAGCCGGCCTGCTCGACATACGGCGTGATTCGGGGGTCTAAGTCTATATTAACCCGTCGCAATGTACTCTCCCGTCGATGACAAACGAGCCATAATGAGTCCTGCAAATAACAAAGAATATCAGATTTTTAACATGAACATAAGTTTAATAAACATGAACAGCATGCAATTAAAACGTGATATACCTGACCAGCCCAGACGGCTTGTGAACGATGCCTATCTTGCTGTCTCAGTACTGACCTATCTACTGGTCCTGGATCCATCTGGAAGCATTAAGAAGAATATATAATGAGTATTAAATGGTTAGCCCTCAACATCATACAATTCATCAAAGTTGTTAAATGAAATAATTAATTTCTTCGATTATAAAGTTGCTATAACCTTGGACTTGGACTCTTTGGCGTTCAGGACAATTCCTTCGATTATGACCTCCTTTCCTACAGAAAGAACATGTGATCGAAGAGGAGGGATCTCTGAGGTCCATTTCATTATGATAGCGCTTGGACCGTGGTCTACCAACACCTCGGCGAAGTGAAGGATCTGGGTGAATGAATGGGGTCTGTACATGTTCCCAAGTATCCTTGTCACCGAGGGGAAAGAAGGTGCCTTGGTAACAGCTTTTTTGGTTCGTCCACCAATACCACGGCCCTATAGCTTGAGTACTGTCAACCCGAATGGATGCCAAAGCAGCCATTGCATGAGAACACGGTATTCTATATGTCTGCCATTTATTGCAAGTGCAACGACGATCATTTATACTAACTGAGTGTTGCCGCCCACCTGTCGTACCATGCAATGTTCTTCTCTCGCCAGTGATAACCTCAAATATACCATTGGCTCGATCAAATGATCTCACCCTGTGTCTATTGGCAGCGTCCTGCCATTTTTGAATCCTTACATTCGCCCATACTGTAAACACTTCTCCTCTACTGATTCCTACTACAGCCTCATTGTATCGGGTTTGAAAATAGTCGACACAGTTATAAAATATCTTCTTCACAAGCGCTGACACAGGTAAACACCTTGCATCTTTTAATACGGCGTTATAGCTCTCACTAAGATTTGTTGTCATGAAACCATATCTAAAGCCACTGTCATGTGCTAGAGTCCACCGTTCAAGAGGAATATTTGTAAAGTAATCAAGTGCAGAATCTTTCCTTTTTTTAACATCTTCCATACAATGAACAAACTTACGTGGCTGAGCTTGCAAGGCGGCTGCAGTGACAAGTCTCTTCAATGGTTGGCTATTATGAACCTTGTTAAAGTTGCTAGCCACATGTCGAATACAGAATCGCCATTCTGCAAATGGAGGCAACCATCCGACCCTTTCATCCCTCACTGCACTAACAATTCCACCGTGTCGATCAGAAATAAGACATAGAGTCTCCGACTTTCCGCCAACAACATGATCCTTCAACTGCATCAGAAACCATGACCAGGATGCAAAGGATTCCTCATTAACCAATGCAAAGGCCAGTGGGATGATATGATTTGCACCATCAAAGGTACATGCAATCAATAGCTTGTGTCCATACTTCCCATACAAGAAAGTTCCATCTATATTGACCACTGGCCTACAATGTGAAAATGCACGAACACATGGGCCAAAAGTCCAAAACACCCTTCGAAATATCACTTCACCATCTTTATCGGTTTCGTGAAATTGCCAACTAACATATGATCCCGGATTGGTTAACTCAATGGCACGAAGAAGTTGTGGAAGTTCCATGTACGATTCGTCCCAATTTCCATATATCGCTTCAATGGCTCTTCTCTTCGCATCCCAAGCCCTCTTCCTTGTTACCATGTACCCAAATGTGTCGACAATTGTTTGATGCAATATAGAAACCTTTACATCGGGTGTTTCCCTAACTTGATTTAGAAAGCACCGACCCATGAACTTGGAGTCTAGTTGTGGATGGTCTTGACTAAGTATTGGATTAACACAAGTATGTGATCCTACAATTTTAGTAATCACAAATCCAATGTCCGTGCGTTTTTGAAATGCACGAAGTCGCCATGTGCATCCATTGTGCTTCTCATAACAAGAAACTGACCACACATTCTTGTCTGACTCATCAACACAGAAGTTATGATGATGCTTGATGTGGTACACTTTCACAGCATAAATCAAATCTTCTTTTCTTTGAAAACGCATCCCTTTTTTTAACTCATTCCCAAAACTCAAGTATGAGTTTGATAAACGATGTTGCTCTTCAAAGGTTATATAGCCATCACCACCATTCCTCCTATTGAAGAAAGGAATCGGGTCTTGAATAGAAGTATCATTGGACTCATGCATCGCATATTGTCCCAATGCAGCACTGCTTGGTATAGCATGCGGAGACTGCGATAATAGATCTACCGATGTATCGAAGTGAAAATGAGCGGATGTGCCACCAATCTCCTCGTCCGCCCCGTCCGCCCCGTCCCTCTCGTCCGCCTCTATTAATTCAATATCTGTATCAACAGGTACCTCTTGTAATGCTTCATCGATTTGTCTATCGATATCATTACCGGCACTGTTATTATGAAGCGGATCTGGAGGAGCTCGGGAGGTTGAAGGAGTCATAATAGCAACATTCCTCCTATCTTGTTCCACCGTTAAGGAAGGGGTATCATGTAATCGAACATATAACTCTTGTTGACAAAGTTCACCACCCACTTCAGCTATTCGGATAAGACTAGCCACATCATCATCTTCAGTGATGGGTACCAAAGTATATTTTGGTGGCATTCCACCGAACTGATAAACTGTTACATTCCTGTGAAATACCTCCACTTCATAGTCGTTTGAATTAACTCCCATAGCTCGGTATATCTTCTGCAATAATTCCTCAAAGCTAATATCCTTCTTCACCGATATTCTCTTCACCGGATCCTTATCATAGTATGCACCGTGTTCACCATATAAAATATTTCCATGGGCAAAAATCAATAGTTCCACATATCTAACCATTTTCACAGCACTGAACACACAAAAACTAAACCATATAAGTTACTTCACTTCAATAAAGGCCACCAAGTGAGGTATTCTGATATTAATGGACTCCACTCAATCAGCTGCCTTTGGGGCATTTCATCGATAAGCTTATATGTAAGAATATTCTAGCACTACTTAATGTTGATCAACGATATTTTAACTCAAACACGATAATAATAATTGTAAGTATGCAAATCAATAATGGGAGGTCACAAATCAGCTCAGACATATACGAACCTTCAGTAAGAAGCAGCTATGGTGAGATGTTCGGGCAACAAGCTATAGCTCAACAAATTGAATCGGGTTTGTCTCAGGTGCTCTCCTCAATCGGCAAGCAAGCAGCTCCAGTTCGAGCTCGGGCCGGGTTCGGCTAGGGCACCGAGCAGTTCTAGCACAAGCTTAGGTCGAGTTCGGATAGGGCAAGAAGCTGCTCCAGTTCGATCACGGGTCGGGTTCGGCTAGGGCACCGAGCAGTTCCAGCAGAAGCTCGGGTCGAGTTCGGATCGGGCAAGAAGCTGATCCAGTTCGATCACGGGTCGGGTTTGGATCGGGCTTCAATCAGCTCCAACACGAGCTCGGGTCGGGTCTGGATCGGACAGCAAGCTGCTCCGGCACGAGCTCGGGTCGGATTCGGATCTGTAGCAGCTCGACCAGCTAGTAGCTCGGGCTCAGTGGCAGATCATCTAGCTAGCGGTTCAGTGGTTCTCCTGGCTTGGCCAGCTAGCAGCTCAGGTTCCCGTGGCTGCTTGGGTGCTCGGTTCGGATCAGGTAGGTCCTCTCTTGGGCAGCTCGGGTTCCAAGAAGTTGCAGTTGACAGGATGGGCAGCTGGGCGAGCTGAGGGAGCCGAGAGGAACAATGGGGCGAGTTGAGGGAGCCGAGAGGAACAGTGGGAGCTCGGGGAGGATGGGCAGCTGGGCGAGCTGAGGGAGCCGAGAGGAACAATGGGGCGAGCTGAGAGAGCCGAGAGGAACAGTGGGAGCTCGGGGAGGATGGGCAGTCGAGAGGAATAGGGAGGAGCTCGGGGAGATCTGCAGCTGAAGGTTGCTCTCGGGGAGATCTGCAGCTGAGGGAAGGTTGCTGCCCACGAGGGTATTAAGTGCCCTACATAAAACACCACATGTGGTGGCGTTTTTGGCTTCTGGAAACGCCAAAGCCGGTGGCGTTTTTGGCCTCTGGAAACGCCAAAGCCGGTGGCGTTTTTGGCTGGCGTAAAACGACTCCGTATTTGTTTACGTGAAAATGCCAATCGTTGTGGCGTTTTTGCCTCCGGAAAACGCCAATCGCTGTGGCGTTTTTGCCCTACAAAAACGCCACTCCCAGTGGCGTTTTCACCGAGCCAAAAACGCTTCTAGCAGTAGCGTTTTAGTAACGGTACTCCCGGAAATATTTTGAAAACGACCATTTTTAACGAATTTCTTTGCCAGCGAACCATAATTTTGCACATTGCTCCTTGTAACTCACCTCTAACATGATACTTACAACTGTTTGAACCAATTTACAACACACAATTATAATTGAGCTCAAAGACTTGTAACGACCTAGTTACAATTTTTTGAACTAAATTACAACTATTAGTTATAATTCTGTTCAAGGACTTGTAAATCACCTCTAACGTGTTATTTATAACTTTTTGAATCAATTTATAACAAACAGTTATAATTGAGTTCCAAGACTTGGAACAACCTAGTTACAACTTTTTGAATTATATTACAACTATTAGTTGCAATTCTGTTCAAGGACTTGTAACTCACCTCTAACGTGTTATTTACAAATTTTTGAACGAATTTGCAACTCATAGTTATAATTGAGTTCAAAGACTTGTAACGGATCAGTTACAACTTTTTGAAATAAATTATAACTATTAGTTGTAATTCTATTCAAGGACTTGTAACGCACTTCTAATGTCCTATTTACAACTATTTGTACCAAATTGCAACACATAGTCATAATTTAGTTCAAAAACTTGTAACGATATAATTGCAACTTTTTGAACTAAATTACAACTATTAGTTGTAATTCTGTTCAAGGACTTGTAACTCACATCTAACGTGTTATTTACAATTGTTTGAATGAATTTATAACTCGTAGTTATAATTGAGTTCAAAGACTTGTAACGGATCAGTTACAACTTTTTGAACTAAATTACGACTATTAGTTGTAATTCTATATAAGGACTTGTAACTCACCTCTAATGTGTTATTCACAACTGCTTGTACCAAATTACAATTCATAGTTATAATTTAGTTCAAAAATTTGTAACAACTTAGTTACAACTTTTTGAACTAAATTACAACTATTAGCTGTAATTCTGTTCAAGGACTTTTAACTCACCTCGAACGTGTTGTTTACAACTATTTGAACGAATTTGCAACTCATAGTTATAATTGAGTTCAAACACTTGTAACGGATCAGCTATAATTTTTTGAACTAAATTATAACTATTAGTTGTAATTCTCTGCGATGACTTGTAACTCACCTCTAGTGTGTTATTTACAACTCTTTGTACCAAATTACAACTCATAGTTATAATTTAGTTCAAAGACTTATAACGACCTAGTCAAAACTTTTTGAACTAAATTACAACTATTAGTTGTAATTCTGTTCAAGGACTTGTAACTCACCTCTAGCGTATTATTTACAACTGTTTGAACCAATTTGTAAATCATAGTTATAATTGTGTTGAAAGACTTGTAACGACTTAGTTACAACTTTTTGAATCATATTGCAACTATTAGTTGTAATTCTGTTCAAGGACTTGTAAGTCACCTCTAACGTGTTATTTACAACTTTTTGAACGAATTTACAACTCATGGTAACAATTGAGTTCAAAGACTTGTAACAGATCAACTACCACTTTTTGAAATAAATTACAACTTTTAGTTGTAATCCTATTCAAGGACTTGTAACGCACTTCTAACGTGCTATTTACAACTATTTGTACCAAATTACAGCTCATAGTTATAATTTAGTTCAAAGACTTGTAACGACCTAGTTACAACTTTTTGAACTAAATTACAACTATTAGTTGTAATTCTGTTCAAGGACTTATAACTCACCTCTAACGTGTTATTTACAACTGTTTGAATGAATTTACAGCTCACAGTTATAATTGAGTTCAAAGACTTGCAACGGATTAGTTAAAACTTTTTGAACTAAACTACGACTATTAGTTGTAATCCCGTACAAGGACTTGTAACTCGCCTCTAATGTGTCATTTACAACTCTTTGTACCAAATTACAAGTCATTGTTACAATTTAGTTCAAAGATTTGTAACGACCTAGTTATAATCTTTTGAATTAAATTACAACTATTAGTTGTAATCCTGTTCAAGGACTTGTAACTCACTTCTAACATGTTATTTACAACTGTCTGAACGAATCTACAACTCATAGTTATAATTGAGTTCAAAGACTTACAACGGATCAGTTACAACTTTTTAACTAAATTACAACCAGTAGTTGTAATTCTGTACAAGGACTTTTAACTCACCTCTAATGTGTTATTTATAACTATTTGTACCAAATTACAACTCATAGTTATAATTTAGTACAAAAACTTGTAACAACCTAGTTACAACTTTTTGAACTATATTACAACTATTAATTGTAATTCTGTTCAAGGACTTGTAACTCACCTCTAACATGTCATTTACAACTGTTTGAACCAATTTACAACTCATAGTTATAATTGTGTTGAAAGACTTGTAATGACTTAGTTACAACTTTTTGAACTATATTACAACTATTAGTTGTAATTCTATTTAAGGACTTGTAACTCACCTCTAGCGTGTTATTTAGAACTGTTTGAACCAATTTACAACTCATAATTCTAATTGTGTTGAAAGACTTATAACGACCTAATTACAACTTTTTGAACTATATTGCAACTATTAGTTGTAATTCAGTTCAAGCACTTGTAATTCACCTCTAGCATATTATTTACAACTGTTTGAACCAATTTGTAAATTATAGTTATAATTGTGTTGAAAGACTCGTAACGACTTAGTTACAACTTTTTGAACCATATTACAACTATTAGTTGTAATTCTGTTCAAGGACTTGTAACTCACCTCTAACGCCCTATTGACAACTTTTTAACCGAATTTATGACTCAGTTATAATTGAGTTAAAAGGCTTGTAACAGATCAGTTACAACTTTTCGAAATAAATTGCAACTATTAGTTGTAATTCTGTTCAAAGACCTGTAACGCACTTCTAACATGCTATTCACAACTCCTTGTGCTAGATTACAACTCAAAGTTATAATTTTGTTCAAAGACTTGTAGCGATCCAATTACAACTTTTTGAACTAAATTACAATTAGTAGTTGTAATTCTGTTCAAGGACTTGTAACTTACCTTTAACGCGTTATTTACAACTCTTTGTACCACATTACAACTCATAATTATAATTTAGTTCAAAGACTGGTAACGACCTAGTTAAAACTTTTTGAACTAAATGATAACTATTAATTGTAATTCTGTTCAAGGACTTGTAACGCACTTCTAACGCGTTATTTACAAATCTTTGTTTCAAATTGCAACTCATAGTTATAATTTAGTTGATAGAGTTGTAACGACCTAATTACAACTTTTTGAACTAAATTACAACTAGTAGTTGTAATTCTATTGAAGGACTTGTAACTCACCTTTAACGTGTCATTTACAACTGTTTGATCGAATTTACAACTGATAGTTATAATTGAGTTTAAAAACTTGTAATGGATCAGTTACAACTTTTTGAGCAAAATTGCAACTCCTAGTTGTAATTCTGTTCAAGGACTTGTAACTCACCTCTAACGTGCTATTTACAGCTCTTTGTACCAATTTACAACTCATAGTTATAATTTCGTTTAAAGACTTGTAACGACCTAGTTAAAATTTTTTGAACTAAATTGCAACCATTAGTTGCAATTCTGTTCAAGGACTCGTAACTCACCTCTAACATGTTATTTACAGCTGTTTGAACCAATTTACAACCCATAGTTATAATTGTCTTGAAAGATTTGTAACAGCCTAGTTACACCTTTTAGAATTATATTACAACTATTAGTTATAATTTTGTTCAAGGACTTGTAACTCACATCTAACGTATTATTTACAACTTTTTGAATGAATTTACAACTCAAAATTATAATTGAGTTCAAAGAATTGTAACGGATCAGTTACAACTTTTCGAAATAAATTACAACTATTAGTTGTAATTCTATTCAAGGACTTGTTATACACTTCTAACATGCTATTTACAACTCCGTGTACCAAATTACAAGTCATAGTTATAATTCTGTTCAAAGACTTATAATGACCTAGTTACAACTTTTTGAACTAAATTACAAGAAGTAGTTGTAATTCTGTTCAAGGACTTGTAACTTACCCTTAACGTGTTATTTACAACTCTTTGCAGCAAATTACAATTCAAAGTTATAATTCAGTTCAAAGACATGTAACGACTTAGTTAAAACTTTTTGAACTAAAATATAACTATTAGTTGTATTTCTGTTTAAGGACTTGTAACGCTCTTATAACGTGTTATTTACAAATCTTTGTACCAAATTACAACTCATAGTTATAATGTAATTCAAAGAGTTGTAATGACCTAGTTACGACTTTTTGACCTAAATTACAACTATTAGTTGTAATTCTATTGAATGACTTGTAACTCACCTCTAACGTGTCATTTACAACTATTTCATCGAATTTATAACTCATAGTTATAATTGAGTTCAAAGACTCTTAACGGATCAGTTACAACTTTTTGAACTAAATTACAACTATTAGTTATAATTCTGTTCAAGGGCTTGTAACTTACCTCTAATGCGTTATTTACAACTGTTTGAACAAATTTACAATTCTTAGTTCTAATTCAGTTAAAAGACTTGTAACGTATCAGTTACAACTTTTTGACCTAAATTGCAACTGTTTGTTGTTATTCTGTTCAAGGACTTGTAACTCACCTCAATGTGCTATTTGTAACGACCTAATTAGAACTTTTTGAACTATATTGCAACCATTAGTTGCAAATTTGTTTAAGGGCTTGTAACTCACCTCTAACATGTTATGTACAACTGTTTGAACGAATTTACAACTCATAGTTATAATTGAGTTCAAAGACTTGTAACGGATTAGTTACAACTTTTTGAACTAAATTTCGACCATTAGTTGTAATTCTGTATAGGGAGTTGTAACTCACCTTTAATGTGTCATTTAAAACTCTTTGTAGCCAATTACAATTCATAATTACAATTTAGTTCAAATATTTGTAACGACCTAGTTATAATTTTTTGAACTAAATTACAACTATTAGTTGTAATTTTGTTCGAGGACTTGTAACTCACCTCTAACGTGTTATTTACAACTGTCTGAGCGAATTTACAAGTCATAGTTATAATTGAGTTCAAAGATTTCTAACGGATCAGTTACAACTTTTTGAACTAAATTACGACTATTAGTTGTAATTCTGTACAGGGACTTGTCACTCACCTCTAATGTGTCATTTACAACTCTTTGTTCAAAATCACCATTCATAGTTGTAATTTAGTTTAAAGATTTGTAACAACCTAGTTACAATTTTTTGAACTAAATTACAACTATTAGTTGTAAGTCTGTTCGAGGACTTGCAACTCACCTCTAACGTGTAATTTACAACTGTCAGAGAGAATTTACAACTCATAGTTATAATTGAGTTCAATGACTTGTAACGGATGAGTTATAACATTTTGAACTAAATTACAACTATTAGTAGTTGTAATTCTCTACAAGGACTTGTAACTCACTTCTAACATGTTATTTGCAACTCTTTGTACGAAATTACAACTCATAGTTATAATTTAGTTGAAAGACTTGTAACGACCTACTTAAAGCGTTTTGAACTCAATTACAATTATTAGTTGTAATTCTGTTCAAAGGCTTGTAACTCACCTCTAACGTGTTATTTACAACTGTTTGAACCAATTTACAATTCCTAGTTATAATTGAGTTAAAAGACTTGTAACATATCAGCTACAACTTTTTGACCGAAATTATAACTGTTATTTGTAATTCTGTTCAAGGACATGTAACTCATCTCTAACGTGCTATTTACAACTCTTTGTACCAAATCACAACTCTTAGTTATAATTTACAAGTCACTTTTTGAACTAAATTGCAACCATTAGTTGCAATTTTGTTCAAGGACTTGTAACTCACCTCTAACATGTTATTTATAACTGTTTGAACGAATTTACAACTCATAGTTATAATTGAGTTCAAAGACTTGTAACAGATCGGTTACAACTTTTTAAACTAAATTACAATTATTAGTTGTAATTCTGTTCAAGAGCTTGTAACTCACTTCTAATGCGTTATTTAGAACTGTTTGAACAAATTTACAATTCTTAGTTATAATTGAGTTAAAAGACTTGTAACATATCAGTTAAAACTTTTTGACCGAAATTACAACTGTTAGTTGTAATTCTATTCAAGGACTTGTAACTCATCTCTAACGTGCTATTTACAACTCTTTGTACCAAATTACAACTCGTAGTTATAATTTAGTTTAAAAACTTGTAACGACCTATTTGGAACTTTTTGAACTAAATTGTAGCCATTAGTTGCAATTTTGTTCAAGGACTTGTAACTCACCTCTAACATGTTATTTACAGTTGTTTGAATGAATTTACAACTCATAGTTACAATTGAGTTCAAAAACTTGTAACGAATCACTTACAATTTTTTGAACTAAATTACGACTATTGTATAGGGAGTTGTAACTCACCTTTAATGTGTCATTTAAAACTCTTAGTAACCGATTACAATTCATAGTTATAATTTAGTTCAAATATTTGTAACGACCTAGTTACAACTTTTTGAACTAAATTACAACTATTAGGTGTAATTCTGTTCAAGGACTTGTAACTCACCTCTAACGTGTTATTTACAACTGTCTGAGCGAATTTAAAACTCATAGTTAAAATTGAGTTCAAAGATTTGTAACGGATTAGTTACAACATTTTGAACTAAATTACGACCATTAGTTGTAATTCTGTAGAAGGACTTGCAACTCACCTCTAATGTGTCATTTACAACTCTTTGTTCAAAATTACTATTCATAGTTGTAATTTAGTTCAAAGATTTGTAACGACCTAGTTACAAGTTTTTGCACTAAATTACAACTATTAGTTGTAAGTCTGTTCGAGCACTTGTAACTCACCTCTAACGTGTTATTTACAGCTGTCTGAGTGAATTTACAACTCATAGTTATAATTGAGTGCAAAGACTTGTAGCGGATCAGTTACAACTTTTTAAACTAAATTACAACTATTAGTAGTTGTAATTCTCTACAAGGACTTGTAACTCACTTCTAATATGTTATTCACAACTCATTGTACGAAATTTCAACTCATAGTTATAATTTAGTTGAAAGACTTGTAACGCCCTACTTAAAGCTTTTTGAACTAAATTACAATTATTAATTGTAATTCTGTTCAAGGGCTTGTAACTCACCTCTAACGCGTTATTTACAACTGTTTGAACCAAATTACAATTCCTAATTATAATTGAGTTAAAAGAGTTGTAACGTATCAGTTACAACTTTTTGACCGAAATTATAACCGCTAGTTGTAATTCTGTTTAAGGACATGTAACTCATCTCTAACGTACTATTTACAACTCTTTGTACCAAATTACAGTTCATAGTTATAATTTAGTTTAAAGACTTGTAACGACCTATTTAGAACTTTTTGAACTAAATTGCAACCATTAGTTGCAATTTTGTTGAAGGACTTGTTACTCACCTCTAACATGTTATTTACAACTGTTTGAACGAATTTACAACTCATAGTTATAATTGAGTTCAAAGACTTGTAACGGATCAGTGACAACTTTTTGAACTAAATTACGACTATTAGTGGTAATTCTATTCAAGGACTTGTAACTCACTTCTAACGTCTTATTTACAACTTTTCGAACCGATTTACAAGTCATGGCTATAATTGTGTTAAAAGACTTGTAACGACTGAGTTATGACTTTTTGAACTATATTACAGCTATTAGTTGTAATTATGTTCAAGGACTTGTAACTCACCTCTAACGTGTTATTTACAACTTTTTGAATGAATTTACGACTCATAGCTATAATTGAATTCAAAGACTTGCAACGGATCAGCTACAACTTTTTGAAATAAATTACTACTGTTAGTTGTAATTTTATTCAAGGACTTGTGGCGCACTTCTAACATGTGATTTACAACTCCTTGTACCAAATTACAACTCAGCTATAATTTTGTTCAAAGACCTGTAACGACCTACTTACAACTTTTTGAGCTAAATTACAACCAGTAGTTGTAATTCTATTGAAGGACTTGTAACTTACCTCTAACGTGTTATTTACAACTCTTTGCAGCAAATTACAACTTATAGTTATAATTTAGTTCAAAAACTGATAACAACCTAGTTAAAACTTTTGAACTAAATTATAACTATTAGTTGTAATTCTGTTCAATGACTTAAAATGCACTTCTAACGTGTTATTACAACTCATAGTTAAAATGTAGTTCAAAGAGTTGAAACGACCTTTTTACAACTTTTTGAACTAAATTACAACTATTAGTTGTAATTCTATTAAAGGACTTGTAACTCACCTCTAGCGTGTCATTTACAACTGTTTGATCGAATTTGCATCTCATAGTTATAATTGAGTTCAAAGACCTGGAACGGATCGGTTACAACTTTTTGAATTAAATTACAACTATTAGTTGTAATTCTGTTCAAGGACTTGTAACTCACCTCTAACGCGTTATTTACAACTGTTTGAACCGATTTACAACTCCTTGTTATAATTGAGTTAAAAAACTTATAACGGATCAGTTATAACTTTTTGACCTAAATTAAAACTATTAGTTTTAATTCTGTTCAAGGACTTGTAGCTCACCTCTAATGTGCTATTTACAACTCTTTGTACCAAATTACAACTTATAGTTATAATTTAGTTGAAAGACTTGTAACGACCTAGTTAGAGCTTTTTGAACTAAATTGCAACCATCAGTTGTAATTTTGTTCAAGGACTTGTAACTCACCTCTAATATGTTATTTACAACTGTTTGAACCAATTGACAACCCATAGTTATAATTGTGTCGAAAGATTTGTAACGACCTAGTTACAACTTTTTGAACTATATTATAACTATTAGTTGTAATTCTGTTGAAGGACTTGTAAGTCACCTCTAACGTATTATTTACAACTTTTTGAATGAATTTACAACCCAAAGTTATAATTGAGATCAAAGACTAGTAACGGATTAGTTACAACTTTTCGAAATAAATTACAACTATTAGTTGTAATTCTATTCATGGACTTGTAACACACTTCTAACATGCTATTTACAACTCCTTGTACCAATTACAAGTCATAGTTACAGTTTTGTTCAAAGACTTATAATGACCTTGTTACAACTTTTTGAACTAAATTACAAGAAGCAGTCGTTATTCTGTTCAAGGACTTGTAAGTTACCTATAACGTGTTATTTTCAACTATTTGCAGCAAATTACAACTCATAGTTATAATTTAGTTCGAAAACATGTAACGACCTAGTTAAAACTTTTTGAACTAAATTATAACTATTAGTTGTAATTTAGTTCAAGGACTTGTAGGGCACTTCTAACGTGTTATTTACAAATCTTTGTATCAAATTACAACTCATAGTTATAATGTAGTTAATAGAGTTGTAATGACCTAGTTACAACTTTTTGAACTAAATTATAACTATTAGTTGTAATTCTATTGAAGGACTTGTAACTCACTTCTAACGTGTCATTTACAACTGTTTCATCGAATTTACAACTCATAGTTATAATTGAGTTCAAAGACTTGTAACAGATCGGTTACAACTTTTTGAACTAAATTACAACTATTAGTTGTAATTCTGTTCAAGGGCTTGTAACTCACCTTTAACGCGTTATTTACAACTGTTTGAACCAATTTACAATTCCTAGTTATAATTGTGTTAAAAGAATTGTAACGTATCAGTTACAACTTTTTGACCGAAATTACAACTGTTAGTTGTAATTCTGTTCAAGGGCTTGTAACTCATCTCTAACGTGCTATTTACAACTCCTTGTACCAAATTACAACTCGTAGTTGTAATTTAGTTTAAAGACTTGTAACCTATTTAGAACTTTTTGAACTAAATTGAAACAATTATTTGCAATTTTGTTCAAGGACTTGTAACTCACTTCCAACATGTTATTTACAACTGTTTGAATGAATTTACAAATGATAATTGTAATTGGGTACAAAGACTTGTAATGGATCAGTTCCAACTTTTTGAACTAAATTTCGACTATTAGTTGTAATTCTGTATAAGGAGTTGTAACTCACCTCTAACGTTTTGATAGTTGTAGCAAATTACAAATTATAGTTATAATTTAGTTCAAATATTTGTAACGACCTAGTTAGAACTTTTTGAACTAAATTACAACTATTAGTTGTAATTCTATTTGAGGACTTGTAACTCACATCGAACTTGTTATTTACAACTGTTTGAACGAATTTGCAACTCATAGTTATAATTGGGTTCAAAGACTTGGAACGGATCAGTTACAACTTTTTGAACTAAATTACGACTATAAGTTGTAATTCTGTATAAGGGCTTGTAACTCACCTCTAATGTGTCATTTACAACTCTTTGTACCAAATTACAATTCGTAGTTATAATTTGGTTCAAAGATTTGTAAGAATCTAGTTACAACTTTTTGAACTAAATTACAACTATTAGTTGTAATTCTGGTTCGAGGACTTGTAACTCACCTCTAACGTGTTATTTACAACTGTCTGGGCGAATTTGCAACTCATAGTTATAATTGAGTTCAAAGACTTTTAACGGATCAGTTATAACTTTTTGAACTAAATTACAATTATTAGTAGTTGTAATTCTCTACAAGGACTTGTAACTCATTTCTAAAGTGTTATTTGCAACTCTTTGTACCAAATTACAACTCATAGTTATAATTTAGTTCAAAGACTTATAACGACCTACTTAAAACTTTTTGAACTCGATTACAACTATGAGTTGTAATTCTGTTCAAGGACTTGTAACTCGCTTCTAACGTGTTATTTACAACTTTTTGAACCAATTTACAAGTCATAGTTATAATTGTGTTGAAAGACTTGTAACGACCTTGTTATAACTTTTTGAACTATATTACAACTATTAGTTGTAATTCTGTTCAAGGACTTGTAACTCACCTCTAACATGTTATTTACATCTTTTTGAACGAATTTACGACTCATAGTTATAATTGAGTTCAAAGACTTGTAAGGATCAGTTACAACTTTTTGAAATAAATTACAACTAATAGTTGTAATTGTATTTAAGGACTTGTAACGCACTTCTAACATGCTATTTACAACTCCTTGTACAAAATTACAACTCATAGTTATAATTTTGTTCAAAGACTTGTAACGACCTAGTTACAACTTTTTGAACTAAATTACAACTAGTAGTTGTAATTCTGTTCAAGGACTTGTAACTTACCCCTAACGTGTTATTTACAACTCTTTGCAGCAAATTACAACTCATGGTTATAATTTAGTTCAAGGAGTTGCAACGACCTAGTTACTACTTTTTGAACTAAATTACAACTATAAGTTGTAATTCTATTCAAGGACTTGTAACTCACCTCTAACGTGTTATTTACAACTATTTTAACGAATTTAAAACTCATATTTATAAATGAGTTGAAAGACTTGTGACGGATCAGTTACAACTTTTTAAACTAAATTATAACTATTAGTTGTAATTCTGTTCAAGGACTTGTAACTCACCTCTAACGTGTTATTACAACTCTTTGTACCAAATTACAACTCATAGTTATAATTGAGTTCAAAGACTTGTAACGACCTAGTTACAACTTTTTGAACTAAATTACAAGTACTAGTTGTAATTCTATTCAAGGACTTGTAACTCACCTCTAACGTATTTTTTACAACTGTTTGAACGAATTTACAATTGTGTTCAAAGACTTGTAACGGATCAGTTACAACTTTTTGAATTAAATTACAACTATTAGTTGTAATTCTGTATAAGGGCTTGTAACTCACCTCTAATGTGTTATTTACAACTCTTTGTACGAAATTACAAATCATAGTTATAATTTAGTTCTAAGACTTGTAACGACCTAGTTACAACTTTTTGAACTAATTACAACTATTAGTTGTAATTCTGTTCAATGACTTGTAACTCACCTCTAACGTGTTATTTACAACTATTTGAACCAATTTACAACTTATAGCTATAATTGTGTTGAAAGACTTGCAACGACCTAGTTACAACTTTTTGAACTAAATTAGAACATTTGGTTGTAATTTCTCAAGGACTTGTAACGCACTTCTAACGTGTTATTACAACTCTTTGTGCCAAATTACAACTCATAGTTATAATTGAGTTTAGAGACTTGCAATGGATCAGTTACAACTTTTTGAAGTAAATTTTAACTATGAGTTGTAAGTCTGTTTAATGACTTATAACTCACCTCTAACGTGTTTTTTACAACTGTTTGAACCAATGTACAACTCATAGTTATAATTGAGTTCAAAGACTTGTAACGACTTAGTTACAACTTTTTGAACTAAATTACAACTATTAGTTGTGATTTAGTTCAAAGACTTGTAACAGCTCCGGTAGAACTTTTTGAACTAAATTATAACTAATAGTTGTAACTTAATTAGAAGACTTGTAACGCACTTGTAACGGATCATTTACAACTTTTTGAACCAAATTACAACCAATAGTTGTAATACAGTTCAAACAGTTGTAACGCATAAATTACACACAATTTATATCTATTTTAAGCAAATTATTTAGTTTAATCACCTGTAACATTCTATTCACAACTGTTAGTTACATGTAATACTTGTAAGTTAGTTGAAAGACTTGCGACACAGTATTCACGCATCACTTACAATTTCTAGTGAAGTTTAAACTCGTATATTTCATGCAAGGACGAAGTAGTTGTAGCTTAATTCTATAAATTATTACTCCTATTTTGCCGTTAACTGAATTATACGCAATTGTAAAAGACCTGTAACTGAAGTTCCATGTTGAGCTTTTCCATTCCATTTGTTAATATATTGCCAATGTTCACTTCCTATAAGCCACAATACTGCAAAGGCCATACAAGTGCCAAAGTTGAATTTGCTCTATACAATATGTTCATACATGCTAAACAGTACATATTCTCTTTAATCGCTCTACATTGACATTCGTAATACACTTGTACATCTCCTCTACTGTGAAGGCCATCAAAAGACAAAAAAAACCAATCTATCCCGAGCTTCCACTTTCCAAAACAACAAGTGGGACACCTAACCTATCTATCCTGAGCTTCAATACCTCTAGCCCCTTTTCTTCTGATCATGAACTCACATGATGAGTATGGCAAATGCGGCGAGTAGATTACATGCAATTGCCTTATTGTCCTTACATTGTTAGTCGATGTGTAGTCATCTTCATCAACCATTGGCGACTTCTCTCCAACAGACTCATGTTCCTTAGACAAGAATAACGTTGAGTTCACGCAATTTGCCCATGCTAGCCCAAGTCTTGCACATACCTGCCTACTTGAAGAATACAGGCAACTCAAATTCCCGACCCTTAATTCATTGCTACCTTCAACAGGGCTGACCGAATTGGATACTTGGTTGATGATGACAACAACTAACTCGAACTTTGAAGCCAGTGACTTCAACCTTCCTGCAATGTTGAAGAACATTGATGATCGACGCTTTAGGTCAACTGGTGTGTTATTGAACACAGTTCGAAAGAGTGCAACTATAGAGTCGATGATGATGACCTTAAGGGGCAATCGACTTTTTGCGTTTCCAATAAAGGACTCTATCTTGGATATTTGATCGAGCAGGTTGTACGCTGTGTGGATAGGGTGGACGTATATGTAATCTAATGGGTCGTACTGAGGACTGAACATATTATGGTTGCTTGTCATGTAGCCTTTGCTGATTTGAGTGAGACGGGTGGATGGGAAAGTGAACTCTGAGTAGAGGAAGAGTGTTGATGTGCGGAGGCCACTGAGGGCAGGAGGAAGTTGTGCAATGTTGGCAAGCTGGAGGCACAATTGGGTCTTGCCGTTTCCATTTTCTCCAGTGATCTCCGTGATAGAAGCACAAGGGAAGCCCCCGCCAAGATGAGCATCCATCACACGGCAGCCACTGCTGAGCTTTGGTCGCAATCGAGGCTATCTTAGCAGGGATATGGGTCTCATCTTCCAAGAGACGCTGTGGTTGATACTCGAGAAGGGTATGTCGTTCTCCCCCTCCAGTCCTTATTAAGGAATTTCATTTATTTGCAAGTACCTAGTGCACGCTCCTTGCATTGTTCTCCTATTTAAAGTCAGCTTAACTTCAGCCAAAATTGTGTCTTGGCACAAATGATTACATGCTCCGGCACCATGATCTCGATATT
Source organism: Lagerstroemia speciosa (assembly GCA_037672795.1). Taxonomy (NCBI): domain Eukaryota; kingdom Viridiplantae; phylum Streptophyta; class Magnoliopsida; order Myrtales; family Lythraceae; genus Lagerstroemia; species Lagerstroemia speciosa. The sequence continues at coordinate 2,458,801 of CM075297.1, read as the reverse complement.
AACCGTGAAGTAGGTGCCAAGGCATGTACATAATAGCACCAAATCACTGTCATAATTGATGTAGATCGCCTATCCCAATTTCCACAGAATGTATCGAGCCTTGGTGCACATACTTCACAACAAAGGCATGGTATGCCTTCTATTAAAAAAATTAACTTAAATATATGAAAACCCTAAAAAAGTTTCCCGCCCCTCTGCGTGGATGCCCACTCGAAGTGGTGCTTCGACTGCCTCTGCCCATTTTTCAACGCTTGCAATCGGTGGGGAGGATATCGACTTCCCACTTGCCCTATGTTTTCCCAGTTCGATTGAACATCCCTCCGCACTGCCCTCTACTACTTCTGGATAGCGTTCATCGGTCCCTCTCCATTTGTCCTGCTTCCCCTTATTTGATGCGGTGGGCATGTGTAGCAATGTTTTCCGCTATGCATGCAACTTCAGACGGTGATGGAAGATTTTGATTAGGCATAATATGTGGGTGCTTCCATAATGAAGGAGAAAATGATGGCTTTTGCAGCTTTGGCAACACTTTTCTATGCTCTATTCATCACTATTGTAGATTGCAAAGCTGAGTATGTCGTTGGTTGACATTAATATGTTTATTCTCCTATGGCTGAACTTGTCAATGATGGTTTCTATGGCTTCTATGGCTCATTGGATCCGAAATGTAAAATGCTAACTATTTTCACCTCCAACATAGTTAGTTCTTGTTGAAGCTAACCTGTCTTTCAGTGCATCACTGTGAAATTAATTTCTGGATACATATCCGACATGCCATCAGCCTGTTCAGGGTGCTTTAATATAGTCAAACAACATATTTGTTACCTATGCCTGCACCTTGGTGATGCAATGGTTTCATTACACTTCGAATAGCTATGCTTTTTCTACTTATACAACGTATTTCTTACCTTGGGGTGAATACTTGATTCAAAGTTTTGAACTGATCAGTCATCTAACTTATTTGCATGCAGTTTTCTTATAGTTTCTAAAGCCCTGCCATATGTATTAGTCAGTCATCGTAATTGTTCTTTTGCAAGCACTTGACTCCTCTTTTTCTTATTGTCACCCTGTGTTTGATTTTTCTTTTATCATTGATGCCAGGTCCTTATACTTTGGTAAGCTGATTGAATATGGCACCAAAAAGGAGATCAAAGACATCACGTTCTGATGCAGCCTCTAACTTCGATAGGAACAAGTTTCTCTCTGTAGATGCTGAGAAGTGGTTTTGGGAGGTCACTGTTTTTAGGGAGCTGATAAGGGAGAGAGGGTTTGATTTCTCTAGTGGTCTTGGTAGGTCAGTGGAGGAAAATTTTATCAGTAGAGGGTGGGGTAAATTGTTGGAGAACCCTGAGCCTGGGGTTAAGAATGCGGTTCGCGAATTTTATGCTAACATTGTGGACACTGACGATGGCAGCACGACTGTATGAAGAACTAAGGTGGACTTCTCGAGGAATGGGATGAACCATTTCCTTTGCTCTCCTATAGTGGACAATGATGATTATAATAGGTTTCTTGATGGGACAATTGACTATGGAAGGGTGTTGAATTATCCGTGTAAGAAAGGAGCAACTTGGAAAATGTCAGGGTTGAATGAGGCTCCGGAAGTCATTTCGTTTCGGTCTGCTTTTCTAAAGGAAGATGCAAAGATTATGTTTTACTTTGTCTCGGCTCGGCTATTACTGAGCTCTCACACAAGTGATGTGATAAAGGATAGAGCATTATTTTGAAGGGATACTCAATTGATTTGGGCATGCTCGTGCACCATGAGATCTTGAGGTGTTCAACAGCAAAAAATCAAGGGTTATACTTCCCTTCATTGATAACTGGTCTATGCAAGGTGGCTGGGGTACCATGGGCAAAGGATGAGGATCATGTTCATCCGAGAAGCCTCATCAAGAGCTTCATGAAGAGGAATTCAAAGGTAGGCAGTAGTGCTCGACTTTCTTATTCTGGGAGCTCATCATCACGCCCTCTTACACAACGTCAATGTCTTGAAATAGTGGAAAGCATTTGCACTACACACATAAGTGTCAGCAGGCTCTACCGGATGGGCTTCGAGCTAATGCTACTGCAATGGGTATGAATATGGAAAGGTATCCCACTCTCCCAGTGAACCCATTTGCTGAACCAGAAGAGGACAGTGCCGAGGAAGAAGATGGAACTGGTGATGATGAAGAAGGTTCAAAAACTTCTGGAGATGAAGATGAAGAAAATGATGGAGACGAGCATGAACAACAGGACACTGATTGATGTCGAAGACTATGTTCATGGTATCATTTTGCTTTTTGGCTTATGATAAACATGGTATTGGTCATAGGTACATATCGATAAGTTGACGCCTGCATAGTTTCTGGTCGCCTTGGTATTTGTGAATGTTAGTATTCACTTTAGCTTATCGAATATCGACATCACTATGGTTTTTGAAATGTTTACGCTACTTTGTAAATGTCGATGTAACTGTGCTGTTGACTTCCTGTTGAAAGTTTGATATGCTTGATCGTGTCTTTGCGCCGCATGAAGGACATGCCAGTGCCAAGGGTGCTGGTTAACAACTAGCCCAAGGATATGGAATGGCGCTGCAACGTGAAATATTACATGCTGCAGCGCTTAGGGTATGCATTGCAAGATATCTTGGCACGGAGTACATGGACGTTGCAGCAATGACTGTACTAGAATATGATAATAGGAAAATTGGGTGCAGTGTGCTATGGCAATGAAATTTAGATGCCATGACGGTGTCAATGCTGAATGGAATATATTGTACTGTCTATTGTAGGTGAAACATTTGTGCTACAATTTTGTATAGTAATTAACAAAGCAATCCAAGAAAATTCAGGAAACAGGATGTAGGTGTTCCAATTTTGCACAGAGCAACGTCTTTACACTACAGATTTCACGAATGAGCAGGGTCGATGGTTGCTTCTCTTCGTCAATCAAGGCAACCATGACAGACACCACCCTCGGTAATGACACTACTTTTAGCATGAACGTACGATAAATGACAAACATGTATGTACAAAAGAATGACTTATATACAGGGCTAGTAACATGTTCTACAAGTGTGATACCACAACCGACAATGCTAGCAAAAATTGACTAGATCATTAATGCATATACATACAGATGGTGAATCCTAAACATGGCCTATTGCGTAATTGGTTAGTTGATTTTCTTGCGTTTGCTCTGCATGGATTGTGGTTGCTGATTCATTGCTGCATACTTTGTAGCTGATCGACGTACTGCAGCCAAATTCAAGTTTCCTGTCCAAAAAATAAAGTCCCCGTGCAATGATGAATCGGTCCACAAATGTTGGCTTCTACATGTTCAAAGAAACAATATCCATTAGAATTGGGCACGAAAAAAGAATTTTCTTCTGCATTAATTATTCACAGTGAACTTACCATGCCAAAAACAGTATCCTCAACACAACTACACTCCATAAACTTTATTACATAGACACCACAATCATCACTACAAAAAAGGTAGGTACATAGCCATTATAATATCAAGAAGAGAGGATGCTTCATGGTCATAGAACATGTTTTAAGCAAGCATATGTAGCTTACGCTGCATTCTGAGCAATTTGATTGGGAACATAATATGGGAACTCAATGGGCCATCGATTGGCTGGCACATCCCCATCCACATTAATGTACCCATCATTTCTGAAACAACCATCTACAACTACCAGCTGAACCACAATGTAAACGCGATGTTTATTAGTGATAGCCAATAGTAACTATGAGGGCATCGGGAGACAAACACTCTTACCAAGCGCTGGCAAATTTTCGTGATCTCCCTTTTCGGCCTTCCTCTTGAAGGATTTAGGGTATCAAACATGATGCATGTATTGTCCTTCATTTTGATGACATAGAGAATCCAATGCGCATTGTTGACATGAATGGGAAGATAGAGCTACAGTTCAAATGAATCAAATGAGTTATGATTGAGTTTGTATGAGAAATGAGTTCGTGGTACCTGACATACCTCTTGATAGTTTTGAAGATTCCCGATGTACTTCCCCTTTAGACTCTGGAACTTCTCATTATCAACATTGTTGTTCAAAGCCATTGTCTGCAAATATGATATTGAATAATTTTAGATAATATCCATTGTAAGAAATAACACGTTGCAATGTAAGTATGAGCTTAGATTGGTGCTACCGTGAACCGGGTCTGTAGAAAGTGGCAATTCCATTTCCAATCACACAGCAATTCATCGTCATTGAACTTATTACAAGCCATGTCAATGATATCATTTCGAACCCATTTTCTCGGTACCAAAATAGAGGTCCCTACTCAAGGAGTTCCCTGAAACTCCATTATTGCTAACATATATTACATTTATAGTCAGTATGACGAATAACCAAACAATAAGTTTGATAATATTGTTCACGTTGGTTTGTTCCGACAGAGGTCTGAGGAAAGAGCATAGTCCAGAACCTTCAACTCTTCAGCATTAAAGGGACATATTCCCATGTCCCTTTCCTTTTTAGGGATCAAAAGTCGAAGGTTCTGCTCTCATCATAGAAAAAATTATTCATCATACAACATCTATTATATACTGACGGAACATACGTAGAAAGTGCACATACCATTGGATATGACAGGAAGCGCGTCAGTAGTCTATTGGTGGCTGCAGCACCGGTATGAGTTGTAGCTACTTCTGCAGGCTTGGTGGCAGCCCGAGCTCCCTTTTTCCCCTCTTTTTGAAGTTCCACGAAAGGAGTTCTAATGGTTCGACCAGGCCTTCCGTTTCTACGAAAATGGGTAGTAGATGAGACAGGCTGAACACTATCGAAGGGTATCGACTTCAACTAAACAAAGTGAACAAAGATATATGTAAGACACTTAATCCTCTTCAGAATGAGAGTAATCTTAAAGGATTTAGTGTCCTACTTCTTTGTCACTTAGTCTAGGCGATCGTCGGACCCCAACAGTTTGGCCTATGCTTTTGTCAACAATCTTGGGAAAACGATGGGTGAAGTCATCGATAGGAAGTTCTTGGGGAGTGTCATCAACTTTTTTGCACTCCTTTACTTTCCCAACTTCCTGTGTATCGTCCTTGCCACCCCCACGAGACGTGTTATTGTTGTGTAACATCTCCCTCATCTCATCCAAAATAGAAGTTTTAAGCTTCTCCATCTCCTCCATTAACTGTACTCTCATTTTCTCCAGCTTTTCAACCAACTCCAATGTGAGATGTTCAAGCTGTCTTTCCATTTTTAAAATTCTGTCTTCCAAATCCTACGGAAAGAAATTGTCCCAAGTATGATGAATTGCGAAAATAAAACATATGCAAACACAAAGGCAAGTATTGTAGATGGATTTATCCCCTTCTGCTGCTCCTTCGAATGGATGGATGTTGTCTCATCGAAGGAAAGAAGCACCTACAAGCATGAAGAAGCAGAATGTCTGTGCAGTAGATTTTTACTTTGCTTACCATCATATCAATAATCCCATGTACACACTTACTTTCCTGTTAGTGAAACCACCATGCTTCGTAATGATGCAAACCAAGTGCATGATTTCATTCTTCCCCCAACATTGCAACTGTGGTTCAGAGCATTTACTCATTGGAATGACCAATAATCGCAGGTGCAGATTATCAATGTAAACTAACTGTTGCATAAGACATATATGTTAATACTGTTGATGAAAATTATATATGTGTAATCATAAGTAAGACTAAAAAACCATGTCAATTGTAAAGAAATACACAAGAAGAAGAGGCACCCACCAACCCACTTCCTCTTACCACTTTTGTACCGATGCACCCCATGGACCAATTTGTCTAGTAAAAGCTTAGCCTAATTGTATGATCTTATTGCCTCTACATGCACTAAACTAAATAGATGATTCTGACTAACAATCGTACTGGATGTCGAACACAAAAAATATCCAATCAAATATAGTGTCAACATCCTTTTATAACTGTCTGTGGTCACATCACTCTTGCTATCTAACAACCTTGCCTCTAACCTCGGCAAATGGATTTTCCCAGCTTCCGACAGATCCTCCAACATGGGTAGAATGTCTTCTTCCGAACCATCTATTGAAACATCCACACCAATACAATTCAGACCTAGTAGCCTCTGAACATCAACTTCAGGGACAGTTTTCTCGATATCATGAATGACCAATTTCCTATTGGTCTCATCAAAACATTCGATCAAAAATGAACACATTGTTCGAAGCAGCCGCATCTGTGGAATATTGAGCAATCCACCAAACCCTATTTCTATAACTACATTTCTCCTCTCCTTATCAAATTTGTCGAACAAATTTCCAATACGGTCAGGAGAACAACGAGTAAACAAATGAATCTGGGAAATCATTTAAGAACATCAATCAGGACAAGAGATATGAAAGCTATTAAAAGAAATTTTTGACTAGCCCACTAACTTATGCCATGTTACCTTGGACTCTTCTTGCACATTTGTAGAGTCCATGACATTCACATCTCTCGTGGAGCATTGCTTAGCTACAGTCTTCGTTTTCCTCTGCATTGCATCTTCAACCTCCTTTGTACGCTTCCTCTTCATCTTCTTCAAAACCGATATCGTACTTGTTGCAGTCTCTTTGTTCTTGTTGTGGCTCTGTTTCTTGCTTTCTCTCTGTCCTTCGTCAGTCAAGCCGACATCGCCAGCAGGCCTATCTTCTTCATGTTAAGGAGCTATTCCTCTGCTTCTCCTCACAAGCTGCACTCGTGTTGGATGTCAGAAACAACAGGTGATGCGTTAAAATGTTTGTACATGTAATGGTCGGTGTCTGATGTAAAAGAAGAAATTGAACCTTCTCTTTGTGCTGTTTCGGTGGCCACCAATGTTGCGTGCCCTGCTGCTGTTGTTCATCTATCAAGTAGTCGTCCTTGTGCAACCTTTCTTAATGTTGTTCATCCCCTTTGTTCGTGCTCTTGTGGGAGGTAACTGCAGTTCGTCCTCAGTTGCGGGTGGAAGGAGAGGAGGTCAGAACGAATGCTGTCTTCCCTCCAAACAATGGGGTGGGAATTATATTTCTAGGTCTTTTAAATGGACGGCTAGCATCAATGCTCCAGATCCAATGGTGGGAATGGTTCTGAAGAGTTCAACTACTGGGAAAAGCTGTAGCGCAAGATGATATGCTTTGCAACTCCAATGATTTTGGAAAATATTGCAAAATGGCTCGATTGGGCACAACCATAGCGCAAAATAGATAGCACGCAATAGCATATGCGCATGAAAAATTTCCAAAATAAATCGATTGTTGAGCGTCGTAGCGCAATATCAGTGATGACATAGCGCAAAGAGTACGGGGAACTATGCTGAGGGAATTGAATGCTATGTGTCACGGCGCAAAAGATATGACGCAAAAGCTCCCATGTTAGGGGGAGTTCTGAGAAAATATACATTTTCTGGTATCGTGGGATTGTTCCAGTATGAAAAAGGAATATGTTTCAGTGTGTTGATGCTATAGTTTGAATGCCAAAGCCGTAATAGTACAACCTAAATTATAAAAGGAATGCAGTTAATAGTCAGGACGGCAAAGGTTCGATGCCACGACTGTTCAGCTACTGGTCAATATTCAAAATGATTGGATTGGATAGTGCCATGGTGTTGGACCATAGCTGTCACACCACACCTCCTACACGAGTGGGAATAATGAAAAGCAATAAGTAGATAGATATGGTCAACTATCATTCATTCATCATGAACATGTTCATAGTCCATATAAAAGGTACATACATATGATAAACATTGATATAAGATGAACTGCTGATAACCTACATATGTTCAAAAAGTGATTGACTAATCTGCTTGCCACGATCGATAATACATACATCGTCCGTCGATAATTTCCTGCGAAATTCAATGACCATTGTAAATTAGAGGAATAAAGAGTACTGAAAGAGAATGAGTTAAAAATTATGAACTTATGAATGTACACATCAAGGTCCAATCGAAAGGTGAGGTTGACCGCCCAAATTGTGCATGAATGGCGAAGTGCCTTGGCTGGCAACATCAACAAATTCTTCTACTGAACTATGCGGTTGTGAAAGCTTACGAGCAATTGGGTCCCACCCCTCGGAATGTTGATACACAGATGTAGAAATCGAAAAATAGTCTTGCATATTGGTACAGTCCTCCGTTGGTTGAGCAGCCGATGAAATGAACTGTGATAATGACTCTGTCAGGATCGGCTGGTCTTCAACTGCTGTGCCCCACATTATTTCAGTAGGTTTGCTCTTAGTTGGACAATGAGCTCGGGTATGCACAGGTTCCCTACAGATGCCACATCGCCTGCTTGCTGGCTTGGCCCTACTTCCTTTATGACTCATGCCTTTCGTAATGCAAATTTCTGGATCACCTATCCGGTCCTCACCACGGCTAGGGAGCATTGACTTACGGGCTTCTTTCTCCGCTTCAATTGTAAGCTCAGTTATCTGATTATGCAGGTCATTATATGATGCAACTGTTTGAGACCCCAAGTAACACAATCTTGTACAGGCAGACATCAATGTTCCATATCTAGTGTCCTCTGCGATAGAAGTACATGCTTGCGAACTACTTGGTCCATGTGGTATCGTCCTAGCTGAACGAGTCCATCTTCGCGATATGAGATTATCAGTAATTCGTTCTAAGCTATTTACCTTGGCAACATGGAATGCATGCCTACAGGGGAGGCCAACAGTCTCAAAATAGCGACATGAGCAAACAATAGATGCTAGATTGACCATGTACATGACATTGAAAGTGGCACTTGCTTTGTTGTAAGCATCTACGCTGTAAGCTTTTCATAATTCAGTTCCTCCCAATTTTGTCACAAATAGAAGAGCTTCATACCGTATTTCTTTCTGGACCTTCACGAACGACTCAGGCGTGAAAGTAGAAGCACAAAATTCCTCAATCTTCTTCAAGACAGTCGTTGTTGGTGGTAAGGAGTGTTTGCTATTGTAATCGGCCCAGAATGTGCTATGACGCATCGTCCTTAATGCTCGACTTACTTGTTTTACTAGGACGCATAACTTGTGCTTACGCTGAACATACATCTTCAATCTGCCATGCAAACCTTCACATCGCTAGGTGCTATGAAGCTCACCCCAGAAATGACCTCGTAGGTATGCCTCAGCCCAAAGGTGTCGAGTGTTGTACGTCGACTTAATCCATTCGTTCTCCTTAAGTTCGCCTCTCAACCATAGCATGCCACAATGCCTTGAAATCATTGACTGAAATGTTTGAAAACATACACTTCTTGAAATCATACATGAAACTTGTATTATGAATGTTGGCCATTGCATTTCTCTTTAAGTGCCATGCGCATAATCGATGCCTAGTCTGTGGAAGAACGACACGTATAGCATTCGCAATGGCTTTATCTCCATCTGTGACAATTGATTTCGGATGGTTGCCCTGATAGCTTCGAGAAACGTCTCCAAAAACCATATGTACGCTTTAGTGCTTTCCTCCTCTAGCAATGCAATCCCCAGAATAACAGTTTGGTGATAGTGGTTGACACCCACAACAACAATCAACGGTATGTTGTAAGGATTGGTCTTGTACGTTGAGTCCATTGCAATGACATCGCCAAAACATGCATAATCCAACTTACTATTAGAGTTCGCCCAAAACAATTAGGCTAGTCGACCATCAACTACATGAGTCTTGTAGAAAAGGCCAACATCTGTATCCCTCTGACCCACTAGGTAAGCAATAGCAATTTCTGCATCCCCATCTCATATGACTTCCCTACTTTCACCATTGATGAAGTTATATATATCAGTAGTAGAGAAGCCAACATTTCCGAAGCCCCCAGCTCGCTTGGCTAAAAATTGCATGATGTCACACACTAGCATTCCTAATGAATGCATCGTACGAATTTTTGCCATGGTGTGTTGAGGAATGTTGGAGTTACTACACAAGAAGCAGACTTCATCTGTGCTAGCCAAGTCATGATTATGCTCTAATATCACTTGTCTAACAACCCATGTATCCCCAGTCAATCCTACACGGAACATGGCCGGACATCCTACCCTAGTAATGGGTCTCTTCCCTCATTTATGGCCCTGCCGTTCTAAGTACTCTGTCCTAGAAACCCTTGTCTACTACATACTAACGTCAACATTGTTTCTATGCCGTTACAATTTTGTTGAATGTCATGCCACTGAATGCTAAAACCATTTGCATGAGCGAATTTCTTGTAGAAGTCCTCCACTTCTAACAATGAGCCAAACACCATTTTATATATATCTTCATATTCTAATTGACTATACGCTCGATCATTAACTTGTATCATATCTGTGACAAGTTAAAAATAGTAGGATCAACAAATATGACTGTTATACAGAAAAAATATAGTATAGAATACCATTCGTATCATATATTACAAGAAATGCATTCCCAGAAATGACTCCCATGTACGATGGCCATGGCACGGTCAACAGAAAGACTTTTTACTATCTTCTGCTAGCCAACTTGTACAAGCATTGCTTAGGGGTGTATGATCGATGTCACATTGTTATACTTGAAGAGTCGACTGCTTAGGCTACTGAATGAAGACATGATAATGTTATACCTTCAACAACCTTCACTTGCTCACCCATGAGATGGAGAGGATTGAGTTCCCTTTCTTCTTCTTCAGCAGCAGCCTTCTTCTGCAGCATAAGGTCATTTATCTTGTAGATTCCTTGACTTGTAGGTTGGTTTATGGAAGAAGCATTAATTCCACACCAACCAATGATTTTATGTATGATGTGACTAAAACAACTACTACATTGAAGGAGAGGGAGAGGGTGGTTTTTAATAAGTTACTTAATGGTTTTTTCATTCAAAGCAGAGAACCAATGTTCTCATGTGTTTTTCAGAAAATATAAATGGCAATAATGAATGTGCTTTGGCATGCACGGCACTGCAGCACCACATGTTCGATCTTCTTCACCCCGTGTAATGCTTTTGCACGTGATTGATGCCACCGCTGCCACCTATAATGGTCATTTAAATTGACAAAAACATTGGTGGTTTTGAATAAGTTGCTTAATGGTTTTTCATTCAAAGTAGAGAACTAATGTTCTGATGTGTTGTCCACGAAATATGATTGGTAATAACGAATGTGCTTTGGCACGCACATTACAGCACTGCAGCATCACATGTTCGGTCTTCTTCAACCCATCTAATGCCTTTGCACATGATTGATGCTACCGCTGCCACCTACAATGCTCATTTAAATTGACACAAATATCAGTGCCTTGCTGCACAAGGTTCGGAGCTATGATAACTGTATCATTAGCCCCTATAGAAGCACGTACTGTGCATCACATTTTTTCAATCGATACATACTCAAAATTTTCCCGAGCTCTTCACGATCTATTTACCTATGCTCACCGTAGCCTGATATGATGATTGGACCTCAATATCATTTTAATAAAGAACCACGACCGCCATGATGTGACAAATGACACATTTGCTAACTATTCATGAAGCTCGCTGCCATGGAAACATTACGTTCGTCAATATCATACCAAAATTGCCATTTAACATGTATAGCACAAACTTGAGTCATCGACCCAATCCCAAACATGATTAAACATGATTGAGTGATATAGTCCTTCTACACATGATAAATGAAAATTCCAAGCCATCATCAATAGGTCCCTGATAATAGGATATAAGATTATGACTCGAACATACCATTCAATAGCTTGTTTAACTACCATATTAATAGTCTCACTCTTATAAATATATTGTGATTTGAGCTTCATGCCAATTGTAGTCAAATTTTTGGCCCATGACCAAAACCCTACTTGCACAACCTTAAACAAACCTCAGAAAATGAATTGTAAAGTTCAAGCTTTTCATTAAATTTAACAACTGAGTAAACATAAATGTAGAAATTACGGTTCATATAATACATCATCCGAACCTACACATGAAAGTACAATGCCATCCATTGACTGTCATCACTACTTAATACATAGCCATTGTGATAATGCTATCCAAAACCAACACTACCAACATTTTAAATGAACATTAAACTTGCAAATTCAAACACTTCATCCATGCAAGTCTTCACATAACTTTCTTCGGGGAAACTGTTGCCACATTTGCTGCATTTTTTTGCCTACTTTCATTACATCTTCAAGAGTTGCATTTCCCTTCCACATAAGTCAATTCGCTATGCCCTCAAGCAAACCAACATGATATGTAACATGTGCGAACAATACAATATTTGCATAAAAAACATCCTATGCTAAAACCAACAAACAATGACTCCCATTATGATTAATATATACTTAACATACCAAACACTCAAAAAATACAACTGATCAAACGATAGAAAGTAAGACAAAGAGAGAGAGCCATTTTTACCCTGAAAATAAGGAAACTGCCTACCGAAGATTTAGGTCAAACATTGGATGGTTGAGATTTGTCCTCAAGATCCAACGGTAGGGAAGTGCCATGGATTAGTGTTAATTATATAAATATGCTTATTTGAACATATTTTCTGGCCTAGATTCAAGTAAGTTCTTCGAGTCTTATGAGATTTTAACACATGATTGGTTGTTTTTCCCTTTGTTGAGTGAAATCAATTTATAATTAATTAATTCAAATTTTCTTGCAAGAATGTGGTACTTCCGGACTTTTTATTTATATAGGTGTTTAATGAAGAACCAACCGGGCCAAGAAAGTGGACCCCGACTCACGGAACCAAGATGGATAGAAGCTGGAAAACAGAGGAAACAAGGGAGGGGTCGCGACTCCCTGAAGTAGAAAAGTGAACAGAGTCTTGGGTCGCGACTCAGGGTCGCGACCCCTCGCTGGCAGAGAAGATTTCGCAATATTTGCGAAATATTTGATTTCCTGAAGATCCCGAAGCCCGATATGGAGGATATTCTAAGATATTATGATACACAAGAGTATATTTCACTTGGCTTACTCTGGGGAAAACAAAATATCTTGCAGAATATATTTTTAGGGTAGATATATTTGGAGAATATTTTTAGGTAAGATAGAATATTTTGCTCTCTATCCTTATAAAGTCTCGGCCTAGCAGCATACGAGAGGGGATCCTTCTTTTTCATATCAGTTTTTACATATCTTTTTGCTGCCAAGAGAGATCGGGTCATTCACGGCTTCAAGGGAGGAAGAGGATCGGCGCACTTCAAGACAACTTCGGGGATCGAGAGATCAACTTCGAATCATCCAAGAGTTTTCTCTTTCTTTCCTCTTTCCTTTCCTTAGTCATGGTGTACTCGAATCTTTTCTTGGTATTTTCTCTTAATTTCATTATGAACTAATTCCCTATTTCCTAGGGCGAGCAATGAAACTCTTTCTAATTTCTTAATCTTAATTCTCTCTTTGCATGTCAATTGGTTGCACTTATGTTATTTATACTATTCTCGTCCTTAATACTTTCTAGTGGCCTGATCACCCGTTAGATCGATTAGGAGATTCGATGAACTCGAGAGACGAAGTCGTAATCATGCCAGAGATAGTATAACTTAGGATAATTCACGCCGAGAGGTCGGGATTATTTGTGAGAAGCATCGAGAGATTAGCCTATCACCCTAGGTATCCAAATTAGGGTTCGAGCTCAATGGACTTCTTAATGTTGATTGCCTAGAGATAGAGTGGTTAACATCGTCCTAGAAGTACGTTCTTATTAAGCCGAGAGGCAGGTAAGGAGATATAAAAACCCTAGGATAATAACCAAGCAATCAATTACATGTAGAGAGTCAATTTGGGATTAGGAATGGGATTGAGGGAAGTTGTGAGCCCTAGGTCCATAAACATCAATTGATTTATTGTTTCCTTTCCTATTTCTGTTTATTTGCTAATTTGCTTTTTGATTGTCTTCTCGATTTACGACTTGCCTAGCTTAGAATTAATTGTTTAGATTATTGTTTAGTGCAATTTGACACGGTCCTCGTGGGAACGATCTCGATATTCATTACTTTATTACTTGAAGCGATACGTATACTTGCGTGCCTTTTTGGTTATCTATTTTGTCGCAACAAGTTTTTGGCGCCGTTGCCGGGGACCAAGTTCACAATTCTTGCTAACCTTAATATTAAGCAATTTTCTTCGACTAGGTATTTTTTGTAATTTTATTTTTTTCCTAATCTATCTTTCGTTTCTTTTCTTTTGTATATTATTTTTTTTATTTTTTTTTGTGTTAACACTGATTGTTGGATTTAATGGAAGAGAATTTCAATTGGTTAGGTGGACAATTTGGGGATGCAATTACAACAAGTTACAATCAATTTAAAGAAAATTTTTGCATCTCATGTTGCTATTGTGGAAAATTTCACCTAAATAATGATTGTCCTTATTATAATAAACCAATGAATTATTTTGATGATAACTATATGAATAACTCTTCTTATGATATGCATGAAGGATGCAGAAGTTACCCCAATGATGGGTTGATAGATCAACAATTTTCAAGCCACGATCCTCTTCCTAGGCTCGAAGAGGCACTCAACAATTTCATGAACTCCTCACAAAGTCTTCAACAACAAGTTTTTGTGCATCAACAAGTTTTCAATGAACAACAAACTTCAGATCGTCTTTCTAGGCTTGAAGAAATTTTAATTAGCTTCATGAATTCCTCTCAAGCTACTAATGCTATTGTTCAAGCCAATTCTAATCAACTTGTTGTCTTACAAATGCAGATGCGCAATATGGAGATTCAATTAGGCCAACTAGCTCAAGCCCTCAATTCCCAACCTCAAGAAGTCTTGTCGAGCGACAAGAAAATCAATCCACAAGAACAAGGCAGCGATCAAGAAGAGATGATCTCTTTTTGGAGTGAAACAGAGTTGATGCACGATGTTGAGACAGAGAGGTCGCGGCCCCAAGTCACGACCCAAATTTCCAGAACAGAAGAGTCGCGACCCCAAGTCACGACCTCTGAAGAAGAAACAAGAATTTCATGTGGCACATCTTCCGTGGAGGTACGAGATAATGATATTGATTGTTTTCAAGATGAGGATGATGCTACAAGCACTTGGATTGACGAAGAGGAGACGGTGTCAATTGCACCAACCGCCAAATTAAGTGAAGAGGAACTAGACGCTCAAAGTTGCAACATCGAGACCTTTATTCAGCCCATGCCCAATCTTATTGAAGGTAATGAAACTTTATTCATGGAAAATTATTTAGCTAATAATTTTTTCATTATGTTGACCGACGAGGCATGCAATGAGAAGCAATATGAGGAGCTATCAGATGTCACATGGGCCTTTGATGAGCAAAATGAGTGCATGGATTTTCTTGGTGTCTCCAAGTTGTTAGAGCCTAAATCAATGGCAACGAAGCAAATTGTCCTCAAAGTTTTGCAATTGCCAATGTCCATCAAGGGAACCTATGGGCCACCTCCAACAAGTCAAGAGTCCTATAAAGGGGTTGATTTATATGGAAGATTGTCGAGTTTCCTTCATCAAGAATTTAAAAAGCGAGTTGAACAACTACAAGAGGAGCTCAAGTGGCAATCAAGGGAGAATCAAGTGCTCACCAATCAAGGGGGAGACATACTTCACTCTAGGCAAGTATTCTTTTTATCTCTAATTCTTTCATACATTACATTATGTTGGATTACAATGCTAGATCTAGGTTTGGGGGAGCTTGCCTTAATTATTTATTTTTTTTTGTTTAATTTGATTGCTTGCATTTAGATAGAGTAAGTTGCATGCATTTAGGGTGCCAGATTTTTTTAGTTCACATTCCATCTTAGGCATGTTAGTAGGTGTGTCGCACCAATGAATTAATTCACTCATGATGAACTGATTAGCCCTTGTTCAATGATGATAATTAGTGGCTTAAAATTTTTAAACTTGATCGGATTTGAGATTGCAACGTGCTTAGGATGTATTTTGAAAAAAATTTGATCGTGTCTGAACCCCATTCTTTTCACGACACTCTTACTTTAGGGATAGCTTAAAATCTCCCTTGACGTTGCTTAGTTGTCGGGCTCACATGAGAGTAGGTAAGAACATAAACTTTGATATCCTACCAAAGAAGGAAAAGAAAAAAAAACGAAAAAAGAAATATTATGCATGAGCTAGCAAAGAAAAAATCTTATAAGAGTGCATATGTGAGCTTAAATGAAAGATGTGCCAAGGCTCTGAGCACCACTGTACGGGCTTGAGCAGCATTTAGTGCAAAAGCACACGTAATAAGGCCCGGCATGTGCTCGTGGTGGATAGTCCATTAGTCAAAGCTCGAGGATAGATCCGTAGGGGTATCTTAAAACCTAATGCCTTGCCCCAATTGGGACGGGAGCCATTGATTGATTCCTCGCTACACGGGCCTAGCTATGGACATGACACCCAGAATCGTGCACCACCAAAGAAAGAAAAAGAGTGAGAAAGAAAGGAGCGAAAATGCAAAAAGGCAATGTCTTTGTGAGTGTTCAAGTCTCTTGATTGTGTGCTTGACCAACTAAGTTGCAAATGGGGTGCTTGAACTTTTGTAAGAGTGTTTGCACTAACATAACACGGGTGAAGACAGATTTTTAGAAAAGTTTGACATCCAAAGTGTGGAGCAATCAAATTGAAGATCGAGTGGAAAATTAAGAGCCATTCCTGAGAACTCTAAGGGGCTAAAACCTTTATGATTGAGTGGAGAAATTTGTTGTGTGTTTTGTGTGCTTGCTAGGAATCTAATTGTCTTACTCGAGGACGAGTAAGAATCTAGGTTTGGGGGTGTGTTAATTATATAAATATGCTTATTTGAACATATTTTCTGGCCTAGATTCAAGTAAGTTCTTCGAGTCTTATGAGATTTTAACACATGATTGGTTGTTTTTCCCTTTGTTGAGTGAAATCAATTTATAATTAATTAATTCAAATTTTCTTGCAAGAATGTGGTACTTCCGGACTTTTTATTTATATAGGTGTTTAATGAAGAACCAACCGGGCCAAGAAAGTGGACCCCGACTCACGGAACCAAGATGGATAGAAGCTGGAAAACAGAGGAAACAAGGGAGGGGTCGCGACTCCCTGAAGTAGAAAAGTGAACAGAGTCTTGGGTCGCGACTCAGGGTCGCGACCCCTCGCTGGCAGAGAAGATTTCGCAATATTTGCGAAATATTTGATTTCCTGAAGATCCCGAAGCCCGATATGGAGGATATTCTAAGATATTATGATACACAAGAGTATATTTCACTTGGCTTACTCTGGGGAAAACAAAATATCTTGCAGAATATATTTTTAGGGTAGATATATTTGGAGAATATTTTTAGGTAAGATAGAATATTTTGCTCTCTATCCTTATAAAGTCTCGGCCTAGCAGCATACGAGAGGGGATCCTTCTTTTTCATATCAGTTTTTACATATCTTTTTGCTGCCAAGAGAGATCGGGTCATTCACGGCTTCAAGGGAGGAAGAGGATCGGCGCACTTCAAGACAACTTCGGGGATCGAGAGATCAACTTCGAATCATCCAAGAGTTTTCTCTTTCTTTCCTCTTTCCTTTCCTTAGTCATGGTGTACTCGAATCTTTTCTTGGTATTTTCTCTTAATTTCATTATGAACTAATTCCCTATTTCCTAGGGCGAGCAATGAAACTCTTTCTAATTTCTTAATCTTAATTCTCTCTTTGCATGTCAATTGGTTGCACTTATGTTATTTATACTATTCTCGTCCTTAATACTTTCTAGTGGCCTGATCACCCGTTAGATCGATTAGGAGATTCGATGAACTCGAGAGACGAAGTCGTAATCATGCCAGAGATAGTATAACTTAGGATAATTCACGCCGAGAGGTCGGGATTATTTGTGAGAAGCATCGAGAGATTAGCCTATCACCCTAGGTATCCAAATTAGGGTTCGAGCTCAATGGACTTCTTAATGTTGATTGCCTAGAGATAGAGTGGTTAACATCGTCCTAGAAGTACGTTCTTATTAAGCCGAGAGGCAGGTAAGGAGATATAAAAACCCTAGGATAATAACCAAGCAATCAATTACATGTAGAGAGTCAATTTGGGATTAGGAATGGGATTGAGGGAAGTTGTGAGCCCTAGGTCCATAAACATCAATTGATTTATTGTTTCCTTTCCTATTTCTGTTTATTTGCTAATTTGCTTTTTGATTGTCTTCTCGATTTACGACTTGCCTAGCTTAGAATTAATTGTTTAGATTATTGTTTAGTGCAATTTGACACGGTCCTCGTGGGAACGATCTCGATATTCATTACTTTATTACTTGAAGCGATACGTATACTTGCGTGCCTTTTTGGTTATCTATTTTATCGCAACAATTAGTACCGGCATAGTTTCGTCAAATTTCCTGAAAAACCTAATCCAATAAGTCAATAAGTCAAAATTTCATTAAGAAAATCATATATGTTTGAACCAACTCACTTTTACCATCTACTTGCTCCAACCAAAATCAATCACAATATAAGAAAGTAATAATTAACAAAGTAATTGCAGAAAATTCAGAAAATAGGATTGAAGTTAACAAAGTTATTGCAGAAAATTCAGAAAATAGGATTGAAGTGTTCAAATTTTCGTCAGACCAGCCTCTTTACATAGAGTTCATGTAATGTTGTCTATCAATGTTTGACAAAAAATTTCAACGGCGATTATAGATAAGTTGTTCAGGATTCACATTTTCGTCACTCAAATTGAAACAGAGCATTATGGAGAAATTTAACATTCCACCGTACATCTTATTATTAGGCATCTGTTACAACACATTCGATGAATGAGCAAGCTGGATGGTTGTTCTTCTCCATCAATCAAGGGAGCCGCAACAGACACCACCTTCGGTGATGAAAAGATAAAGATATTTAAGCAATGGAGATAGCCTTAGAGCAAAAAGATCAATAGATATCATTTGGAATAATGATCAAATTTGCGTGCTAGGAGGAGCTTTACAGCTTGAACTTTTGGAGATCCTCCCAGTTCCCGACAGTTCCTAAAATTACTCGTGACTTGAGTATAATTAGATTACTCAAATATAGTTTGACTTGATTTTCTATAAGTTTATTTTGATAGGAAGAAACCTCACCAATTCATGCAATAATAAGTCAATTGGGGAATGTCATTTGAGAGTACTAGATTATATCATTTCCTTCACTATCATCTCTATTAAGTGATTAACCAAATCCTATGATAATGATGAATAGATACTCTGCAATTTGGCTTCTACAAAGTTAACCAATTAGTCTAGTTATACCACATGCAAATGAAATAGGTTTCACTGCTTATAAAGTTTTATGGGTATACATTTCAATACAGAAAGAACTAAAAGCTTGCTAAAATATCCTACTATGCTATTTCTTTGCCCCGACTATGGTTGATGACTACATCTAAGAGTTACTTAATATTGCAGTCACTTAATAATAGAAAGAAGCTGAACATAATTGAAAGATTTACCATCCTTTCCCACTTGTATGCTATGTCAGAGATTGAGAACAATGGATTTGAAGCAAATAAATGGAACTACATTGACCTTTCTCTCAAGATTTGCCATGCTGCTTTCTTATGATGACTCCTTCATTCTGAATGATTGCATGAACCTTCAAGAGGAGGATAGGATGATTGACTAACCAAGGTCATTGGATTAAAAAACCTTGAGGAATCAAACCAATCTTCGCTCGAATCGAAAACCCTAGCTAAGGGTCAAAGAGAATAGGTTTAAGAGCAACGATAGATGTTTCGACGGAAACAAAACAGGAAATGCCAACCGGATGCAAAAAAGAGACATTTTGAGTGGGAAAAAAATGGAAACTGGCAACTGAATCACAACGAAAGATAATGGATGGTTCAAATTTGCACAATAAATCCAAATGTGGGAAGGGTCAAAGGTATGGTACTTTAAATGTTTTATAAAATTTTCCCATATAAAGCTAAACTATTAATTTTTCAATAATAATCAACCAAAAGTCGTGCACAGCGAATTCACGAAAGGATCATTTCATGATATAGGATACAATCTCACAAATTTCAACAAAGAAAAGCCATCCACAAAAAAAAAAAAAGGGCTAACATCCTTTGCCTCTAAATTATAGGCTCTTCAAATTACCTACATTGTCCAAATCAACCTTAGCCTTACTCACCGATGTGGCACTGCCTTCTCTATCAAGCTGTTGATAGATGGGGACTTCAGACTACCACAAATTGCTAGAGGTCAGCCAAAGCCTCTATTTAGGACTGAGGTGGAATGACTGGTGTTCACAAAACTAGCAGACCTCTCACCAAGCGAAGGAAACCTGGTATACAAAATAAGTTTTAAAAGAATGGAATGAAAATTTTTTAGAAATTTTGATCGTATAATCGATGAAACTCTTAACAAAATAAAAATGACACAAGAAAAGGAACCTATAGAAAGTAGAAACTAGCATATGCCAAGAAAGAATCCTCAAGTATAATTTAGATGAATATCTTCTAAGAAGAGAATTAATGCGGAAGCAAAAATTAAGAGAACTATGGCTAAAAGAGGGAGTTAGGAATTGAAGAATTTTTAAATTTATCTATCATAATAAATAAAGGGAATACTCATATCCAACCTATTAAAAATTACAATATTCAGTGGTCCAATTATAACCCATGGCTCATCAATACCATCAGCTAAGATGTTCAATTCATTCATAAAAACATATTTGAATTGATAACAAGGACGCAGGAGGCCAATAGATGCATAACAGGAGCCATGAACATGGCAGCAAAGGGTGACTAATTTTGACATGTAATATGTGGGTTGTAATCTAGCATACTTTTGTGTATTTCTCATTCCATAGAAGACAAAGCTTTCCCGCATGGTTTGCAGCCTCAACTACATGGATTCCTTTCGTATTGCATCTATTACCTATTATCATACATTTCTTCTCAGTAGCTTTGATTTCACCAAGAAAGACAATGTATTGCGCTTACTTAAAACAAAGCATCCTTAAAGCTCTAAGTTTAAAATTTCCTCCTACACACCCCGATACTTCCAAGCTATAGTAATCATGAGAAAGGTAAGTCAAATTTATTGTGACTTCTTGTATTTTAAGCTCGTAGTAAACAACCCAAGGACCAAGGCTGCAGCATAGCTCAAGCGTTGATATTTGAAAATGACCTTATTAACACAGTTACAATTTATTTTCGTAAGCTTATTCTTTTGAGTGAAGCTGATTTCCTCAATATTGAGTTCAATCTTGACAGTATTTCTTGTACTAAGCCTTAAATCTCGAAAAATTAAGACGGGATCAACTTCATTTAAAATCAATAGAATAGCCACAAAGGCAAATCTATTTCCAGAAAAATATTTACTAGAGAAGCACCAATTGCCCCTATAAGTTCAAGACAAGAGAGATATGTGTACCTTCCGTCGCTTCATGCAATCAAAGCTTGAAATTACCTCTTTCATATCTAGATGTCTTATGTGCTGGAAACCAGGAGAGGAAAACTTCCTCTGCCGATCACAAAATCAAATGCTCTCATCGAGGGGAAAGTATCGGCTCCAACAAGGGACATACAAATTAGCAATCAATAGAAAATCAATGGAAAACAAAGCCAACAATTAGATCAAATCCAAATGGATTTTCAAACCCTAACTCACAGTCGAAGGATTGTTGGGGAGCAGAGAGGGAATTTGACCCAAAACTTCTAGAAAAGAGAGATATCTGTACCTTCCATTGCTTCATGCAATCAAAGCTTGAAATTACCTCTTTCATATCTAGATGGCTTGACCCTGATGTGCTAGAAACCAGGAGAGGAAAACTTCCTCTGCCGATCACAAAATCAAATGCTCTCACCGAGGGGAAAGTATCGGCTCCAACAAGGGACATAAGAATTAGCGATCAATAGAAAATCAACGGAAAACAAGGCCATCAATTAGTTCAAATCCAAATGAATTTTCAAACCCTAACTCACAGTTGAAGGATTCTTAGGGAGCAGAGAGGGAATTTGACCCAAAACCCTTGCCCCACCCCACGTTCTAATCTATTTTTAAAAAAAAGGGAAACGGGCAATCGGCTAAGAATAGCAGAGAATGGACGGCTAAGATTGACCCTCCAGATCCGACGATCAAAACAAGCCAAGGTATAATACCTTTACGGTTTGATAAAATTTTCCATAAATTAGGGGATGTAATTGAGAGTACTACATTAAATCATTTCCTTCACTATGAGCTCTATTAAGTGCTTAACCAAATCCGTAACATATTGATGAATCAATATTATGCATTTTGGCTACCATCAAGTTAACTAATTAGTCTAGCTATGCCACATGTAAATAAAATGGGGTTTCACTCTTATAAAGTTTTACATGTCTGTATTTGATCTTAGAAGCAACTAAAAGCTTGCTAAAACACCTACTATGCTTTTTCTTTCCTCCGACTACAGTCACATTACTACATCTAAGAGTTAGTTAATAATAGAAAGAACTCTAACATGAATAAAAGATTTGCCTTCCTTCCCCACTCGTATACTATGTTAGGGATTGAGAACAACATACTTGAAGGAGATAAACAGAACTACACTAACCTTTCCTCTTGAGATTTGTCATGCTATTTTCTTAGGATGACTCCTTCAATCAAAATGATTGCTTGAACCTTCATGACGAACCAGTGGAGGCTTCTTGACGAATAAGTGGAGCTCTACCGATTTTGGCCGAAGATTATGACCTTCACTTTATTAACCACCTTAGATGAGGATGATTGAAGCCTCTAACACGAAGGAGGAACAAATGCCCAAATCAATTACGCATGTGGAAAAATTTGGGCCTAATGCTTTTTCATTTGAAGTGAAGACGATGATCATTACCTTCAGAAGACAAATTGTGCTCTGCCAATCTTTATACTACTCGAAGATCTTCACCAATCCTTCATGAATTGTCGTTCCACAGCAAAATACAAACCAATTTGGCTTCAAATCGAAAACCCTAGGTGAGGGTCATACAGAATAGGTTTGAGCGAAGACAGAGGGGAATGGCGGAGAGCTTTGAGCGAAGAGAGAGGGGAAAAGAGACAATGTCAACTGGCAACCGGTATTGAAAGTCAAGTAATGGAGGGCTCGGATTTGCCCGAGAAATCCAATAGTGGAAAACCGGTAAGGTATGGTACCTTACCGGTTTGATAAAAGTTTCCTCAAATGGAATTCTATCATTAATTGTAGGAAAATAAAATAACAATAAATAAATGCCGAATACTTAAATAAATTTATATAATTAAACTATTTATTTATAACTTATTACAATTTAATTTATTTAAAAATTTGTTAACTTACAACCATAAGTATGGCATTCTCACCAAGAGGGGTTGGGCCGAGTGGTAAGCAGCTCGGTGCCGCTTAAGGAGGTCTCAAGTTCGAGACCTCACGTACGCAGCCACCCCCCTTGGGAGCCTCACCCGCCATTGCCAGGCGTGCGACCCGGGGCGACCAACGGATTAGTCAAGTATGGTTGGCTGAAAGATGTCATCTCACCGCTGGTGGGGCCTGCTTGGATACCGTGGCTGGCGACCAAAAAAAAAAAAATAAGTATGGCATTCTCAATTATTATTAATATATATGTTAATTTCACATTTTCGAATCTTTCATTAAAAAAATGACAGCTTTTTTTCTACCAAAATTCTAGATATAAAGTGAGATGAAGAAATCAAAGCAATTAACGAAAATTTTTTGCTAAATATAGAGTTAGAGTAAAATGATCGAAATAATTATTTTACCATTAATTTAAAATTCATATGCATGCCATGAATTTTAATATATAAATTGAATGAAGGACAATTATGAAAAATAAAAAAACACCAAACTTTATAAACATTTACATATAATAGTATAAATAGATAGATGATTTAGAGGATCTTGGGAAAAAATTATAAACCATTATATAAATCACAAGTTTTATTTACTTTTTATTAATAATCTATTTAACATCGAACAAAATGTCTAGCTACTTTCTCAACTTTTCTTATACAAAATTCTACATCTATCTAGGCACTTTAGGATCCTTAATTTCCAAGAAAATTCAGACAAAAGGGCAAACAAGACAAATTGATCGGTTTTCAGCTGAAGATTGCATTTTTCAAAGAATGGAAACTGAATCAAGATTAGAAGGTGTAAAAGATGATCAGGTGACTTCAACTTGGAGAATAAGTCACATGGATGAACGGGTTATAAGTACAAAAGTAAGACCCAATAGCCATGGGAGACTGAATCAAAATGTGCATCTAAATGGGTGTCTTGCAAGTCTCCTCTTGAATGAACATTTGCCCAGGTAACAGAATAATCTAAGTTGAAAAGCTGTTTTGTGTGTTTCAATGTTTGGTTTTGAAAGATGCATATTTGAATTCATCAGAATGGTAGAAAGGATATCATAACCAAACTGTCTCTCGCAAACCAATGCTGTAATAAGCATCTTCTTTCTAAACGTTCATCTAAGGAAAGCAAGTGTGCTGTTGGATCCAACAAGCAAGCAAATCAAAGGAAACAAAATGGGGTGCCGGACACCTTTACTGCAGATTATAATTTCACTTCCTGCCATGTGCCCTGCGGGCTTGCCTGTTCCTCTTCTTGACTCCGAACTTGGCAACTTTGAGGCTCCTGTGAACAGTAGACAACCTTGCGAGGGTCGCACTCTTAAGGTCAGGGCGGTAGTAGTTGTCCCCCACCAAAAGAAGGGCATCTAATTGCAAGAATCAGAAAGGGCCATGTCACACATGTTGCACCAACACAAAAGAAGACCATGAGTAATGGTTACATGTAAAACAAGGAGGCAAATAAGATGCAGGAAAAAATAAAAAAGCGATCCAAGAACTGGAGAGGCCAGAAAGACAGCAAGAAAATGATCTCACAAGTACATAATTTTCCAAGAAAGAGGCTGGTAAAACTGCTCTAGGAAACATGAGGAATCAAGAAGAATGATCTGCACTTGATTATCTGAGGTATGTCCATCACACAATAATATTGTACATCCAACATATAATGAATGCAAATGCTGCATTACACTATTTACAATGCAAGTCTTTTTGCCATCTTCATCTATGGTTGTTTTTTTGGGCAGTGAAATCTGGCCCTTGACACGATAAGGGAAGTGTCCAAGTCAAGAACAATTCTCATAATGCCCTTACAGAAATAATAGATGTAGCCATTCTAGCTTGACAATAATGGCAGGGAAAGAGGAAGGTAAGAGCTGCAACTAGCTATTAAGAAAGACATGGGATAGAAGGCCGAAAGTGGGGGCTTAGGAAGGGCTGGGATGTGGTCAACTGTCAACTATGGATGAGAATGTGTTGTGAGGAGGGAAGATTATATAATTGCTTAGGTTAAATCTCCGATACCATAAGAGGAACAATTGAGAATAATCGTCACTTCATTATGTGCAGTAGGTTCATTACTCATAATATGGTGATTCTACAATAAATACACATGCTTTGTTGCACTATCTACCAAGTAACACAAGCTTGCACATAATGATTATAACTGCCATGCATGAGAGGATTATGTCTGCCCATTAGGAAGAAATATGACTAATGCGATGAAAAAGTAGACGCAACCAAACCATATTTTGTTCCAGTATAGATCGCAAGTTCCAAAAGTTGGTCGAAAGATGAGAGAGGAATCATATATTTGCATAATAAAGGTTGATCGGAATAGTCTCAGAAGCCAACCGTAACAAATTACATTCCATTGAAGAAACCAAGTGAAGACGCTCTCCTAACACGTTAATGGCTTGTCACTGAGGTTAGGAGGTCAGGATACAATCAAAAATGTCAAAAGAAAAAAGGTTGCTAAAAGTGCATCTTTCTTAACCTCCTTAAGATGAAACAGACAAAATGCATCCATTAATGGAGCAACAACAAATGCAGTGAAAAAAATTACAAGACAAACAAGGAGTAGGAATCTAGAGGATCAGGCCAAAAAA
The DNA here is from genome assembly GCA_037672795.1 of Lagerstroemia speciosa. Lineage (NCBI taxonomy): Eukaryota > Viridiplantae > Streptophyta > Magnoliopsida > Myrtales > Lythraceae > Lagerstroemia > Lagerstroemia speciosa. Next base: position 2,432,977 of record CM075297.1, on the reverse strand, counting down.
AGCCAGAAAAATAAAGTACCTGGTTCACAATAGCCTTGGCCATCCTGGGGAACTCCTTTTTCATCACAGACTTGTGAAGCAAGGCTGCTGGTTTGCTCTGCTTCTTGGTCTTGGTGGTGGCGAGTAACACGGCATGCTCCTTTCCCTCTGCTTGAATGGTGATCGTCTTATGGTTTGCCAAGCTTGAAAATCACAATAATAAGACCTTTACTAATGAGGATTGAATACCAACCAACAAGCTACAACTTTTCTAAAAGCACAAGGAAAAAGATTTCCCAACATTTACATCGGAAAAAAAACTTCTTTTTGGAACAACCAGCTCATGATTCACAGATTCAACAACAAATTCTCCTCTCCACACTGAACTTCATTTCCATCAGCTCAGAGAGATGACTGATCTCACACAGGAAAACACAAATCAACAACCAGGAAATGTTGCAGGGAACATAATTCTGAAGACAAACAGCCAACACATACTCATTCTAGCTCGCTTCAAAAACATTCCAACCCATATAAACTAATATCAATAAGAGAGAGGTAAAAAAAAAAGAGATTTTTACACCATTCAGAAATCCCCATTTTTTGCATTTGGGAAAAAAAATTATCAACTCATACCGGAGTGCTTGTACGAGTGGAGGTTGTAGAGATTGTTAGGCTCGTTGCTCAATTGAACGCTAGCATTTCCTCTATCGAACTCCTTCACCAGGAAACAGTTGTTCTTCAAAATCTCACAGATCAACTGCCCAGGCACCGTCGCCATCTCTGCACCTGTCTTCTTTCTCCTTCACTTGCACCTGACATCAACAGAATGGCGGCTTCAGATATCATGAATCAAGGATCAGCGGTGAACGGAAGTCAAATCAGCTTACGTCGGCTAGGGTTCTGGCCTGGGAGGGACGCCAGCGACTGAGAGTTAAGCAGAGGTTTTTGAAATTGAAAACCCTAGGTGACGGTCATACAGAACAGGTTTGAGCGAGGAGAGGGGGGAATGGAGGGGAGCTTTGAGAGCTTTCAACGAAGAGAGAGGGGAAAAGGGACAATGGCAACTGGCAACCGGTATAGAAGGTCAAGTAATGGATGGCTCGGACTTGCCCGACAAATCCAACGGTGGAAACCGGGTAAGGTATGGTACCTTACAGGTTTGATAAAATTTTCCGTTAGATAGAATTGAACCAGTCCAACTGGATTAGACACTAGATCTTTTCATGAAAATGAAAAAGGAGATAGGCATTAAATGCACCCATCACATAAAACATTGTGTCCATTCTCAATTACCAAAAAAAAAACATTGTGTCCATTCTCAGGCGAGGGAAAAAAACTTTCTTTCTATGCATGTATATGTATCTACGGAAAATTCTACCGTTCCGTAACTATACGGTCAAGTAGGTGGGCCCAATCAAATATGGGCCATTCAATCACTTCCTTTAATCTTGGCCTGCTTGGTTAACTGGTTGTACTGGTGGCATGTTTTTTATTTTAACAAATTTTCACATGCAATAGAAAAGGTAGAAGAGAACAGTAAACATTTAGTGTGTAATATACAACGGTCTTGCTTTATAGGTTTCTCTCAAATCTTTACACATGCAAAATTTTTTACAAAATTTTCAGAGTAAATTTACTCAATTTTAACACCTAACTTGTAATTTATACATCGAATTCTAATATGTTATACATTGAGTCTCTACTTTTTTTTATCCCTTTCTCCTGGAGAATGGATATTTTCTGAAAAGAGAAAAAACTTAATGTATAACATATTAGAATTCGATATATAAATCACTAGTCAGGTATTGAAACTTATAAAATTTACTCTTTAAAAGTTTGTAAAAATTTTACATGTGTAAAGATCTGAGAGATTTACAAAACGAGGCCGTTGTATACTGTACATTAAATATTCCCTTCCTAATACTAGCGAAGAAAATGCCATCTTGTTTGGCATTTTTACTATTTGCTAAGACAACACCATTTCGGGTAGTGTTTTTGCTTTAGTCAAAATACAAACAAAATACTAATTTAGTTGGTGTTTTCTTTGTATATAAAAACCCTATTTGCTTTAACATTTTAAAAACGGTACTTAAAGAAATATTTTAAAATGTGCTATTTTTTAAATAATTTTTTTGAAACTAACCCGACTTTTGCCTGTTTCTAGAAGATAGAAGAATATTGGTTAAGTCTAGTAATTTTTTACACAACACGACATATAGTTAGGCAGGTTTGGGTCAAGAATATTTGGACACGAACCCATTCAGAACCTATTCAGACATGATAAATAAATATGTTTAAGTATGTTGAACATGTGTAACCCAATAAGACACGTTTAAACACTTTTATTAAATGTATTTCACTATTTTTATATAAATATTGAACCCATTTAGTACATTTATATATATAAATTTTATGATATGTAAAATATTGCATGTATTGCATGTATCATTAATGTTAAGAATGATGTTACATGGTCAATAATTAATTAAATAGGCAAATCCGTCCCTGAGAGATGCAGCAAGCATCAAGTTCATCCTTTTCTTATTTTGTACATTAATATAATCCTTCTAAACATCAATTAGGTCATCCTACACATAAATTAGTTTAGGTGAACATTAGTTTTGTCCTTCTAAACATCAATTTCACCTTGTTTTTTTTTAACATCAATTTAATTGTTTTTGTATATCAGGTACGTCCTTCGTCCATAAATTTGTTTGTCTTTAACAGAAAACACATTGAACATCCATTAGATCCTTTCATGTATGTAGCTACATTTCTAAAATTAAGTCTCTCATCCCTAACTTTCTTTTTTTAAAAAAAAAATTTATTTCATCCATATTTACTTATTTGAATTCCCTCTCTCCCTCCCTCACTCCCACATTCACTGCCCCTCCATGACCCATCACATTCTGGGCACGGGAAAATAGAAAACTTCATTGTCTACCAAGAACAAACCGTTCTCTGTTTGAGCGATCAACATTGAGAGCAGCGAGAAGACCTTGTTTGTTCATAGAAGCCAATCATCTATGTTCGACTGGAAGCAGGGAGCCAACCGAAGTCTGGGTCTGTGAACGAGCGAAGGTGGGTTGAACAACAAGTGCAAAGATTCATTTTTTTTCTAAAGTTTTGTGTCATATTAAGTTGAAACTTGTGTCGTGAATTGTAAGTAATGTTCTTGCACAACTCGAATTTTGGATTCTTGATCGTTAGGGTTTGACTTTGTTGTTCTGTTTTACAACCTATAGTCCATCTATTTGGAAGACCATTGGTGTAATCATTCATCATGGTGGAGAGTTCGTAAGGGACCCCATGTTGAGGTACGGTGGTGGGAGTGAGGAAGTGAAGAGAAATGTCAACTTGGACACTTTCACTACGGTTGGTATTGAGGAGTTGATTAGTCATTTGTATCATGGCAAGCCAACAAATTGCTACTTTAGAGATGCAACATTCATGGACTTTGAGCTTGGTTTAGAGCCCTTGCAATGTGATGAAGATGTTCGATATTTAATTTCTAGATTGCAAAATCAATTAGAGGTGCACCTGCATTTTGAGCACCTGAAAATCGATGAAGCTATAGAAGCCACACCTGAGGAGGCAATGGAGCTTGAGAGGATGAAGAAATTAGCTCAGGAACAGGAAAAACCACATGAGTGTGAACAGGAGGAACAACTAGAGGAGTATGAAGATGAAGAAGAAACTGATGATGATGACACTGTAGAAGACAACACTTATAAGATGGGGCTAGAGTATAAAGATGTTGACGATGATGACGACGACTTTGTAGCTTACACAGAACTTGGTCATAAGGAATTTGAAGAGAATGCATTTGCTAGTGGAGGAATTAGAGTAAGAAGGAGAGTATCCCCACAAGAAAGATGAGGACACCAATGCAGAGAAGCTAGGAAAAGAAGGAAGCAACCCAGATCAAAAGTACTAGTTCAGCTGAGAAAAAGCAAGCCTAGAATTGACTTCCCAAGTAACAGAAAAATAGGGAGCTTCAAGAGCTCTTTTGTTGAATTTATAAGAGTTGAAACAACAGCAACAAGATGAGCAACTCTAGTACCAATAGCTACAGGTGACTCAGGGCAAGAACAAGAGGATCAACTGTCTGATGGATATGAGTCTGAGAAGTCGAAGTCTGTAAATGAAGATGATTGAGAGAATGAGGCCAAATTCCCAATATTCAGCCTAGTTGAAGATAATACTGCTGTGATTACACTGGGTATGGAGTTCGAAAATCTGGAAGTGTTCAAGAATGTAGTGAGGGACTTGAACGTTCAACTGGAAAGGGAGGTTGATTTCTTGAAAAAGTGATAAGGAGAGGGTGAGAGCAGAGTGCACTGAGAAGAAGGAAGGATGTCCTTTGATGATTTTGAGCTACGAAAATAAGTTTAGAAAATGCTTTCAATTGAAAAGTTATGTTCCTGATCACACTTGTTGTAGGAAGATCACCAACAAGTTAGCAACTCGTGAGTGGATTGCTAACAAGTTAGTTTCGAGTGTTAGAACCCAGCCCAAAATGTTAGGCCAACAAGCATATGACTTAATGATGCAAAGACACATATTGAAGCTAAATGATGCCATGGTGTTCATAGCAAAACAGATGGCTCACCAAATATTTGAAGGTCAAGAGAAGAGAGCAGTATGCTAGGTTGCCAAAATTGACATCAAGTTGGTCCCTCTCTCCTCCCTCTCCATACTCGCCATACATGGTTTGGAGGCTGCACTTACTGATGTTTGCTCATTAGAACCTCTTAGGTATTACTGCAAGCATATTTGGGCCAATTTCAGAAGGAAGTGGAGGTCACTTGATTTTAAGAAGGTATTTTGGGAGTGTGCAAAAGCTACCACACCCACACACTTTGAGCAAGCAATGCAGGTAGTTAAAGAGCTGAAAGTTGAGGCATGGGAATGGCTTAATAGGATACCTCCTCACAGGTGAAGTAGGTCTGCATTCCCACCGACCTATAAGAACCCGACTTTGACTTCTAACATGTGCAAGCAGTTTAATGCTACTATTCTGAATGTGAAGGGCAAGCTAATCATCACAATGATTGAAGGGGTAAGGATGTACATAATAGAAAAAATGGTTTTTTGCAAGACCTTACTTGCAAAGTATCCTAGAGTACTTTGCCTAAGAGTGTAGGCCCATTTGGAGAAATTGAGAAGTAAGTCTGTTTATTGGACTCCACATTGGGTTGGAGATCCACAAAAAAATTGGACATTTGAGGTAATGTGTCCTCCACATTCAAATATGTGGTTAATCTGTCCAACAAGACGTGTTCTTGTAGAATTTGGGACCTCACAGAATCCTTTGCCAACAGGTAATTGCTGCCTTGGGTTACAACAACATAAGGCCTGAGGAGGTTGTAACTCATTGGCTTAAAACTGAAGTACCAACCCTTGTATTTGTTGCTTTCATCAACTCAATACCTGGTGAACTATTTTTGGAGAGGACTCCATATGATCCTATCTTTCCTCCTATTATTAGAAATATGCTAGGCAGACCCAAAAAGCAAAGGAAGAAGGCATTGGAAGAAAACTCAGATCCCCATAAGCTGAAGAGGAAACTTGCCCCACCCCCCTCCAAATGTGGACAATTGGGGCACAATATGACGAGCTACAAAGGAACGACAAATCATAACCAGAACAAAGGACCAGTTAGGGCATCTTCATCTCAAACTAATGCTATAGAAGAGAGAGACATCCCTAACAGTATCCACCCTCTAGGTTTACCCAACCAACACAACCTAAGGTTTTTATATTCACTTCATATATTACAACTTTTTCTTTTAATATTGAACAATTAATTTACTAATGATAGTTGCCATATAATTGTTAGGACACCCAAGAACGAAGTTCAACCCCATCTCATGTGCCTATGGGGTTCCAAGTGCCAATCTTCATCCCTCCTGGTGGAATAGCATTTAGGCCTCCACCCATCAAACCACCTACTTTCAGGCCACCATCAAGCACCCCTATGACAAGCGGGATAAGAGAAGGTGCTTCACTTGGAACTATTAGGAGATTTACATCATTCATGGGTGGCAACACTAGAAGGCGTCCTGTAGATTGATTACTCCAAGATATTCAATTAGGAATAGGATGTTAGCTTCCTTTTATATTTGCTGAACTTAGGGCTTTGTTTTGAAATCTTTTGTCTTTTTGGGTAACATGGCGCAAACAGTATAGTTTGAAGAGTACCACCATCCATCAAAGTCAAGAGCTTTATTCTGCAACCCATTGTATGAAGTTAATTATATAATTTTAATGCAAAAGACAACTTCCATCTTCATTCTCATTGCCAACAAAGCATACAACCATCAAAGTTTACACTTACAAACTTTGGAATCAACACTGAAAAATTCATTCATTCATTTTCTATGCTTTAAAAGTATAAATCCAATCAACAAAGTAAGCAATAGAAGAATTAAAATTAAACAAGTTATCTCCAGCTTCTTCACTTTGTCTTGGTACTTATGAGCTTCTCTTTAACTTCAATATGATATTTCAGTAGCATCAATTGGTGCCGACTCTATGCTATCTAAAACAAGATTAGAATTGACACCATGAACCTCATCCATTGGAAGTACCCACAGGCGATCCCTTTGTTATGGAAGAAAGGGCTTCTCACAAACTATCTGCCATTATTTTTGGCAATCCTCGAAGTAAGAATCACAGCTCTCCTTCCACGACCATAATACTAATGTGAGTTCTGAGTTGAATTTCTCATGGACGGAAAACCATTGTCAGTCAATCCTATAGTGGAGCTCATCCCTTGTCTCTCAAACCTATCGCTTGATGCACACTACTTCATGGTTTCAGTTTGCCTTCAACGGTATGACTTCTCTGCTCTTTCTACGAATTAGGGCTTCGATTTTGGGGCTTTAAATTGGAGATTAAAGTAGGAGCAAGATCTTCGATTATGTCTCGCGGCTACAATTTTGTGCTCGAACTATCCATTTCATATTGCAACTTCAATCTGGGCAAAAACCCCTAAGAGATTTCTAAAGAGATTGAGAGGAGAGGAGGGGAGAAGGACGTAGAAGAGAGAGTGGGGAGGGAAACTTTGTACTTTTAAAATGCAATTATATAACTTAAGTCTAATGAATAAGATCACTTCAAACTCTAAGGGACCAAATTGAAAAAATCTAACATATGTTCAATGTGTTTTTCGTTAAAGACAGACAAATATATGGACGAAAAGATGTATCTGATGTACAAAAACGATTAAATTGATGTTTGAAAAAATCAAGAACGAAACTGATGTTCAGAAGGATGAAATTGATGTTCGCTTGACCTAATTGATATTCAGAAGGATCTAATTGATGTTCACAAGACCTAATTGATTTTCAGAAGGACTATATTGATGTGCAAAATAAGAAAAGGATGAACTTCATGCTCGCTGCAACTCTTATACTAATTACCAGTAAATATTACTATTTTAGTAATCGTATCATATATCATTAGAGTATAGTTATGTATCATAGACACTTCATATTAAATGGGACAACCTTGTTTAGACATGACCATTTAGACATTAATCCGTTTAAATATGAAAACTAAATGTGTCATACCCATGCCATCGGGGTTTCTAGCCCAAACACGTTTAGACACGATACAGTTTGCTTGGCCTAATGGTGAGTGTCTGACACTGACCACCATCACCCAAGCGAGCTTGTCAGCGACGTCACAACCCTCTTGTATTTTACTGTGGAACATTTTACCAACAATTAAGGAGTTGAAACACAGCAAATTTATTATGTTTGTGACTCTTTCTAGTTATGTTATAACTTGTTTGAAAAAGTAATTATTAAAGTTTAAAGAGATTTAATTGTAACGGATTCAATTGGAATCGTAATGCAATAGCCAAAATCCTATTCATATAATTAAAAAGGCTAAAAATATGAAACTGTAGGAAATTTGCACTCCAAACAACTGTTCATATGAAAGATTTGAGATATGACTAAAAAAAGTGATTCTCTGATTTGGCAATCGACTATCTAAGTGCACATTCGACTGTCCAAACATTCAAATCAAGGTCATAGTTCTCATTTTATAAGTACAATTAATTTATAAACACTCACATAATGGCGAGCTATTGTTTAGAAATTTGAACGAATTAAAACATGGTATATTTGCTATACATATTGCTTTCTAAATTTCAGTTATCATTTTCTTTAAAAAGTAATAATTGATGCTTTAAGACTTTTAAAAACCTTAAATTGGATGAAAGTTACAACCATTCCAACTTTTTACAGAAATTGTGTTAGGTTTTCAACAATGGTAACGTTCAAAATTCAAAGTGATTTAATTACTAGCAAATCACTTCAAATAATATTGCAATGACATACCTCTTCATTTTTTTGATGAAATATATAGTGGAAGTGAGAAAGGTTAAAATGAGCCAAGTTTGCTTAATGTATGACTATTTAAATTTCAGTTATTAGTTTTATGGAAAAGTGATGACGTTCAAAGAGGTCTATCATTACTTATATTAACAGTAGATTGTTTAAGTGAACAGTCGACTATCGAAACTTTTATATTAAGTTGATCGTTCTCGTTTGTAAATGCTAGTAAGGTTAACAGTCGACTATCTAAACATTCAGATTAAAATGATCAATTTCGAATATAAATGACTTATATTGATAGTCAAGTGTTTACAAGAACAGTCGAGTGTCTGATCCTTAATATGAAGATTATTGCTTTTGCTTGTAAACATTACCTATGTTGGCAGTTGTTTGTCTATGTTAATACTAGACTATATTTCTTTTCAAATCAGTATGCTCAAATTCTTCCCTAATTGCAATGTGCTAGTCAGCATGCTTGAATTGTGTTGGTTTTTAAAAAATAATGACTTTCTTAATTAAATCACTATAAGTAAGAATCCAGCTGCTCAATTCTTGACTTCTTTTGTGAAGTATTCTAGTGAAAGTGAGACGAGTTGAAACGAAGCAAATTTACTTAAGGTATGACTATTTAGACTTCGGTCACCTTGAAATCTCTTTGAATTATAATACAATAACATACCATACTCACAGTACGGTAAACCATTTTATTAAAATTTAAATGAGTCTTAATATAGCATATTTCCCATACTTATAATTCATTAAATTTCGGTTATCACTTTTCATACAAAAATAATAACTGAGATTTTAAGAGTTTTAAACACTCAAATGATCTCTGGATCATGATAGAGAAACCAGTATCCATCACTATATCATAATTCAACACCAAAAAAGTGAATTATTCACTTGGATGAAATTCCTATGCATTACAACACTTTACACAAATCGTGTTAGTTTTCAAAAATAGTGACATTAGAAGTCAAAGTGATTGAACCATATCCAAATCACTTCAATTACAATCCAATGGCTCGATTCTTCACTTCTTTGTTGAAGTATTCTACGGAAAGTGAGACGAGTCGAAATGAAGCAAATTTGCCAAAAATCTAACTGTTTAAATTTGAATTATCACTTTTCTTGAAAATGTTATAAGTGAAGTTTAAAATAGTCTAACAATGTCGAATTCTACCTGAATTGTGATGCACCAACTAAGAATAATTATTTCACGGGAAAATAATTAAAATGGAAGTGGAATGAGTCCAATCTGAGCAAATTTGAAGTCATTACTGTTGGACCTGGAAATTGTTTCGACATGACGTAGCGCCGTGGACTATAGGTGTGCACAAGACCTATCTTAGGATTTTGATCATGTTCGGGTTTTTGAAGTCGCCACCAATCTCTAAGGACTAATCCTAAGGTCAATCAAAAACCTATTATTCACCTAAGAAAGTATGATACTGCCACCTAAGTCCTTATTTGTGGGTCTTAAACCAAAGTTTCAATTTGAGAGTCTTATTATGCTCGAAAGGCTTGCAAGCCAAACGACATGCCCAAGATCAATACCCATCCCTAAATCTAAGTTGTTTGTTTACTTGCATGTTTTAGCTAGTCAATTGTCTCCCTAATCGAGGTTTGAATCGCAGGTCCAAAATCAAAATCAATAATCAAGATCACGTGCCCTAACATGTACGACCTAGTCTACGTGCAGAAAAGTAACAGGTTCCACTATTTTCGATTACAATCACTCACCATCTCTCTCTCACTCTACCCGCCCCATACATTATGCGCTCACACACATTGTAATTCCCAAACCGCACGTAAATCAGAAAAGATGCAATAAAACTCCACATCAATCAAACAAGAAAGTACTACACAATTTATCCACAAGCAAAATCAACAATTAATGGGCCTAAGACTCAAAATCAAAAATAGAAGGACAAAACGAGACAAGTGTGGAATACCCATTGAAATGGAATGACAATTAATAAGCCCAAACCCAAAGTTTTGATGCTAAAATACATTAGAATATCAGCACCAAGTGGTCAAGAATGCAACAACAGATGGTGGGCTTAAAACTCAAATCTAAGAGCCTGAGTAAGACAATAGACATACTAAATGATCACCAAATTACGGCAATTTTGGACAGCCATAAAACTCGAGACTTAGAGGTTAAAACACCTTAGAAACAGTAAAAAGAGCATCAAACAACCACAAATGCTGCAGCAACTGGTAGGGCAAAACTGAGGCTCCGATCTCCCCGAAATGGTATCGAAAATGAGAGAAACCGTTGAGCAAAGAGCTGCAGTAACTATGAACACCAAGTAGCCACATTTTGGATGGAAATGACATAAAAATATTGGGAAAACTTGTAGCAAAGTGCAGCAGCACAGACCCGCCGACTAAGACTCTAGTCTCCGCGAAACTACTATCGAAAATGGGAGAAATCATCGAGGATGAAGGCTACAGCAACTATGACTTCAAGTAGCCTTGTTTCCTATCAAAAAACATTCTCAAAATGAAGGAAAAACTGAACAAAGAGTTGCTGCAACAATAGGCAATAGATGGCTCTATTCTCGTAAGAAAACGTGATGAAATCATGAGAAATTATTGAGCATTGACCAGCAGCAACTATAAGCCCCAAGCAGCCACATTTCTTATAGAAACCACCATTAAAATAAAGAGAAGACATGACAAAAGAGCTGCTGCAACAGTGGGCACTAAACAGCCCTTTTTCCTATCAAAACTGTCATTGAAATTGATGGAAAATGCTGAGGAAGGATCTGCTGCAATAATGGACATTGGACAGCCCCATTTTCCATCAAAAACATCATTGAAATGGATGGTAAGCTCTGAAGTAAGGAGCTGCTGTAATAACAGGCAATAAACATCTCTATTCCCATCGAAGATGGAATCAAGATATTGAGAAATCATCGAGCAATGACCGGCAGCAATTACAGATGCTAAACAACCCCTTTTCCTATCAAAAGATTCATTTAAAAGGCGAAAAACAGAGAACAAAGTGCTGCTGCAATGGCCAATAGTTCAACAGCCCTATTCCTGTGACAGTTGCATTGAAAATATGGGAAATCATTGGGCGAAGAATCAGCAGCAACCATGGACTCTATGCAAGCAATTTCCTATTCAAAACACCATGAAAACAAAGGAAAAGTTCCCAGTAAAGGGCAGCTGCAATGAGAAAACTCAAGCTCTAATCTCCTCAAAAGCGATGATGGAAATGGGAGAAATCATCAACCAAAGTGCTCCTACAACTACAACCAATAAATAGGCTCATTTTCTATCAAAGATGCCATGTAAATCAATGGAAAATATGCAGCAAAGAGCTGCTGGAATAACAGACGAAAGATAGCTATATTTCCCTCAAAAAATGCATTTGAAACAATGAAAATATCAAGCAAAGGGTAGCTGCAGCTACAACCATTTAATAACCCTATTTTCCATTGAAATGTCTTTGTAAACAAGAGCAAACACTAAGGAACAGGTGCCACTTAATCAGACACTCAATCAACTACATTCCATTGATAATGCCCCTATGGAACTTACAATTCCACAGCCAACACTCAAATTCAATGGTACACTAATTAGCAAGCCATTGTGACAAGAGACAGATTCAAACGAAAAGCCAACGCATGAATCAAGTGGAATCATCGAACAAATTAGCACAAACAGACCAATGACATAAAAGTGACATTTTGAGAATGATATTCAGTGCCAGAAACCAAATAAACCATCATCTAAATCAGTTAGGCCAGATACACTAATCAGTACCCTCATCTTCAGCCCCCAAAACGCATTGGGAAACAACCAGCAAATCGCAGTACAATAGCAACTAATAACAAATAATCAGCAACAGATGAATCCAAGTTACCCACTTACCGAACGGAGAATTGGTTGAGGGGAGGGCTGGATCAGAACAGTGAAGCAGAGGAACTGCAGCTGTAGTCAGGTCGCAGCGTCACTCAAGGCGGTGCTACCCGAGCGGCTCGGTGATGGGTGGAAGACAGTTGCGAGCTTGAATGGAAGAGATGGCTCGAGCATGGCTAGGTGAGACCGATCCTTGGTGTAGTTCTGGTGGTCGGTGCCGTGGACTCCTCAGGCGAGCCGAAGGTTCCGTTCTAGTTGAGAATGGATTGGAAAGGACCGAGCTAGTAGTGCTTGGTGGCCAGTGGAGATGATGGTAGGTCACGGGTGTCTCTGCTAGTGGTTGATCTGTTGGGTGTCGAAACAATCGGAGCTGGAACTAGTGGCGAGGGGCTTGGATCCGATGAAGGTCGGATAAGAGGAACAATGTGGAGAAGATAGGTGAGGGATGGCGCTGGTGGTCGGAGATGAGAGCTCCAGTGAGGATAGCGTCATCGGCGTTGAAAATGGGGGCCCTACTCCGCCACTGAGATCTTTCCTTCCTCGAGCCGAGAACCCATCTCCTCCCTTTTCCTCTCTTCCTGTCCCCCAAAAAAATGGGATTGAGGCTGTGGGGGCTTTTTTGAGCAATGGACAAAATTATCGTTATTTGTAGAAAATTTGTAAAAAAACAGTTCAATTTAAACTATTTCCTAGAATACCGTTTCTAGTTGGCATTTTCAGTTCCGCATTTTCTACCTATATGGTCACTGAAAACGCTAACTTTCAGTTGACATCAATTATCCCTTTTTAGCCCACTTCTATTTTCCTAGTCTTTTTCACAAACCTTACTGAAAAAACTACAATATTTCACAACATTTGACAAGTAATAATGTATAAGCATTTTAAAACGAAAACAACATTAGTTCATGAAAATCAGTTTTATCATAAATATTTATAGAACAATTAGAAATATCTAAAATCATCATAAATATCAATGAAGTCCACATCTGCTTGTTCTTAAATCTACACCTTCGATATTGATGTTTGACATCAGATCTGCTCTCTTCACTCGGACCTGCCTCATTCCATGGACGTGGATCTATTTGAGGTAGAGTTTGATGATGTCTAGGATCCCAATATTTTCCTGGAGGAGGCAGAGCAAGCATAGCGTGACCTGATAAATATATTGCCTCGGGCGTGGAGAATGATGGCACTTCGGCATCGTCTGTGGATGAAAGGGAAGTGGGACTTCATCTTCATCAGGTGGAGGAGGGGAAGGTGGATCCTGAGGCGGGGAAGGAGACCTATGTGGAGATGCGTGACGACCCTTGGCACGACCTCGTCGTCCTCTTCCACGACCTGCCGGAGCTTGATCAAGATGTGGCTCATCTTCCTGGTCTGGCTGATGGGGGTGGAACCTCACACCTCCATAGCCTCTAATAAGATGCTTTCCAGTAGTAGCGATCTCATGGGCTTCTTTTATCTGTGCGGTCTCCTCAATTCGAGTGAAATCATCTGTCTATTTGAACGAAAACATAGTTAAGCATAGAAGTCATGAATAAGGTTATGTGATAGAAAGCATGAGTCTAGTTGTTTCTTACCACCACTCCGAACATGGCTCCAATGTGTCCAATAAAACGTTGGGTGATTGCATAATACCAAATGTAATACTGATCATCTGCACCATCTGGCAGTGTCTCATCATACTCGATATGGACAATATAATGCGCACGATCAGCTCACATACGGATGTATGGGTCATGACGTGTAATCCAGTCCTCATCCGTCCTGCCACAAAGATCGAGTTGATAGAGCTCTTCAACGGTATCACATGGAGGTGGTATCTACTGAATACCACCAAACTGGTGGAGGACTCGACCTGGGAGGGGCCACTCCACTATGTTGAAACATATTAGAGGCACCCGAGCATGCCAAACGGCACTGCCCTCAAGATAGTAATCTGGCAGAAGACTGATGATATCCTGAGTATATGGCCTCCATATAATCTGCATATGATTTTTTCAATTAGTATGCAATAATCTGTAATATGAAAAATACAATAAATACACAATCTATCTTACTTGCTCAAGTGCTTGCAGATCCAAAGCGTCACGATACTGGCGAACATGAGTGACCTGGTGTGTTAGGTCAAAAGCAGTAGCCCATTTGCATGCAAGAGCCTCACCATCTACCTCATCTATAGAGAGATGAAGAGGGGCAATATGAGGAAACCTCTCCCACGCCCATGCCTATAAAAGTTTCAGGGCACCTCCCAACTCATGAGCCCTGGTATCTGCCGCATGACATAGCTGCCTATCTAACCAAGCTAGGCAAGCTTTGCCCTAGCTGTAAGCACGTGCTGCAACCAAGTCTTCTAGCAATGGGAGAAACATCAGGTGCACAAGACTAGAAGACTTGTCTGGAAAAACTATGCTACTGAGCAACTCTAGGATGCATGCCCGTGCATGCTACTGGATAGTCAACTCATCAACTTCATCAGGCAATTGGCCAAATGAGCGCTGTAACCAAGACATTCTAACACGGCCGCTTGTCATGCTGCGGGTGTTGGGCCTACGTCCGAGTAGCTGCTGGCAGAGGTTTCCCCAGTCGAGATAAGTGCTGCCAGTCATGACATCACCATTAACTGGCAAGCCAAACTAAATCAAGACATCTTCCAGAGTAATTCCAACCTCTCCATCTGGCATGTGAAAGGCATGAGTCTCCGGTCTCCATTTCTCAACTAGAGCTGTAATTATATGCCAATCAAGTTAGCCTAAACGAATCTGGGAGATGCCTTGAAGCCGATCTGCTCGATATATGGCGTGATTCGAGGGTCTAAGTCGATATCAAACCGTCGCAATGTCCAAAAGTCCACTGGCCTACAATATGAAAATGCATGAACACGTAGCCCGAAAGTCCAAAAGACCATTTGAAATATCATTTCATCATCTTTGTCTGTTTCATGAAACTGCCAACTAACATATGATCCTGGATTGGTCAACTCAATGGCACGAAGACATTGTGGCAGTTCATGTAGGAATTGTTCCAATAGCCATATACCACTTCAATGGCTCTTCTCTTCGCATCCCAAGCCCTCTTTCTAGTTACCATGTACCCAAATGTGTCAACAATTGTTTGATGCAATATAGAAACCTTTACATCGGGTTTTTCCCTAACTTGATTCATAAAGCATCGCTCATCAACTTTGAGTCTAGTTGTGGATGGTCTTGACTAACCATTGGATTAACACAAGTATGTGGTCCTACAACTTTGGTAACCATAAATCCAATGTCCGTGCATTTTTGAAATGCACGAAGTCGACATCTACACCCATTGTGTTTCTCAGAACAAGAAATTTACCACACCTTCTTATTCGACTTATCAACATAGAAGTTATGGTAATGTTTGATGTGGTGTACCTTCACAGCATATATCAAATCTTCTTTCCGTTGAAACTGCATCCCTTTCTTTAACTCATCACCAAAACTCAAGTATGAGTCTGATAAACGATGTTGCTCTTCAAAATTTACGTACCCATCACCACCATTCCTCCTATTGAAGAAAGGAATCGAGTCTTCAATGGATGCGTCAATGGACTCATGCATTAAACATTGGCCCAATGCAGCACCGCATGGCACATCATGTGGGGGCTCTAGTAAGAGATCAACTGATGTATTGAAGGCAAAATGAGCGGATGTGCCACCAATCTCCTCGTCCTCCTCGTCCTCCTCGTCAGCCTCTATTAATTCAACATCTGTATCAGCAGGAGGCTCCAGCAATGCTTCATCAATTTGTCTCTCTATATCATTATCGAGATTGTTATAATGAAGCGGCTCTGGAGGAGCTCAAGAGGTCTAAGGAGTCATAATAGTAACATTTCTCCTATCTTGCTCCACCGTTAAGGAAGGATTATTATGTACTTTAACATATAACTCTTGATAAAAAAGTTCACTGTTTGCCTCAGCTGTACGGATCAGACTAGCCACATCATCATCTTCTGTTATAGGTACCAAAGTATACTTCAGTGGCATTCCACTTGACTGATAAATTGTCACATCACTATGAAACACATCCACTTCATAGTCATTTGGATTCAAACTAATAGCTCGGTATATCTTTTACAATAATTCCTCAAATCCAGCATCATTCTTCACCGATATTCTTTTTACTGGATCCTTGTCATAATAAGGACCGTGTTCACCTTACAATATATTCCCATTGGCAAAAATCAACAGTTCCACATATCTCACTATTTTCACAGCACTGAACACATTAACATTCCATCAGTTACTTCACTTCAATAAGATAATTATACATAATTTATTGTCTCCTCAATAAAGGGCACCAAGTATTATGGTATTTCACCGAATCCATATTCTGTTAAATAAAACACCTTTGAGGCATTTCATCAAACACCTCATATGCAATCACATTTAAACACTAATCGGCCTTAATCTAAGCTCGTTTTAACTCAAACACGATAATAATAGTTATAATTATGATAATTATACATAATTAATTGTCACCAAAATAAAAGGCAACAAATAAAGTATTCTGGTATTTAACCAAATCCATATTATGTTAAATAAAAAACCTTTTAGACATTTCATCGAACACCTCATATGCAATCACATTTAAACACTAATTGACCTCAATCTAAGCTCGTTATAACTCAAACATGATAATAATAGTTATAATTATGCAAATCAGTCATCACATGCCAAAAATAGTTCTCAAAATATCACAACCTCGGGTTTGGTGGTAGTTCACATAGATGCTTCGGATTCGGGTTGGGGATTAGATTCTGATTCAGGTTGTGGCTCGGGTTTGTCTCTTGGTTTGGGCAGCTTCGATGGACTTTCGGTCTAGTGGGAGGTTGCTCTGGTTCGGTGGAAGCTCATGCGAACTTTCTCCTCGACTGCTAGCAGTTGGACAAGACAAAGTGGTGGGGCAGGGTGTAGCTCTTTGTTATAAAGCCGAGCCCCCCAAAACGACATCATTTTCTTTAATGTGGTGTTTTCAGTGGCCATATAGGTAGAAAATGCTGAATTGAAAATGTTAGCGTTTTCACTGTAGTTAAAAATGCCAACTTAGTTGGCGTTTTAGAAACGGTATTATGGGAAATAGATCAAATTGAACCATTTTTTACGAATTTTTTTTGCAAATAACTTTATTTTTTCCCATTGCTCGGGCTTTTTTACTCGTCCAGAAATTGTGGCCCCATCCCCTTGGTGAAACCCTACACTTTGTTTATATATCAATGATATTTATTTTATTTGTTTTATTTTAGTGTTAATGGTCAAATATAACAATTCTCCTCTCCTATCTTTCATAACTAGCACCACTTTATAACCAAGCTTAAAAATAGCACCAAATTTGAGTATGACTAATTTACCCTTCCATCTTCAAATCTGTCGCCCCTCCCCCACCACCAATTTCATCTACCACCCACACCCTCCCAACCACCCATTTCATTTGTTCACCCCAACCCAACCACTAATTTCATCTACCGCTCAAGCATGTTGAGGGCTGCAGTGGCGTCCGACATCGGGGTGGCGGTGGCGTCGGGCGCGTTGGTGGCTTTGGGGGTAGTAGGCGTTGCTGGCGTTGGGTGTCGGACACTAGGGGCGGTGAGCATTGGGGCTTCGAGCATCGAGCGTCGGCGGCCGCAAGCGTCGGGGTGTTCTTGAGCAACGATAGGAAGAAGGGGAAGAAAAGGCTGAGTTGTTGCAAAAAGAGGAAGAAGAGGTGGATGGGCTATTGCAGAAAGGGGAAGAAAAGGTGAGAGGTAGAGAAAGGAGTGAGGTTAGGGTTTAGAATGAGAGGGGTATTTAGGGTATTATGAAAATTTTAGTAAAAAGAATATTTATAATAGTGCTAGTTTTTAAAAATGTTATAAAGTGGTGCTAGAAAAATTTTCAGCTCATTATTTTATATTTTCTTATTAAAATTTATTTAGTTAAAATTTACTTGAAGAAGAAGTTCCAAAGAAGTTCCGAAAAATATACCCCACATTATATTTTCAATGCTTTTAGTTGTCACTAGCCCTTACAACTCCTTGGGCAAAAATAATCTTTCTTTAACTTATTCTTAAACCCTTGATACTATGTTCTATTTTTCCTTTAATATTTTATGAGTTGAGATTCAAGTGACACTAATATTGCTCAATTTGGGCCTCTCAATAATTAGATATGATTTTCCAAATAAAACTGGTTAAGATTCATGAATAAGACAGACTCAGCCAATTTAATTTTAAAAAATCATATATTATTCTCTGAATGGAATCTTGCAGCAGCCCATGATATGACAAATTGAAGATCATTTAATGTGCTTCATGATGACTCTAAATTTGTCATATGATGATTCTAATTGGGTCTTCAATTTTAATGTCAAATAGTAACCTCCGAAATTAAAATTCCTCTCAATACTTTAAAATCTCTTTAAATTACAATAAAATAACATACTACACTCACAGTATGGTAGAGTATTGTATTTAAATTTAAATAAGTCTTAACATAGAATATTTGCTATACTCATGACTCTTTAAATTTTAGATATAACTTTTTCAGCGAAAGTGATAACTAAGATTTTAAGAGTTTTAAATACCTAAATGAGTTTTGGAAAACAAGACAGCAACCAATATCATCAATATATCATAATTCAACATGAAAAAGTGGAAATGATTGACTTGGATGAAAAGTTGCCACCTTATCGGAATATTAACCTCTGAAATTCAAATTCTTCTAAATATTTTTAAATCTTATCGAATTACAACAAAACAACCTACTACACTCACACTATACTAGCACATTGTATTGAAATTCAAATAAATCTAAATATAGCATATTTCTTATACTTATTATACTCTAAATTTCAGCTATCACCCTTTCCTACAAAAGTAATAACTGAGGTTTATAAAGTTTTAAACACCCAAATTAACTTCAGATCATGATGCAACTATTTGTATCCATCAGTATATTATAAGTTAGCATGAATAAAGCGGAAGCAGTGGAATTGGATGAAATTTACAGTAATTACAATTCTTTAGACAAATTATATTAGCTTTTTAGAAATAATCACTTTCAAAAGTCAAGTTGACTGAATTATGACCAAGTCACTTTAAATTACAATCCAATGGCAAAGTTCTTCACTTCTTTAATGAAGTATTCTACTGGAGGTGGAACGAATTCAAATGAAGCACGTTTGCCTAATGTATGACTATTTAAATTTTAGTTATCACTTTTCCCAAAAAAATGATCAGTAAAATTTAAAGTGATCTAACAATCTCGAATTCTTTTCGAATTGTGATGCACTAGTCAAGAACATTTATTTTTATGGGAAAACATTAAAATGGAAGTAGGATGAGTCAAATCCGAGAAAATTTGAATTCATTATGTGTATTTAATCCAAAAGTGATACCTTATCGAAATAGTAATATCCGAAATTCAAATTCTGCTAAATATATTCAAATCTCATTAAATTACAATAAAATAATCTACTACATTCTCACTACGTTAGAATATTGCATTAAAATTCGAGTGAACCTAAATATAGTACATTTACTATACTTATTATATTGTAAATTTCAGTTATCTATTTTTCCTACAAAAGTGATAACTTAGGTTTTAATCCCATATTATGATGCAACTATAAGTGTCCACTAGTATATAATAAATCATAACCAAATCATTTCAAATTGCAATCTAGTTGCTTCGTTCTTTGCTTCCTTAATGAAGCATTCTACTAGAACTGGAACAAGTTCAAACAAAGTACATTTGCCTAATGTATCAATATTCAAATTTCAGTTATCACTTTTCATAAAAAAGTTATTAGTGAAGTTCAAAGTAATCGAACAGTCTCAAATTCTTCCCGAATTGTGATGCACCAACTAAGGAAGTTTATTTTATGGGAAGACATTAAAATGAAGTGAAATGAGTCAAATCTAGGCAAATTTGAATTCGTTACGAGTATTTAATCCAAAAGTGCCTCCATATCGAAATAGTAACATATGAAATTCCAATTCCTCTAAATATCTTTAAATCTCATTAAATTACAATAAAATAACCTAGTACACTCACACTATGCTAGAATATTGCATTGAAATTTGAATGTATTAAATATATTTATTACATTGTAAATTTTCGTTATCAGTTTTTCTTACAAAAGTGATAATTTAGGTTTTGAGAGTTTTAAACCCCCAAATTAACATAGGATCATGATGCAACTATTAGTATCCATTAGTATATCATAAGTTAACATGAAGAAAGTGGGATTAGATGAAATTTACAGTCATTTCAAAGCTTTATAGTGAAAATGTACATTTTCAAAAATTGTGACATTTGGAAGTCAAAGTGATTGAATTATGACAAAATCACTTCAAATTACAATCGAGTGGCTCAGTTCTGCACTTATGTAATGAAGTATTTTACTATAAGTGGAATGAGTTCAAACAATGCACATTTGCCTAACATATGACAATTTAAATTTAGTTATCACTTTTCCTAAAAAAGTGATAAGTGAAATTCAAAGTGATCTGACCATATCGAATTATTCCAGAATTGTGATACACCAACTGAGAATATTTATTTCATGGGAAGACATTAAAATAGAAGTAGAATAAGCCAAATTGAGCAAATTTGAATTTGTTACTTGTATTTAATCTAAAGGTGTCACGTTATTAGAATAGTAACCTCCAAAATTTAAATTTCTCTAAATACCTTGAAATTGGTTCGAATTACAGTGAAATGATCTAGCACCTCATATTATAGAGGATTACTTCACTAAAAGCTCAATGAGTTTGAAATAGAGCAAATTTTTTATTCTTATGACTCTTTAAATTTTAGTTATCACTTTTCATAAAAAAGTTATTATTCAGTTTTTAAGAGTTTCAAACAACTTCAATTAACTCTATATCGTATAGCAGCAACTAATTAGTCATTAGTCAATCATATATAATGATAAATAAATTGCAAGTGGTTGAATGGAATGAAGTATGCATTAGTTACAATTCTTCAAACAAATGTGTCGATTTCTTAGAAATAGTAACCTTTGATATTAAAAGTGATTAAATCACGCAAAATCACTTCGAATTATAATTCAATGGCTCAATCTTTATTTGTTCGTTCAAATATTAAAGTGGAAGTGGAAGGGCTGAAACAAAGCAAAATAGCTTAATGTATGACTGTTTTAAATTTTACTTATCGTTTTTCCTGAAAAAATGATAACTGAAGTTTTATGAAGCCAAACAATCTCAAAATCTTATTATTTTTAAAAAGAGATCATCCCAAGTTTCCTAATTTTACTTAGATATAACTCATTCAACCTGTACTAAATTGTCCAAATCTAAATTAGTTGGAACCCGTTTAAATCCGAAAATTCAATACTATGTGCAAAATTGAAAAATGCAAGACCCGGTTATTTTAGAGAGAGAAACTCTCTCTTTCTCTGGCTGACTTCCCGTCACGGGACAATAGAGGTTGGCATGTATGTACACGTTCTCTGACACGAAAACTTTTTTCTTTCTTAAAACCTATTAAATTAAAATATATTCTCAAATGGATTCTAAAAATGTAGA
The DNA here is from genome assembly GCA_037672795.1 of Lagerstroemia speciosa. Taxonomy (NCBI): domain Eukaryota; kingdom Viridiplantae; phylum Streptophyta; class Magnoliopsida; order Myrtales; family Lythraceae; genus Lagerstroemia; species Lagerstroemia speciosa. The sequence goes on along the minus strand of CM075297.1, from coordinate 2,411,215 downwards.
TAACAAAAAATAGCATTGCTCCTCTACTTCTTTTTAAGAATAACACTACTTTTTAAACTTATAAAAAATTTGCACCTCCTTACGGTGAAAGACTACTATACCCTTATGAGGCTCTTTTCCATCCATTCTTTTAAAATTTTTACAAGCTGAGTGTCCCCTTTTCCTCCATTATTTCTCTTTCTTTTCTCTCCTTCCTCTTGTCGGCAGCTTCTCCCTCACCAGAGCACAGCTGGCATGGGCACGTCACCGACGGCCTCACCAGAGCATCATGGGTAGCACGGGCGCATCATCGGCGGCCTCACCGGAGCATCACGGGTAGCAGACAATGACCGTAGCATCACGGATGGCACGGGCGGTGATTGATGATGACCAGACTGGCGGCAACAACAACAAAGACCTACCAATCACCGTTACCTAATCGTCCCACTGAAAAACATCGAGACTTGTTAAGGTATTTTGTGTTATTTTTCCCGTGAAAAGTATCCCAGTCGCTAAGACCTATATAAACTTTATCGGGACCTATTCATACTTTTTTGGGACCTAATCATAATTTTTTAAAACCTATTTATCGGTACTTATTTAGACTTTATCGAGACATATTCATGTTTTTATGGGACCTATTCATAATTCATCGGTACCTGTTCATCGGTACCTATTTAGACTTTATGAGGACCTTTTCATAACTTTTCAAGACTTCTTCATAATTTTTTGGGACCTGTTTATTGATACCTTTGTCGACTTAATCAGGACTTATTCATGATTTTTCGGGACCTAATCATAATTTTTCGAGGCGTATTTATCGGTAAATATTTAGACTTTACGGGACCTGGTCATAATATTTCGGGACCTATTTATCGGTATCTATAAAGACTTTATTGGAACCTATATGTTCAAGTTAATGGATAAGTAACATGGAGCGCGTTCAGGTGGTGATTATGTTCAATGGAAAATACAAGTGCACACCTAATGGAGGTTGTCGATAGTCGGAGAGTCAAATAAAGTCTAAAGGCATAATTGTCCCAATGAGTATCTCATATGATGAGCTATATAGAAAGGTGCGGTTCATTATTTCCCATGACAATAGCCGATTTATAATGGAGTTGTATTTCACAAATATTGGAGGAGGTGATGTTCCATATCAATTGGATGTGGAAAATGATGAAGATTTGGAGTTTGTACTCAGTGAGAAAAAATATTCACCCTAGATTTGTGTAACTTTTGTCACTCGATCAGATTATGGAGAAGTTCCTCATCAAGTAGACATTGGTGAAATAGGCAATGCATCCTTCCATGGAAGCAACCAGCGCCAAGTAGGCACATCATTTACACCACTCCTTCATGAAATTAATGAAGACAATGAAGAGCGAGATATGCATGTCGATGAAGTAGGAGATACTCATGTGCATGATTTGTTGGAGGAGGTAGGAATGCAATATGTTCGAATTGATCAGACCCCATATTCCGAATCTAGCCGCCATAGAGTGCAAAATGAGATAGGTGTACTTGCATAGTCAAGGGTTATGGCAGATCTTCCTGGTTATGGCCTAGAAGAACAAGGTGTAGTGCAACCATCAGTTGAAACAAATACTGAGTGGCATATACCGGGTGCAGATGCATTCACATGGCAGTGGGATGCGACAAATTTAATGTCTGAAGTAAACACCAATTCATTTACAAGGGACAATTCTTCCCGAAGAAGAAGGACATGCAAAGATTACTCGACCTACATGGCTTAGGACGAAACTTTGAATGGCTGGTACATAGGTCCACTAAGTCATTATTCCTGCAGTTTGCAAGGAGGCCAACTGTTCATGGAAATTTCGTGCCATTCGGACAAAGGAAGGTACCTTTTGGGAGCTACGTGGGTGGATTGATGAGCACACATGCAAATGTGATGAGATTCATCGGTAGCATCGCCGAGCAAGTGCTAGCATCATTGGAGAGGTGACTATGCCAAGATTGTCCGGTGTTCAAGGATGAGTAATGAATCCTAAGGACATTATTGTGGACAAGAAAGCAATGTATGGAATTCAAATACTCTACAACAAGGCATGGCAAGCATTGCATTATACACTCTCTCTGACATATGGATCTCCTAAAGACTCTTATCAATTGTTACCATTATATTGTCATACTTTGCGGAGGTGAATTTGGGCTCACATACCGACCTATACATTGATATTGATAACCGCATTTTATATTTTTTCATATCTTTCGGGCCAAGTATTAGAAATTTTTAGCAATATCTTCGACCAATAATTGCCATTGATGGTACCATCTAAAATGTTGTTGCAAGGGCACGATGTTCGTAGCATGTGCATAGGATGGCAATGACCAAGCATATCCTTTGGCATTTTGGTATCGAGACAGAGAATATTCATGCATGGACATGATTTTTTTGGGCCTTACATGTGGCCATTGGTAATATTGAAGAGTTGATATTCATATTTGATTATAACGCCAGCATAGCCGAAGGCATTTGAATAGTGTTCCCTGATGCTGAACATGTCTTATGTTGCTGGCACATTCCATAGAATTTGGTTAAATAGTTCCACTGTACTGATCTGAAGGATTTTTCTGGGCTATAGTAAGGAGTTACACGGCACATCATTTTGATAAGTACATGGATGAGATTAAACGCATGAACTATTGGTGTTATGATATGCTTATGGAGATAGGACCACGTAAATGGTCCCACGTCCATTGCCCATTACCACGCTATCAATTGATGACAATGAACATTGCAGAGTGCCTCAACTCTTGTCTTAGATTTGTACTTTGTTTGCCAGTTACGACTTTGGCTGAGTTTGCACGCAATATACACAGAGATGGCACTGCGATTGAAAGAATATTGCTTCTAGTTGGACATCCCAATTAGCGAGTGCTCCACATGCCAGGGTGATGAAGATGGATTTTGATGCCCATCATATGACGTGCACTACGGTCGACTGGAATATATTTTTGGTAAGGCAACACTCAGTACAGTAGACTGTCGACCTTCAACAGCGGACTGTCGACCTCCAACGATGGATTTGCATGTGTGAATTTTTCCAACGAGAAAGTCTACCATGTGCCCATGCCCTCACTGCACCAAGGTTCTTTTAATTACCTTGTCAATTTTATCCGACATTTGAATTTTTGTCATTTTGACTGACATTATTGTCATTGATTATAATTGCTTCATTTGCCAACAGATGCCGAAATGTAGATTGGACTACTTTATATGGCAATTTCTATTTGTCTTCTTCTGTTGTTGGTGCATATTCTGAGCCAATCATGCCTGTTGGTGGGCCAACATAGTGGGTTGTCCTAGAGAACATATGATCCATGGTTATTCTTCCGCCAGAGATGCTACCTCAATCACGAAGACCTTGTAGGAGTTGTATTCCTGCATCATCAGAGACACGAACGAGGAAGAAGTGTAGATACTGTAGGTCGTACACTCATTTGTCATCTAGTTATGCAAACAGAGTTAGTAACTCATATCAGCCGAGTTCATCTACTAGAAGGGTGGGTGCTTCCAGTCATCGTTGATGTGGGATTTGCTAGTAGACAGGTGATAACAAGCAAACACATCATTTGAGAGTACACCTACCTGACACCAAAGAAGCACAGGCATGACTTTCTCATGACTGTTAGTAGCAAACTATGTATGTCACTTCGTACATATTGAAGAAGCACTCATGCACATTTCAGGACCTATTTCAGATTCCTCTTGACCAGTTTAAGAATACTCGGCATCTATTTCAGATTTTTTGGGACCTATTAGAGACTTTAAGAGACCAAAGTCCCCAGTACATGTCGAGATCTATTTCAGATTTCTCCTGACCAGTTTAAGAATACTCGGGGACCTATTTTAGATTTTTTGGGACCTATTGGAGACTTCGCGAGACCAAAGTTCCCATGTACATTTCGGGACCTACCTTCAATTTCTCTTGACCAGTTTAAGATTTTTCGGGACTTATTTAAGATTTTTTTGGACGTATTTCTGACTTTTCGAGACCAAAGTCCCCATGTACATTTCGAGACCTATCTTTAATTTCTCTTGACCAATTTAATATTTCTCAGGACCTATTTCATATTTTTTGGGACCTATTTCAGACTTGTCGAGGCCAAAGTCCCCATGTGCTTTCAGGAGCTACCTTCAATTTCTCTTGACCAGTTTAAAAGTTCTCATGATCTATTGGACATTTTTTGAGACCAACTCACTCGTGTATATTTCGGGACCTACCTTGACTTTCTCTTGACCAGTTTAAGATTTCTTGGGACCTATTGGATATTTTTCAGGACCTGTTGTGTATTTCCCTATTCGACAAGATATCTCATACCAACATTACTATGCATAAATTGGATGATCCTGACATGCATATCATTGCCATAAGATGAGGTTAATATGTACAGTGAAGGTAAATCCCAACATAAACTGATAACAAAATATCAAAATGTCTGCTCCTAACATTTCCTAACAACAGCATACCACATCATAAATGATGATCTTGGTTAGTATAGGGGCTGCGAAATATGGGAGCCTTCGTTTGTTTCCCAGCACAAGTTTTATATCTCTTCTTCTAGCCTTGGTCTTGCAATCATCAATATATTCCGATTACAACTATACACCATACAATATATAATCTAACATATCAAGGCCAACTATCATAGACCTTTTACCTGACTTGTAGGTGGAGCTGTTGCAGGTTGCGATGAGGCCACATTTGCAGATGGAGGTACTGTAGATGGAGTTACTGGTTCACTTGCAGAAGGGACCGTCGAAGGATGGCTTGCTGGGGGATGCATCTAGAGATAGAAGTGTTGGGTATGATGAATGTATGAGGCTCTTCATGTGTTCCAATAACCGAGCCTCACACGCTGTAATCGTAGTGTCAATTTATCTATACACAGCTTCCACCACTCGTCGCGCAAATGTTGCAATACATGCTTTCATTTGGTCCTCCATAGCTTCGAACATTGAGTCACGCTGGTCTCTCTCTCCCTCCTCACCCCCAGTACCCTCATTCCTATCAGAGTTTTCTCCAAATGGTTAATCTTGACACAATTCCTCCACTGATGGCACCCGTAAATCCATAAAATAATGTTACTGCATCTCAACATTTGTCAACTCAAGTGTTGAGAGCACGTACATCTGTAAGTCATTTAATATTTTTAGATATCCATCATAAAAATTCTACATCTACAATCACACGAACTGTCAGGTACATCTAATCGTGGAAGTGAAAATGCTTTCGATCCTTCTTCCACCTAGACTGCCTCGAAAAGTCCACCAACAAATTCTTGGTCTATGTTCCATTCCATCACAAATCCTTACATATCAAGAATCATTTCAAATGCGAGAATCTACACAGAATAATAATACACGCATTATATTATTCATAATTTCACTAAACTGATATTTAGATCAATTATTTATTATACCTGCAATACCCATGTAAATCCACATAGGTTGCACTTCAAATTTCCATCCTCCTACTCCAGACTGTGTAGAGCTTGACGGAACGTCTTAATTGAGTTCTTGTATATAAGATTCCCCCATGGGAAGGAATCAAGCTGGTCTAAGTTCTCCACTAAGGCTCACAACCAATTTGGCACTATGCGTCTCTTATCAGTGTCCTATACAAATTCCTCCAACAGGCATATCAGGGACAATTTAATAGCGTCAAGTTGTTCGCTGAACTTACCACCAACCAGAACCTTCTGAACATCAGCGTACTGGACATCTCGCTTTCTCCAAAATATCGATGTAGAGAACCACGAGCAGGGGTTTCATATTGCTATAAATTAGGGCAAACCTCGAATTTTAAACCCGTAATAAGGCAGAACCCTTTTCTCGATAACTTCAACAAATGTTGCAAATGTTGTCGTCCAGTAGCAAACCACATTTCATCTCTCAGCCCGTTATGTTACATTTCCCTCAATAGTAAATGTACCCTTAGCACACCACTAAATGCCATGTCGCGGTCCATGTCCAGAAAATACGCCAGACAACTTTGTCTGAACTGGGCCATGTCCTCTTCATTGGAAAGTGTACTCTTAATATTAGTAGGCACTTGCATATTATTATGCCGGTTCAGCTTCGGCGCAAACCATTTGGCATGAGGAATCCTTAAATTTTTTTCCATATGCACAAATCAAAGTGTAATTAGATCCAATAAACTACAAATTATAAAAAATCATTAGGTCCCGATGAAATATTAATTGGTCCCGATTCAATATTGGTTGTTTCAAATTCTCTAGTTTGGTTTATACGTGAACACAGAAACCATAATCTCTAGAGAAGAATGGCAATCTTTATATGAAAGAATTACAGACCAAAAAGCCAATCTAATATGCTCATAGTTGGTTTTTCCAACAAAAATTATCACAAACCGCGAGGAACTACAACAGAGGCTACTAACAAAATCTAAAGACATTATCTCTAGTCATGACTAAACAAAAAGTCTACAGCCAATCAATGAGCTTATTTGACAATGAATGGATATGGACACCCAGATTGAGTACAAGAGCTACGAAAAGCCAAAGCAAAAGTCAAGATCAACGCCTCAAAATTCACATCATGGTTTCGCTCAAGAAATGGAGAAGCACAACCAAATAGTGCATTTTTTCATGATGGTGCTGCTGCCACTTCAAATGTGGTTTTCATGAGACAATGTAGTACTTCCAATTGTAGCGTGTACCAAATGAAGTTCTCCTAATTCAATAGAGTAACTCAAACTCAATAGACCGCAAGAAAAGGGTTGGATTTTTTGAGGAAGACCACTCCTGGGATAGGGAGGAGCAGCAAGCAAGAGAGGAGAGGGAGGAACAGTAGTTGGCAGGAGGAGCAGCACTCAGCCGGGAGGAACAACAATCGATCGGGAGGAACAATAGTTGGCCGGAGCTTCCGACGAGAGAGGAGAGGAGGCAGGTCAGGCGAGAGAGGCTGTCGAGAGGAGCAGCAGTCAGCTAGAGCTTCGGGCAAGGCTGAGAGGAGGCTGGAGCTTCGGGCGAGGTAGAGAAAAGGTCGGGAGGAGGAGGAGGAGCAACGACCGAGAGCTGGAGCTTCGGGCAGGAGGGCCGGGAGCTGGAGGAGCAGTGACCAGGAGCTGGAGCTTCGGGCAAGAGGACTAGGAGCCGGAGCTTTGAGTAGGAGGACCCGGAGTTGGAGGCATCGGGCGAGGTGGAGAGGAGGGTCGGGAGGAATCGGGAGCCGGAGCTTTGAGCAGGAGGGCCGGGAGCCGAAGGTGTTAGGCAAGGTGGAGAGGAGGGTTGGGAGGAGGAGGCGTCAGGGGCGAGGTGGAGAGGAGGGTTGGGAGGAGGAGGCGTCAGGGGCGAGGTGGAGAGGAAGTTAGAGTTACAAATGACAGTGGTAGGATTGGGATTAATAAAAAAATTCATTAGAAACTTTAAATAGTGGTGTTATTTTTTGAAAATGATATAAAATGGTGCTACTTATAAAAACAATGGTGCTAAAAAAATTTTCAGCTCATTCTAAAGCAATTGAACTGTAATATATATATACACACACACATAAATAGGAGCAGTACAGCAAAACAGAAAAGGATAAATCCCATTTTTTTAATGAATCTCAGCCTAACCGAGAGCCAATTTTTATTTCAGTAAATAAAAGACTATATCGACTAGATAAAAAAAAATACTTTTTATGGTTGTGGGATATGACGGTACAAAAAATATATAAAAATTTTTAATCAAGATTAAATCTAATTTGATAAAACGAAAACTTTTTCCCACGAAACAAAAATTACCAATTACCGAAGAGTGGAAGACTCTTTTCCAGTTACTTACTTTTACAGCCATACTGAAATGTCCTTTTTTAATACAATAAACAGTACATACATCTTCATATATATTTATAAATGAACAAATACTACAACTCTTTTAGAAAACATAAAATCGAAATTCTAATCTAGATAACAACACAAACGAGGACATTGAATAGTTCGATATTGCAACCAATAAATATAACATCGAATTTCAAATTGCACTCAAAGATGGCTCCGGTACCACTTTTGGGAATTATAGTGTAGTGGAAACACAAGTTTTAAATATTTAATTCCCAATCTAGCGATCACTTTGAAGTAATTTGAAATTAATTTAGCATGGACTTTTTCTATCATACCTACAAGAACTTTGAAGGTTGATAGCCTCCAACGACATGTACATGAACCGAATGCTCTGATCACGAACCTGTTGGAGCCGATCTTCTAACTAGACGTACATGTGTACGCCCTCCATGGTATTCACAGGAGGCTCCTCGTAAAAGTCAAGAAACTCTTTCTCGACACGATCACACTAGAAGACAACGTTGTTTTTTTATTGGTTCCACCTTTTGATTCTCCACAAAAGCGAATTAATTTATATTACTTTTGTCTCACAAAAGTAAGAAATAGATAAGCCTACACAAATCTCCTGCCATCCGCACTATATATGTCTCCTTTAACTAACCATCTTTAGATTATTTAAAAAGAGAAATAAGAAAATATACTTGCACGGAATCCAGCAACCGAAATATCTAAGATAGTTGCCCATAATTCCTATGAAATGAAAACTTTCATTGACAATCGCTAACGAATGGCTGAGATTATGTTATTAGTAGATTCGGTCAAACGGATATCTTTGATTACAAAAAGAATAAAAAGACACAAATATTTTTGTATTTAACCAAATCCAATTAAACTATTTAATAAGAGTATCCAATTAACTCTTAATTAGATGGACCCATAAGTCAAAATTGATGTCTAGTGATGCGTTATGACTACTTGGATAGTGAGGATTTTAATCTAAAGATTGAACACACTTTGATGATTAGTTTTCATATAATTTAATCATTCTGCTATACAATGTCCCGAATAAGGTAGAGTTTGAATAAAATGTCAAACTCCAATACTTATTCATATGATTCCAATTCTTAAGTATTTGACTTAACTATGAAACATCGGAAACTCATTTTCAAATTTCATATTACTCTTACTAGAGATTTCCTGAATCAATAGTAAGTAGAATATATAGGATATTCTCCCCTATCATTTGGAGTAATTGATCCCTTATTGATACTCACCACCTCTAAAAAGTATTATTAGATTTAGAATAACCTTCACAAGTCTCAAAGAGGATGCTAAGGAATATACTAATATCACAATTTAACAATTATAAGGTGCTATGATAATCTCATGTCTAAGGATTACTTTCACCTACTATCACTTGAGGATTAGGTTGTGACATTTATTTTAGAATCCATTAGACTTTCCTCTAGTAAGTTAGTTCAGTGAACTCATTCCACAATGAGCATCTATACTCTTATATTAGTGACTCTTTACAAGTAACAAGTAACTGTGAGATCAGTTACCCTATACTCTAGAGCATATAAAAAGTATACAAGTTTTACTGAGTCATTGCTCCCTTACTTAGTAATCCTATGACAAGGTACATTTTTAAATTAAGGTTTATGAGATTTTAGGTCTCACTGGTATGATATCATCATAACTCTAAAATCAACCTCAATCTACGGGGTTTCATTATAATCAATAAAATAAGTAGCATATGATAAATAATCAATGCCTCAGTTATATTTCGCGAATAAAGATAACTCCAATTACATCACATATGATTGGATTTAGAGCACTATTTCTAGCAATGACAATGTACCTTTCATATTGAAGAATCGAATAAGAAGACATAGTCAATTTTTTGCCTTGAGAATGAGAATGGATGTCAATACTGACTACATGCATGGTAAAAATGCAATTATAATGCATTTATGATAACAATGGTTGAAGAACCACGTACATGTGTTAATCCCATAATTGGACTTTAATTTAATGAGTCAATGTTTTGTAAATCATGTTAGGGAGCCACCTAACATGAAGGTTTATGTATCGGCAATTATTATTGACACATTCAGATACTTGGTTAAAAGGAAAATTGTATGAGATTGTAAGAAAAGAGCGATTGAGAATTGAATATGTTGATTGGAGTTCTTCGTATAGGGAATTGCCAAGACTCCTAAACACCATTCAAGCAATTAATCTAGGATCTAAAGTGGCTTGAAATGTTACTCAAACATATATAGATGAACAAGTAATATTTCAAACGATTTACTAGACATTTGGTCCATGCACTCAGGCATTTCCACATTGGAAGCCTGTCATGAGTATAGATAAGAATGTATGCGAAATACTCACACAAATCGTTTATTACATATAATATGCATGGTGCGAATCATATTATCTCTCTAGCCTTTGATTTAATTGATGACGAATCCTATGGCTTGTGGTCTTATTTTTCCAATGCATGTGAAATAATGCGTGGTCGATAATCGCCTGGAGACTTTATGTCTTATCTCTGACTGTCATTTAGGAATCATAAGTGCAATCAGGGGGAGCAGGTCAGATGGTAGCCACCTTTTGCACAGTGGCACTTCTATGTTCGGCACGTTGTTAGTAACTGCAACATGATATATAACAGCCAAGTATTGAAGTAAGTTTGTAGTTGTGTCCTCTTTGCAATGCCAACCCAAGTTTGCACGCTATATAGATGAGGAGTAGAAAAGGGAAGAGTCGCATAGGATTACTTTGCAAACATGGTGATTGAGAGATGGACACGAGGGTTTGATGGATGTTACAGATATGGGTTTATGAAAATAAATCTAAATGAGAGTTATAATGTTGCCTTAAAAGATGCAAGGAGTCTACCAATATTAACACTTGTGAAGAAGATATTCTACAACTGCATTATCTATTTTCAAAGTTGACTAGATGAATGTAGGTATCTAAGTCAAGGAGAAATGCATCCTTCATGGGCCACAAAATAATTGCAAAGATGGTGACAGGTTGCAAACTAAAATTTGATAGAATAACATGGTTTGAAGTTGTTACTGGTGAATGTCAAAGGGCTATGGCATGAAAGGTGGTAGGACAATATAGTGAATCTGAATCACTGAGACGAGAATGTTCTTGTAATAAATGGCAACATATAGGATGCTATGTTCTTATGCGATGGCATCCATTAATGTTAACATTAGCCAAACTATAGCACCATGGTGTACGTGGATGCACCAAAGGTTATGTTACTAGTCTCCTTCCATCCTCTCAGTGATAGAGACTTAGGCATATGTGGAAGCCCCATGATTCTTCCAGATCATAATCTTACTCAAAGTATTGGTAGACCTAGGTTCAAGAGTTACATAACAAGACAGACTTAAGATGTCCTCCATCGACCATTGTAGCATCTGTACTAAAGATAGTCACAATAGAAGAAGTTCTTCTAACCAAAAAAAGTTTCAAGGTTGAACATGTTGTTTATCATATATCATTTACAATCGTCCTTTAAATAAATTTATACAATTTTATTTAAATGTAACTTGTACAATTGTTGAATGGTCATTTTTCATTTAAGACATGATTCACAGCTTGGAAGCAATTCATAATCATATAAATAAAAGGTTTTTATTGCTAATGCTGCAACTCTTACACTATAGCCAACGAATTACAAATATGATAACCACATCTGATATCCAATACCCATAAAGTAGAGTTTGTTAATGACATATTAACTTCAATTATGAATGCACTTGAAGAATTGGCTTCTAAAACCTTGTTCTGCTTCAATTCTTCAAGTTATAACTTGCATTTCATTTTCCAGTGGCCATCCTTCCCATAATTGAAGCAAGTCTTATTATGCTTTTTAGGTTTTATAGTTTTATAAAAAGATTTTCCCTTTTTTAGGGTTTTCTTTGCCTTCTTCTTAGATGTGCCTCCCATTAACAAGACCTACCCTTATTTTTCATAATCTAGGTCTTAGCCATCTTCATCATAAGGAGCTTAGATAGTGAGACATCCAGCTTGTTCATATAAACATTTTTAATAAACTGTGAAAAAGATTCTAGCAAAAATTTGGAGAATTAAGTCTCGACTTGACTTTTTATCCATTGTGAAGTCCAGACTCTCTCAATAGTTAATCCAATTAATTAATATGATGATACGGGCCTCAACAGGAATGGATTCTACCATTATCGCATTATCGCATGGAAGAGCTGCTTAGATATCTTATATCTAGCAGTTCTATTTTGTTCACCATACAACTCCTTGAGGTGAATCAAAATAGATTTGGGATTCACCTTATCATGTTTCTTTTGGATCTCGTTGTTCACAGATGCCCACATGATGCATTGCACTTGAGTGCTATCATCTCGCCACTTCTAGTAAGCACCTTTCTCTTCTTGTGTCGCATCTTGTGCAAGTTGAGTAGGATCAGGAAAATTGAGAATATAGAAGACTTTCTCCTAGGTGAGGACGATCCTTAAATTTCTTAGCCAAATCACATAATTCAGCTTGGTGAGCTTGTTAGCATCTAATACGCTTCAAAGTGATGGTGACGTTGACATGATTCATGTAGTATTTATAATTAATTAAACAACATACATGAATAGCTATTCATCATATACATACTATAAAAAAGATATTCATGAAATATGATGCATGGTTATCATTGACTTTTTATTAAATCGTGTTTTCCACTAAGTATGACAAATATGATTACCCTGCGAATCTAAGATAGGGGACCCTATCCCTATTGGAAGGTCTCCTAGTGAGCAAAATGGAATTTAGTTTATCATACTAGGTCAACGGTTTGGTAACTCTTAGCCATTTACATCTCTTGTAAATCCCATTTAATTTCATCACTAAAGTTACCATAGTCTTGTGTGTGCACAACAAACCATAAAATCCTCATTAAGTTGACCCATCATTTATATATTTACATGAGAAAGAAATTGCCCTGAGTGTAGCTAAATAAGGTACCAACGTTTAAGTGTATAGTATAATATATCACATATATTTAAAAAAGGGAGAATAGTGCTAACTCACGTGACAAGCCTTGTGTATGCATAACAAACTCGTCATATTCATTGACACACTCTGGATCTCATATTCATGCAATTGTTATATAAAATATTGCACGTAAAATATAATCAATAGATAAAAAATAATAAATAAAGATGATTATTGGCATTCTTAAAGTGTTGCACCCGAACTATAGGACTTATTGCTTACAATCATACTAATTTGTAGTGTCCATCATGATGATTTGCCACTTAGAGCCCATAGTACTTTCAAGTCATCATCACCGTAGACTTGATCCGACACTCTAATGTGCGAATCCTCATATATAACTATTATATATTTACGTAAGAATAATCGAGAAACCTCAACCAATATTTGGAGGAGGTACGTCAGGAGGAAGAAATCATTGAGTAAAATTTAGATAAGACAGGAGTACGCAAATACTATTTATTCAAAAAAATCAGTTATGAATCTAGTTCACAATCATTCTTCATGTATGTATATAAGGACAATGAAAATAAAATGGTGTTATAAAATGGCAATATAATCTAAATAAACATTGTAATCATTAGAATTTAATTCATCCGAAAAGCTATTTTTGGTATATATCTCAATCGTAATTGGGTTTCGAAATTAAGATCAATGATTGATTGTAATAAAATTAATTAACTATTAATTAATTTAATACATAAGTTAGAGTTTCAAAGATACTAAATTTACTCATACCCATTATATATAATTAGGGGTAAAATTCATGATTAACTATTAATAATAAAAATAAATTAATTAACAACTTAATTAAATTAATCATAAGATTAGACTGTGTACAGTTCTAAATTTTAATTATACCCTAATTAATCCACATGAATGTAATATTGAAAACTATTTTTTATTTAATCTTTTTATGATTTTAAATGTAATTTTGTCTATTCATTCTAACAGATATTAAGGCTAGTCCAATTGGCCAGAGTGTTACACAATATTAAGAATGAACAAAGATATTAGATTTTTTTTATACCGATGATGTCCGGCGCCATGATAATCGACTAATCCACCGGATAGTGTATTTACAGCCTGAGGCCCAACATTAAATTTTGGATGCCAACTTCCAGGGAATTTGAACTCGGGCACTCTTGGAGTTTACTCAAAAAGCTTGCCACAGAACTCTTGCCCCTGCAAGTAGATATTAGATGTTAAAAACCTTGTCTAGTCAACCATTGCCCTTTTCCCTTTTTAAACAATTTCCATGCGCATGTAAGGTCATGCCACTCAATCTAGCATATATCATATATATATATATATATATAAACTAATCACATTCTTGTCACATCAATTTGAGCATAGCAAAGGAAACGGGAAAAAGAAAATCTCTTTTCTTTAGTTCGAGAAAGCATGCTGAATGAGTTGAATGTTGGAGACCTTGACTTACCATCTTTTCAAGAAAATTTTCGAGATATCTCAAGTTTGGCTCGAATTATACAAGATGAACTATCAATTCCTATCCCATAATGTGATGCTAATTCTGTGCAACACTTAAACAATGATCAGCAGCCTGCATTTGATACAATAATTAGCGCAGTTGAATGTAACGATGGTGCAGTTTTCTTTATCAATGGTCCTAGATGAACGGGAAAGACATATTTGTATCGTGCTATTATGGCATATCTTAAGGGGAGGGGGCAAATTGTATTAGCAAATGCTATATCGGGAATAGCATCAATATTGTTACCTGGAGGAAGGACGACCCATTCGAGATTTAAATTGTCGTTGAATCCAAACACTTCATTGATTTGTTCAATTAATAAGCAATCAGATTTAGCAGAACTGTTAAGAAGAGCTACTGCGATACTGTGGGACGAGGCATCAATGGCTAACCGTTACAATTTCGAAGTATTAGACCCTACTTACGTGACATAATGGATTTAGATGTACCATTTGGTGGAAAGGTGATGATATTGGGTGGGGATTTTCGCCAGATACTCCCCGTAGTGCCAAATGGTACGCAACATGAAACTGTTAGTGCATGTCTTCTTAAGTCTTCACTATGGCAGCATGTACACATCCTTCGCGTAACACAAAACATGAGATCGCAGTTAGATAATGCATTCTCGCAGTTCTTGCTACGTGTTGGAGAAGGGATAGAATCATCAGAAGTCAAAGACTTATTCAAATCCCAACCACCATGGCTATTCCATGGGAAGACGAGCAATCAATTGACTTATTAATTCAACATGTTTTCCTAGGCATTGGACCAGAGACAAGTGACTCTTCTATTTTTGCAGACAGTGCAATATTGGTGCCGACAAATGTTGAAATTGACTGGTTGAATGATAGGATAATTCAGTTGTTCTTAGGATAGGAACATACATTTTATTCTTTCGATGAAGTTCCAGGAGACAATTACAATTTATATCAAAAAGAGTTTCTCAACTCTATTTAACCTGGTGGCATGCCTCCCCATAGACAAACCCTTAAACGTGGTGCTCTTATAATGTTGTTGAGAAATATAGAGCCTAAACATGGGTTATGCAATGGAACGAGACTTAAGTGTTTGGATTTCCTCCCAAACCTTATATATGCAGAGGTTCTATTTGGCCTATTCAAGGGAACAAAAGCATTTATTCCAAGAATTTCTTTGAGAACTTCAGAGCACTTGAAGTTGCCTTTTGAAATGATTCGGAAGCAATTCCCCATTTGATTGAGCTTTGCATTAACTACAAATAAGGCACAGGGCCAAACCCTTCAACATGTTGGGATTTATTTGTCAGAGCATGTCTTCAGTCATGGGCAACTTTATGTGGCTTTATCACAAGGAACATCGATGAGTTCAATAAAAGTCTTGGTGAGAAAAGGCACACTGCCCAGAATTGTTGGAGTTTACACGCGCAATGTTGTCGTCAAAAGTGTTCTTTTACCTCAAAACCAAGTAAGTAGTAATTTCATTTGCTTAGTTTCCATATTATATCATCCCTTAACATTTTCATACTCAAATAAAATTACAGCTTCTCCACAGGTTAACATGTTAACCTGAGATCTAGGCATGCCATAGAGCTATGTGAAGAAATGAAATCGGTAAGCATGGCCAGTATCGTGGAATACATTTCTTTCCAGTAATCTTTCAATATAGTTTGGAATGTCAACAAAGTTATGGGACTTTGGAAATTAATAATTGCCAAGAGGTAAGGGAAGCAATAACAAAACAAATATTTACTGATACTCGGCTGTTACATTTATGTTGTATGGACTTTGATTTAAGTTCTATTGATTCCATAGGGCATTTACGTCGACTCTTAATTCTTTATGCTTGCCGCTAGATATTATCATGTGAGTGATAGTAGAGATCAATCGATAAGTTAGAGGTTATTCCTGTCTATCACGTCTTATCTAAATTTACGCATATCAACAAATCTACTATTCACTTAGTGTTCGATGATGCTCACCGTGCATCGCACAGGTCGGGTGGCTAGTATAATCTATGCAACAAGTCGCGTCCTCTGTGAAAGAAAATAGACTTCCTTCTTTGTTTATTAAATATAATAATAATAATATCCCGAACATCTCCAGATAATGGAAACCCACACTACCGGAAGAAGAAAAACCAAACAGTACATCACGTTTCATACCATGGCTTCAAGCAGATTTTTTTTTAAAATTTTAAATCAACATATATATCCATATATATTTTTATACATTACAACTTTTGTAGTCTATTGAATATGAAACCCAAAATCCAGATCACAACACTGTAAGGACACTAAACTACTCGGTATTGCCATCAAAATAACACTAAATTTCAAACTATATCCAAAGATAACTTTGATACCACTATAGAGAATCATGATGTGGTGAAACATCAATTTTCAAAAATTTATTATCAATCCAACAATCACTTTAAAGTAAATTAGAATTAGAATTAAAGAGATATTTAGAAATTTTATTTACAATGACTTTGATTTAATCACTATATTGTAATCCTCAAATCTGACTATAGACACCCAATTTTGACTAGATCGAACCCCATTTCATTACTATTAGTTTCCCATATTTTAAATTTTAAATTTTATTTTTATTTCTTTATTTTTATTTTATATAAATTTTTTAAAAAATTAACAAACGAAAATTTAAAAAAAAAAAAAGAAAGAAAAGAAAAGGGGGAAGCCGTGAATATTGTTCATCATCTTCCCTGTTTCGTCCCAACAAAGAATAGCACGGGGGCCACGGGATGGCTTTCTCAGCCAGCTACGGCAACAACAAAGATGGCGACGGTGTTCTCGTCTCCGTCTTGGTCTCGAGTTCATTATGCTCCTCATGCTGCCTCTCTCCGATCGTCGTCTCTCTCTCCAGTCACTTTCTCTCGACCTTTTAGTGCCAAAATTGCTGGTCCTAGCACCGTGCACGCCTCCTCTAACCTCTGCCTGTGTCAGCCTCTAACAGGCCGTCATTCTTGACTTTCCTAGCCACTCTTCCTCCCGACCTCTCTCTCTCTCTCTCTCTCTCTCTATATATATATATATCTTGGCCGTCGCCCGAGGCTGCCAAACAGGTTGCCGTGCACGGCATTGCTGTTCTAGCCTGCCGTATGTAGTCATCCTATCCCAGTCGATTCTATTGACTCTCCTGAGCCTTTCTTGTCCCCGCCGTACCACCTCTGTCAGCCCTGCAACTCTGCCATCACCCTCCTCTACTTCTATCGTTCTTCACGCTTCCACTTTTATATTTTTTATTTTTCTTTTCAGCCCCAGAACTTTCATGTGTGTTACAGTTAGGCCCATGCTGCACTTCCTCTATAAAAATGTCACACATTCATTTGTAAGAGGACACATACACATACACATCTTGAGACATCTTGAAAAAAACATTGAACTCACTCTTGAATTAGACTCATATGTTGAGTAAAAATTCAAGAATAATCATCCCATTCCAAATTTGTTTGTCTTCGAATCCATCACCGATCCAAGCCCGATTCCGACACTGAGTTGGAGTTCTTTAACGATACGAACCTGAGCCCATGCTAGTCATCGAGATCGAGCCCGAGCCCGTGTGAGTCGACGAGTCCTCCTCAAATCCCGAAGGTGCCGAATCAAACATCAAACCAAGCCGAAGTCCCCTTTACTCCTCGATATCATCGTCATCGCCAGTTATAGGTATAACTTCTTGATTGGGATTTAGGCCATGTCCTTGTAAATAGTTTCTTTTCTTTTATTCTTTCTGAAATAAATATTTTGCAAAAGATAGAAAATACAAAAATGAGAAAATAAAAAATTAGGATTTATGTTTTCATGAAGAAAAATGGAAAAAAAAAAGGAAACTTGTTAGTTAGGATTTTAAGAATGAATATATATTGTTCATCTTTTTTTAAAAAAATGTAAAAATAATAAAATCAAAAAAATCAAAGAGGCAAAAAAATATTTTTATAAGAAAATTGGGGAATGACTAAGAAATGAGTTGTGCAAAAATCTTGATGATGAATGGTTCTCCAAAAGTCAGGTTTTGAGATTTATTTTAGTTTAGCCCGACATCATTTTCAAAATCCTTAAATCACCTCGATGTCAATATCCATTTTAAAGAGGGTCTAAATGTTTCCTAGATTATAGGGGTCTATCTTCAAAAGTGTCGGATCATTTTGAATTGATTTGGGGCCTTTTCCTTTTTTTTAAAAAAAAAATTAGTCCAGTTATGATCTGAATTTTTCAGCTTTGTTTCTGATGCTTTTTTTGTGTTTTAGAATGGTCTTAGACATTGTTAGAATTTAGGGGTTCATTTTTGAAAGTTTCGGATCGTTTCATATCAATTCGAGGTCTTTATCGATTTTTTTAAAATCAGTCCAACTCTATTTCAGATTTTTTTCAAACTCTGTTTCCGATGTCATTTTGTGTGTTTAAGAGTGTTCTTAGGTGTTAAGGTTTGGGGTCGGTTCTTGAAAATTTTGGATCAATTCGACGTCTTTTGTTGTATTTTTCAAATTCAATCTAGTACCTCATTTGAATTTTCCAGATTAACTTCCTATATTTTTGTATGTTATAAAGTGGGTTTAAGTGTCTCCCAAGACTTAGTTTCGATCCTTAAAACTTTCAAAACATTTCAGGTCAAATTTGAGGCTTTTGAAGCAAAACGAACTATTTCTCGGGAGTATCTTTTGAGTCTTTCAAGGGTAGATAATTTTTCGAGTTCTTAAGATCCTGAACGAGTTAACTCAATTTTTATGTCATTCCCCAATTTTTCTAGTTCTTATTTTAAGTAAAAAAAAGTTGTTGCAATTTGAATGAATCTATTATGCTCGACTTGGTCGATGTAAATGCTATTGGGGTATTTTCATTGATGCGTATCATTTTGATTACATGTGGCATCGGTAAAAATTAATGCATCAAGTGCATCAATGTAATTGGGTGGTCTGAGGGAGAGATGATGATGGATGTATGTACTTTAGATAATAGTGGAAGCATTTACTTCTTACACTTAGAATAGGATGGTTAGTGGCATGCTAGGGTCGTGATACGAATTATCGAACTTCTTGCTGGACCATCGATTCGAACTTCGATTAGGAAAATAATTGGACAAATTAAACTGTGCAAGCGAACGACCTTGACTTAGGGACGGATACCAAGTTTGGGCGTATTTGCTCTCAAGCTTCAAGATACTTAACAAGACCTCCGTACTCAAATCTCGGTTTCAAGACCGATTAGAAAACCTAGGTGGTTAGTACCATGATCACTTAGGGACTTAGGCATCTAAACCACCTTAATAAATGGTTTAGTGGCGACTCCAATCCAACCCCGATTTAAAGTTCCAAGCTAGGCCTCATACATGCCCCATCATCCGATTCTTTTCTCTAGCGGAACTTCTGACGTCCGACAACTTGGCGACTCCATCGGGGAACTTTTTGAGGGTCCACGCCTCGTACTCCCCGATTGTTTGCTTGTTTGTACACTTTATTTTAGCATTGCATACCCTGAATAACGATCGAACCTAGATTATAGGAACTTCCTTAGGAGGGGGTTAGTAGAAGTATGCCCGTCCTGAGAGCTCCCACCAGGAACGGCTTTGAAACACTCTGCTCAATTTATAAGCCCAAAGTACCCTGAAAGGGGAACAGGGGACACTGCTAATCGAGGGCCTTGTAGCATCTACCCTAGCACCCAACCTTCATGCATTAAATGCTTTGAATATGAATGTCGCTTTGTCTTTTGGGGCATTTTTTTAAGGCTAGAAACAATTGTATAGGTGGGAAATACGAGTTGTACATTTCTAATCTTTCAAGTAGAAAATAATGTATAGGCGGGTAGAAAATGATTACAGGTTCTTTTCGTTTGGGGTAGAAAATGATGTATTTGTGGGATATTTGAATTGTAAATTGCATGAGTGAGTATCTTCCTCCCTTGCCTATTTAATTTCTTGCACAAGCATCATGTTTTCAAAAATTGAGATGGCCAACACCACTTAAATTTATAAGAGCTAAATTGACTTCAATCGCTTCATAGATGGCGGCCCCTACCAACTATCGCCTCCCCAACTTCGAGATGACTCAGTGGTGGCAAGATCTTACATGTCCGGAGTAAGATTACGTCACAAGTATGTTGAGAAATGCCAACTCGTTAATTGAGGTCGAGGTTGACTGGAGTGTGCTTACTGCGCTCATAGAATTTTGGGATCCCGCAAGGATTTTTTTTAATGTAGCGGGGCACGGATTAGTGCCTAACATAAAGGAATATTGTGAACTCCTATCTGCCCTACTTGAGGAGGTGGATTGGTCGTCCCACGCTTGGACAGTTCCCCTGAGAAGAATCTTGATCGCTGATAGGGGTAAAGAGAAAGCACGTGAAATCAATTTTTGATAAAAAAAAAATTGGGGGAACCTTTTGACATTGAGTGATTTAGATGATCTTTCCTCACATCAAAAGGGACGGGCGGTGAAAGGATTTTTTTTGAAAATCATATGCCAACGCTTTCATACTTGCTCTTTTCAGAACCTTTGTTTTTTCTAAGACCAAGCGCTCGTTTGATGCAGCACTTGCTGACATCGCCCTTCAGGTGGTTGCTGGCCATGATTACATACCAACTTTACTTGCAGAAATGCTAAGGTCGGTTAATCATGTAAAGAGCCATGGAAAGGGAATTTTGGTTTGTACCATTTTGCTCTAAATTTTGTTCCTAAGCCACATTCGAAAAATTGGCTTGTACTTTCCAATTTACTTTTCAAGTGAGAATCGAATTACGAGTATTTGGAGAAAACTCAATGTTTTTTCAAGAAAACCATGTTTCCCTGCTCGAACTGTCCAAGAATGGAAGGCTTTTCTGTAAAAGGCATAAGCTAAAGACGTTTTACGGAAAGCGCGTTGGTTTTTGTGGAAAAAAGTTTTTATTAGATGTCAACATTTCAATGGGATTCCACTCTTGGGATACTCTGGAAGCTTGGTTTATTTTCCAGCGCATGTTTATCGTCAATATGGGGGACTACAAGCCATACCAATTGTCGAGGACAACATGACCTTCACCTCACTTTTCGGGAACTCTCTCTTGAGGCAGCCAAGGGTAAGTTTGAAGAGGTCAAGAGGCTTTGGACTACACACGAGTATTTTCCCATCACATTAGCAGAACCTAACTTTGAGGAGGAACGGATCTATTTAGCCACTCGTGAATACATCCATGCTATGGATCCCGAGCTCCTTCAGCTTCCTATTGATCCAAACAAGGTCATTGACCCTCCACCTCCAGATCATGGTTTAGAGTGGACCGACCGCTACCATCAGATGTCTATGAGGGTGAAATACCAGTGCAAGGCATGGCTCAAAGATGTAACATGACTCCAGGATGAGAGAGACCAGGCATTGGAGGAGTTACAGAAGACGAGGACCGAGCTAGAATCTGAGAGCACGAAGGCACGGCTCAGAGATGCACCACAATTGGCCAAGATTGAAGGATCCTAGGATGACATTTAGACATGAAAGCCTATGTCTTTTTTCAAACTTTCCTTACTTTTTGTAAAATACAACAAAGGCTCCATGGTTTATGAATCAAAGTAGTGTTTGGCCAAAAATGGTTCTCATGCATCGAGTTTTCTATTTCAAGACACTACTTCCATTTTTTCCTTTTCTTTTTTGCTATAGGTACCATCTAGCGAGGCAAGCCCGATAAGAACAAGATCAAGGGCGAGGATGGAGGAGCAGATGAACCAGGAGAAGTGCACGCTGGATTGCAATAGACCATCGCAAACCTCTCAAGCTAGCTTTAGCAGTTGATCAATATGTTGGCTACCCAAGCTTAGGCCCATGGTAATGTAGCGGCTTCACCATCTCAGACCACTCCAATGGCAAACTCAACTTTGCCTGCCCAAAATAACCCGCCTGTCCAAGCACTACCCAATCTAGAAATAGCCCTCCCCAACCCTACTCAAGATGTTGGAATCACTCCCATCACTATCCAAATAAGCTCATGGCCAGATGAATCTAAACAAGAAAAAAGACTCAAAAGGGTTGAAGAATGCATGAAGACTCTCCAAGGATATGGCCTATATGGAAGAAGTGACTATGCAGATTTGTGCTTGTTCTCGCATATAGCGATACCCAAAAAGTTTAAGATCCTTGATTTTGAAAAATACGATGGACCACCAATCCTGTGACCCACTTGAGGCTGCTCTACTTAAAGATGGTCTAATGCCATGAGTATGAGCAATTTATGAGTCTAATAGGGCTAGCTCTTTTATGGTTGGCCCAATTGAAAGCAGCTGACATCCCGACTTGGAAAGACTTGGCCAAGGTTTTCAAGAAGTAGTAGAATTTCAATCTGGATACCACCTTAACTCGGGCTGACTTGTAGGTGATGACAAAGAAGGATAATGAGTCGTTCAAGAAGTACGCTCAACAGTGGCACACGCTCAAGCTGCTCAGGTCTAGCCGCCCTTAACAGAGAAAGAGATGGCATCTCTCTTCATAAGAATGCTGCGAGCACTGTTCTGCGCCCACATGCTTAGCCAAACGTCCACGACCTTTGCTGACCTCATTGAGGTCAGAGAGCGGGTGGAGAAGGGTATTCGTGAAGGGAAGGTTCTAGATCAATGTATCATCCTTTGAAGCTTTAAAAAGACTGAACCATCCAAAGAAAAATGGGAAGGAAACTTCCGCGAGTACAATTTATCAAGTGCCACATGAATCACTTTTGCTTAGATCGCCTACTGATAATACCATAGATGTTATATTTGAAGTGCACTTTTAGACCTTAAACTTGGGCTAAGAACATGCATTCCACTCGTTATTTGTGTTGTTTTTGCTGAAATGTGAATATTTGTACTTCTTATCCATCCTCTAAGTTTGTCTGGGTGTTTGTAAGACTTAATTAATAGAAAACATGCCAAAATAAGATATCAACAAAAAGCTCGTCAAGTCAGAATCCAACGCATCAAATCGTGCATGATGTGGAGCTAAATGAGGAAGTTATGGCCAAACAAAGTAAATTGCATAGAACAGTCCCAGTACACTGCGATAAGAACAGTGTTGCATCGTGTGAACTGAGCCAAAATAGTTAGACTCAGGATTTCTTATCCCACACTGGCCACAGCAAGTTTAAAGGAGGTAGAAATACCTTATAAATAGAGGGGCACACCCACAAACAAAGAAGAAGATAGAGGTAGCTTTTCATAACAAAGCAAGCCCGGACAAGGTTTTTGACGAATTAAGGTTACGAACCTAGGGCATCAGAACAGGGGCTGTGGGTAGAAGAGCTAAGGATTTAAGCTCATAGACAATATTTGAGACCTCTTATACCTTTAGCTCATTTCTCTTTATTTTGGTTTCGTAACTTTCAATTCCGATGAACATGTATTGTAATATAACCATGTCCGGCTAGTTTTACTGTCTAGGGTAGTAAGTGATCTTAGTGTTTATTTCATCCATCTATTGAACTTCTATTCCTCGGATCTATGAAGGTGCTCTATTTCCCTTATATTTACTGTATTTCATGCATTTATTGATGAATGGCCAACTCGATAAATCGTTAAAGGGACGGTGAGGAGACATGAGAGTGAGAATCCCGTAGCCTAAGTAAACATAGCCTAGGAATAATCATACCAAGAGGTAGATTAGTCATTCTAAGAGTTAGAAGAGACGTGTGAAAAGGCTTGAGAGGTAGCCATCACCCTAGGTATCCCAATACGGTTACGAACATGATATTTTGTCCCTTAACTCTAACTACCTAGAGATAGAGTGGGTTAGGATCATTCTAGGGATACATCCTAGTTACGACGAGAGTAGGATTAGGTAACTTTCGAACCCTGTGGATAGGAGAAAAGAACGTTTAACTTGATCCAGTTAATTAAGTCCAAGAGGATTGAAATAGACCTAAGTGAAGCTGAATCTCTAGAATTGTTTTCTTTTCAAGTTCTTATAAAGCTATTTCTGTTTTCTTTAGATTGTCTGCTTTTAGTTTTGTTTCTAGCTATTTCTGCATTCTCTCCGCTATTGTGGTTTGGCTTGGTACTTGGTGTTCTAAATTCGTGCTCGATAGGCTTCGATTCTCGTAGGAACGAAACCCGCTTGTCGGGTTTACTACTTGCGATCCGTCCTCTTGCGGGCTAATAGCGAATAAGGTTTATGGTGCCGTTGCCAGGGATTGAATGGTATCTATTGACCCGAATTGAAGCACTTGACTTCGACCAAACTAATTTACTTTTCTGTACTTTTCTCTTGTTTTGTAGTTCTCATTCCCTTGTTTTGTAGTCTCTCAGTGTATGAGTAGGAGATCTCAACAAGCCTTGCTACCGCTTGATCTGAAAATAGAGCTCACTCTCATTTGGAGGAGGCGAGAACAATCACTTGCAGAGATTTCATCTTCTCATAACATGGTGGACCCTCAAGACAAACCTGCACTTAAGATGAGACACTATGTGAGATCGCGAACAGACAACCGATCGAGTATCGCCAAAACAGCTGTTCAAGCTCGCACTTCGAGATTAGACCGGCGATGCTTCAAATGATTCAAACAGCATGCTTGTTTAGCGGTGGACCTAATGAGGACCCTCACGCCCATCTTGCCGTTAATAATTTGTGTGATACTTTTAGACAAAATAGGGTCACTCACGATTATATTAAAATGACTTTGTTTCCTTTCTCTTTTAGGGACAAGGTAAGGACATGGCTTAGCTCATTCCCACTAGGATCCCTAAACAGCTGGGACATCATTGTGGAGAAGTTTCTCACGAAGTATTTTCCACCCTCCAAGATGGCTAAGCTTAGGAGTGATATCACGTCATTTAGGCAACTTCCGATGGAAACCTTGTCGGAAGCATGGGAGTGCTACAAGGACATGTTGCATAATTGTCCACATCATGATCTTCCCATGTGGCAAGTGGTAAACAACTTTTATAATGGAATTTCTAATGCCTTACAAACTTATATCAATGCTATTGCAGGAGGTACAATGCTTGAGAAGACACCGGAGGCGGCATATGAGCTCATCGAGGCATTAGCAACAAATGCGGTATGAAAGCGAAACATGGCTCAAAAGGGGACAGCTGGAATCCATTCGGTAGATGCTCTAACAGCCCTCTCAGTCAAGTTGGATGCCTTAATGGCAACCATGAAGCCACGGGGAACCGGAGCAACCTTGGCGACCTTTGAAGACTATCTAATGGAAACAGGGCACAAGGAGGCAAATCTTGTGGGAAGCAACCCAAGGAATAACCCTTATTCAAACACATACAATCTTGGTTGGCAAAATCACCCCAACTTTTCATATGCTAACAACCGTCCGGCTCAACCCCCGAGGTTCCAACCGATGCAAAAGCTAGCACCGAATTAATCTGAATGGCTTACAAAACTTGAAAATGCTTTTCTTGAACTTGTGGTGGCTAACAAGAACACTAATGCTAGTGTACAATCCAACACTAATAGCACTGTTACTTTGCAGGCACGAATGAAGAACATGGAAACTCAACTAGGACAAATTGCTCAAACCGTTAGAGTCTGGGCACAAGGATCACTTCCGAGGAACACCGAAATGAATCCAACGGGAGGTGGATCCGAGCACCGAATGCTCTCATGCTGAGAAGTGGGAAAAAGGTAGGATTTGATCTTAGCCAGCCCGATGTCAAAGTAGAAGAGAACAATGCTCCAACACAGGTGAAACTATGAAACACACCGTGGTGTCCCAAGAGCCCACCGCGGTCAGAAGACATGTAGCACCACTTTCCACAGATTGTAGCACTGTGGTGCTAGCTAAAGCCACATGACACAGAGCAGACCAGCAGGCACAAGAGACAGGCACACCGCGGTACCCACCAGCCACACCGAGGTGCCCCGGGACTAGAATGACCTGAATGCCACAACCAACTCCTGGGCGGAAAGTAGCAACCCATAGCCATAAAAAATGACCCGAGAAAAGGAAGACGGCACCAACAAGCCTACTCAAACATACCCTCCATTACCATATCCACAAAGAGCAAAGTAGGATCAATCTGAGTTTCAATTTCGTAAGTTTCTCGATAAATTCCATAAACTGCACATTAACATCCCTTTCGCAGAAGCATTGGAGCAAATGCCGAGCTATGTCAAGTTCATGAAGGATATCCTTTCACGAAAAAGGAAGCTAGCCGATTACAAAACGGTTGCGCTAACAGAAGAGGCAAGTGCAATCCTTTAGAAAAAAATTCCTCCAAAGCTCAAAGACCTAGGAAGTTTCACTATCCCTTGTTCTATTGGTAAAAGCTTCGAAGGTAAGGCATTATGTGATTTGGGTGCTAGCATTAATCTCATGCCTTACACTGTATTCAAGGAATTATGGGGTAGGTGCGGTTAAGCCAACTACTGTAACACTGCAATTAGCTGATAGATCATTGGCTTATCCTTAGGAATTGAGGGGGATATTCTAGTTAAGGTAAATAAATTTATTTTCCCTATTGATTTCGTTGTTTTGGATTATGATGAGGACAGGAACATTCCGATAATTTTAGGTCGCCCATTCTTGGTGACTGGCTGGGCACTAATCGATGTGCAGAAAGGAGAACTGACTATGCAAGTGAATGGCTAGAAAGTAACATTTTAATATTTACAATGCATTGAAACATCCTAATGAACCTGATGATTTTCTCTCCATTGATGTATGTGAGCAGGTGACTAGGATAGCCGTCCAAGAGAAAACATTGGAGGATCCTCTCGAATCGGTTGTAATCGGGAAGTCACCTTCAGATGATCAAGATCTGCAAGAAGTCCTCAAGATATTGAGTCTTGCCCCTCGCTGCCATAGAATGTGTCATATTTTGAACCTTTGGAGGTCAAATCTAATTCTTTAAAGCCATCCATCCAAGAACCACCGGAATTGGAACTTAAGCCCTTACCAGAACACTTAAGGTACGCTTTCCTTGGCACTTCTTCCACACTTCCTGTTATTGTTGCATCCAATTTAACATCAGTACAGGAAGAAAAACTCCTTCGAGTTCTTCAGAACCATATGAAAGCAATTGGGTGGACCATAGCCGATATACAAGGAATCAGCCCCTCGATATGCATGCACAAGATCTTACTCAAAGAAAACTGCAAGGAGTCGATAGAAGGACAAAGGAGGCTTAATCTTGTCATGAAGGAGGTAGTTAAGAAAGAGATCCTCAAATGGCTCGATGCAGGTATAATCTTTCCTATCTCTGACGACAAATGGGTAAGTCCAGTACAGTGTGTGCCAAAGAAGGTGGCATGACAGTCACAGTAAATGAAGGTAATGAGTTGATTCTAACTAGAACTATGACAAGATGGAGAATATGAACGGATTACTGCAAGCTAGACAAGGCCACGCGTAAGGATCATTTTGCACTTCCCTTTATTGATGAGATGCTTGGTAGACTTGTAGGTAGGGAATATTGTTGTTTTTAGATGACTATTCAGGTTATAACCAAATTGCTTAACTCCTGAGATCAAGAGAAAACCACCTTTGTGTGCCCTTATGGAACATTTGCATTCAAGCAAATGCGATTCGGGTTGTGTAATGCACCGGCCACTTTTCAAAGATGTATGATGTCTATATTTTCTTATTTTGATTGAAAAGTGCATAGAAGTTTTTATGGATGATTTTTCGGTGTATGGCAACTCATTTGATGAATGTTTGGCCAATCTATCGCTTGTCCTTAAAAGATGTGAGGAAACTAACCTTGTTTTAAACTGGGAAAAATGTCATTTCATGGTAAAAGAAGGAATAGTTTTGGGACATAAAATTTCTAAAAAGGGCATGGAGGTAGATAGGGCCAAGATTGCTTTAATTGAAAAGGTGCCACCACCAACAAATGTCAAAGGTGTTAGAAGCTTCTTAGGACATGCCGGTTTCCATAGAAGGTTTATTAAGGACTTTTCAAAAATAGGCAAACCATTGTGTAACCTCTTATAAAAGGATGTTCCTTTTGTGTTTAACAATGATTGCTTGTAGGCTTTTACTGAATTGAAGGCAAGACTTGTTTCTGCACCCATTATAGTTACCCCTGACTGGTCTTTACCTTTTGAACTAATGTGCGATGATTTTGCAATAGGTGCAGCTCTAGGCCAAAGGAGAAACAGAATCTTCCATCCTATATATTATGCAAGCAGAACAGTTGATGAAGCCCAAACCAATTACACAACAATAGAGAATGAGTTTCTTGCTGTGGTTTTTGCTGTTGATAAATTTCAATCATACTCGATTTACATTAAAGTTATTGGTTTTACTGATCATGCAGCAATCAAGTATATGATCCAAAAGAAGAATGCAAAACTGAGACTCATCCGATGGGTCCTTCTACAAGAGTTTGACCTTGAGATTCGAGACTGAAAGCGATCAGAGAATCAAGTGGCAGATCACTTATCCTGACTTAAGAACAAGGAGTGCATGGAAAAAGCGATAATTGACGAGTTCTTCCCAGATGAACAAGTTTTTACCTTATCATCTGTTCCTTGGTTTGCTGATATTGTGAAGTATTTGGCTTCCCGATACATTCTATTTGAATTTAATACTCAACAAAGGAAAGGATTTTTGAAAGATTGCATGAAATGCATTTGGGATGAACCATATCTGTTTAGAATAGGACCTGATTATCTGTTAAGAAGATGTGTCATAGATAATGAGCAGCTAGACATACTAAAGAGTTGTCATAAATCTCCTTAAGGAGGTCATTATGGGGCACACAAAACTGCTTGGAAAATATTAGCATCAAGTTTTTATTGGCCGACTATTTTTCATGATACTTTTGCATACATCTCAACTTGTGATAGATGTCAACGAGTAGCAATATTTCAAGACGTCGTGACATGCCATTAAGTTTAATTCTCGAAGTGGAATTGTTTGATGTTTGGGGAATAGATTTCATAGGGCCATTTCCTTCATCATTTGGTAACCATTACATATTGCTTGTGGTGGATTATGTTTCCAAATGGGTAGAGGTGATTGCCTCTCCCACATGTGATGCTTATGTTGTTCTTAAGTTCTTGCAATGAAATATCTTCTTAAGATATGGAGCACTGAGAGTGGTTATCAGTGATGGCAAATCCCACTTCTGCAATAAACAGTTTGACAAGCTCATGACCAGTACGGAATATGTCATAAGGTAGCCTTAGCATATCATCCTCAAACCAATGGGTTAGCGGAGGTATCCAACTGGGAAATCAAAACGATACTCGAAAAGACAGTCAACACTTCCTGGAAGGATTGGGCTCACAAGCTCAATGATGCTTTATGGGCATACCGGACAGCATTCAAGACACCCTCAGGCACATCCTCGTACCACTTGGTTTTTGGCAAAGTATGTCACCTTCTGGTGGAGTTGGAGCACAAACCATATTGGGCAATCAAGACTGTCAACTTCGACTTGAAAAAAGTCGATGAGAAAAGACTTCTTCAATTGTATGAACTTGATCAGTTTCGCCAACAAGTGTTCGAGAATCATCGTATCTATAAGGAAAAGGTGAAAACATGGCATGATCGAAAAATCATGGTAAGAGAGTTCCATCCCAGTCAACTTTTGTTATTATTTAATTCACAATTGAAGTTGTTTCCAGGAAAACTGAAATCAAGATGGTCGGGACCATTCCGAGTTAACCAAGTGTTACCATATGGTGTCCTTGAGCTAAAGAATGAAGCCACGAATGAAACATTCAAGGTCAATGCTCAAAGAGTCAAAGGATATTTAGGAGGTCCGATCACTTGAGGCAAGGCCTCGGTCCACTTGAAGGATGCGTAACATCAGAAAAGTCGGGCCACGGACTCGCTCAGTGGCGCTTCTTGGGAGGCAACCCAAGCTTGGTTTATTTACTTCATTTTGTTTGTTTGTTTAATTTTTAATTCTGCACTTAAGAATAGTCTTCATTTCAAACTAGGATGCATTATCTACTTGCTCACACGAGCGAACACCGGCAAGAGGATGGTGAAGATGAGGAAGCAGAGGTTTTATTGACTAGAAGGCCATTCCATCGACTTTGACACAAGGGGAGCATTTGTTAACCCTTTCTCTTCATTTTTCTTAACATTGAGGACAATGTTTGGCTTAGGTTTGGGGGGATCTTACAGCATGAAAATTCGTGTCAAAGCCGTTTAGATAGTGCAGCACAATTGTTTGCTTGCTTGTTTGCATTTGCATTTGAATGACATATAGCTCGTAGGGTGTTAGATAATTGCACGTTTAATTCATCTTGCATCTGTTTCAAAAAAAATTGAAAATGGAAAAATGATGATGTTTTGATGGATAGCAATGCTTGCAAAGCATTAGTAGGGAACTTGAGTTGATCCTTGTTCTGTGATGGTAATTAATGGCTAGTGTGATTGCTTGATTCTAAGTGAACTTGTGATGAATCTTGTGATGATTTTCAACCCAATTAATTGTACATGAACCTTACATCTAGATCTAAAATCAAGGGCAGTAAGTGTCATCTTTTAAAATGCTTTTGTAAAAATCTGTTGGGCTAAAATTGAGTATACAAGGAAAGATGTGCCAAGGTTTTGAGTATCTCTGTTCGGGTTTGAGCCCAAATTGATGCACTAAGGGTGCTAGCAATATGGCCCAGCATGTATTTGTGGGGGACTATATGTTCATCCAACTGACTCATCAAAAGTGTACGAGTAAATTACAAAGTTAGCAGAGATGCGGGCACTTGAAAGTAGTGCACCACCCGAGTAAGGGTTATTTGCTAAGTGTAAATATGAAAAAGAAACGTAAGAGCAGAAATATGAGATCATGCAGTGAACTAATAGCTAGACGCATGTTTGCTCGAGTATTTCCTTTGGTGCACAATAGTGAGGTCAAGACTTAGGGCTAAGTGTAAGGGATTGCACGACACTGCACGGGTTAAAATGAAATCATGAGGTTTGGATCATTGAAACTCAAGGTTAAGTAAGAAACATGGCCATATCTGAGAACTTTAAGGGAAAGTCTTGAAAGCACCGAAAACAAATTATGAGCATTGCTACCAATTGAAGAAGTGAAGATGCATGTTAAATTTTTGAATTGTTGTGCTTAAAGTTTTGCTCGAGGACGAGTAAAAGTTTAGGTTTGGGGGTGTGATAATACCATAGATGTTGTATTTGAAGTGCACTTTCGACCTTAAACTTGAGCTAAGAACATGCATTCCACTTGTTATTTGTGTTATTTTTGCTGAAATGTGGATATCTGTGCTCCTTATCCATCCTCTAAGTTTGTCCGGATGTTTGTATGACTTACTCAATAGAAAACATGCCAAATAAGATGTCAACAGAAAGCTCATAAAGTCAGAAATCCAACACATCAAACCGTGCATGATTTGGAGCTAAAATGAGAAAGTTATGGCCAAACGAAGTAAACTGCGCAGAACAGTCTTAGTATACTGCGGTATGAACATTGCTACACCGTGTGAACTAAGCCAAAATGGTCAGACCCGGGATTTCTTGTCCCACATTGACCACATCAAGTTTATAGGAGATAGAAATACCTTAGAGGGGCACACCCACAAACAAAGAAGAAGATAGAGATAGCTTTTCATAACAAAGCAATCCCGGACAAGATTTTTGGTGGATTAAGATTATGAACTTGGGGCATCAGAACACAAGCCGTGGGTAGAAGAGCTAAGGAAAAGCTCATAATCAATGTTTGAGACCTCTTCTACCTTTAGCTCATTTCTCTTTATTTTGGTTTCGTAACTTTTAGTTCCTATTAACCTGTATCGTAATGTAGCCATGTTCGGCTAGTTTTACTTTCTAGGGTAGTAAGTGGATCTTAGTATTTATTTCATCCATATATTGAACTTCTATTTAACGGATCTACGAAGGTGTTCTATTTCTCTTATCTTTACTGTATTTCATGCGTTTATTGATGTCTGGTCAACTCGATAAATTGTTAAAGGGACGGTGAGGAGACACGAGAGTGAGAATCCTATAGCCCTAAGTAAACATAGCCTAGGAATAATCATACCGAGAGGTAGATTAGTCATTCTAAGAGTTAGAAGAGATGTGTGAAAAGGCCCAAGAGGTAGCCATCACCGTAGGTATCCCGATTACGGTTATGAACGTGGCATTTGGTCTCTTAATTCTAACTACCCAGAGATAGAGTGGGTTAGGATCATCCTAGGGATATATCTTAGTTACGATAAGAGTCGGATTAGGCGACTTTTGAACCTGTGGATAGGAGAAAAGAATGTTTGACTTGATCCGGTTAATCAAGTCCAAGAGGATTGAAATAGACCTGAGTGAAACTGAATTCCTAGAATTGTTTTCTTATCAAGTTCGTATAAAACTATTTCTTTTTTCTTTAGATTGTCTGCTTTTACTTCCTTTTTAGCTATTTCTGCATTCTCTCAACTATTGTGTGGTTTGGCTTGGTACTTTGTGTTCTAAATTCGTTGTCGATAGGATTTGATCCTCGTGGGAACGATAGTCGCTCGCCGAGTTTACTACTTGCAATCCGTCCTCTTGCATGCTGATAGTGAACACTTGCCCTTACGCGGCTCCACAGGTGCAACTTGCAAATGTTGCACCTAGGGATATTGTTGTCACCAACAACGGAGCAAATCAACAAAGGAGGCCTCCAAGGCAATCGACCCCACTGCCTATCCCATTATCTCAACTATTTCGAGTACTCAAGGAGAAGGGATATGTAGTGGGAGAAAACTGTTGCCCTGGCCTCGTAACTCGCAATCAATACCCAATTGTAGAATGTGAATTCCACTTAGGCTTTCAGGGGCATTCAATTGACAATTGCCCCGGGGCTAAAACACATGGTCTAGAACCTCATAGACAAGGGAAAACTAGCCTTCAATGCTATGCAACAACCCAACATCAACTGTAATCCACTACCGGCTCATACCTCCACTTCACATCATACTATCAACATGTTGGAGGCTTGCTCTCAGGAACTTCCTGAAGGAGGATTGGTGACCATGTTGACAAAATTGGTCATTGACTATGTCCCTATTCAAGTACCTGAGGCTGTTAAAGATGCTCTTATTCTTGTTGAGGTTCCAACTCCCTTCGCTTATGAAGACAACAGAAGGGTGTCTTGGATCTATGAGGCAAGAGTTGTCAATGCCAGCGAGGACAAGAAAGTGCTAGGAATGACGCACTTTGGTCATTGCTACATCACACCAAGATGGTGATAGAAGAGATGCCCAAAAAAAAAAAAGTGACTAACGAGGAAGATGTGACCTTTATGAAGGTGATTAAGGCTAGTCAGTATAGGGTAGTTGAGCATATGGGTGAAACTACTGCTCAGATTTCTCTTCTAGCACTCCTTCTAAACTTTGAGGCACATAGGGAGACTCTTCTCAAAGTACTTAACAAGGCACAAGTTCCGAGTGAGATCCGACCCGTCAGGTCGAAAATATAGTGGGATCGATCTTTAGCAATTAGATCTCTTTTGCGGTTGAAGAGTCAGGACCCAATGGGAACGGGCATGTGAAAGCCTTGCATATAGTCTGCAAGTGCAAAGGCTTTGTCATAGCTAGGGTGATGGCTGATAACAGCTCCGCTCTCAATGTGTGCCCACTCCAAATGCTCAAACAGCTCCAGTTGGACATGTCTCATATTTGAACCTCTAAGTCTACTGTAAGGGCACTTGATGGAATCTTCCGTGAAGTAAGTAGTGAGATCGACCTACTGGTCGAGATAGGGCCCTGCATGTTCAACATCACTTTTCAAGTCTTGGACAATCCCAATGCCTTCAGTATGTTACTAGGGCATCCGTGGATTCATGCTGCAGGTGCTATACCTTCAAGCCTTCATCAAAAAGTCAAATTCATTGTGGACAACAAACTCATCACTGTCCATAGTGAAGGTGATTATTCCATCTACAAGGAAATAACAGTGCCATACATCGAGGACGTTGATGAGGAAGCCCGTCTTACCAAGCTCTGGTACTAGTCTCTATGATCAGAGATCTCAGTGAGCCTCGCACCAACACTACTGACTGTATGGTTGGGAAAGTCCTGCTCAGGAATGGTTTCAATCCCGATTCCATACTGGGAGCTCATGGATATGGAATCCACACTACTCTCATGTTGGAAGGAAACAAGAAGAAGTATGGCCTAGGCTTTCACACCTCGAAGCCCAAGTTCATGAGCACATGTGCCAAGAGGGAGCTTTGGAAGCTTACACGTCTGAATATTATTGACAGCCCATTTGAAGACACCATGATACCGACTAGCCCTACCCTCTTCCAAAAGCCACTTTTCATCATTGGAGGGGATGTGGAGGAGGTTCGACTGCACCCTCTAGGATGACCAATGTTGCGACCCATGTTGGGGCTATTCTGGAGGAGACATCTCGAGAGCCCCTAATCCGCTCACTTGTAGGAAACAAGGAGCTACCCAATCGGACTGCAGCTCTCATGCTTCCACTCATGGCTCTTGATGAGTAAGAAAGATGGGAAAATGATGTTACCTGCGCGTGGTTGGCCATGAGCCTGTTACGGATGAAGGGATATTCCCATGGCTTACCTTTCTAAAGGAATCCCTTTATGAAATATTACATGCTTCGATCTAATCTTCTTCTATTCCTTTTATCTGTTATTCTCAAATAATTGCTGCACTTTTCCTAGGTACCTAAATGACAAAAGATATGATAACTTATTTCTTCTTCAAGAAATTCTTAATGACTCCGACCCAACACTTCACAAGGAGGAGTTGTGTAAGGATGACACCACTAAAGAGATCATGGAAAGCTAGGAGCGATTGAAGAAAACAAGCCTATGACCGCTAAAGCTACCGACGTGATCAATAGTGGCATAGAAAAGGAGCCACAAACGCTTAAAATCAGGGTTGGTCTTGATGAAACCCAATATGCTCGAATGATTGATTTGTTGAAGGAATTTCAGGAAGTATTTGCCTAGTCCTACGCTGACATGCCTGGACTTGATCCCGAGATAGTTCAGCACCTTTTACCGGTCGGCCCCATTAAATTCCCTCTTGTAAGGTAGCATTTGCACAGACAAAAGAAAGATTTGATTCTACAAATAAAGGAGGAAATCGTGAAACAGATTAATATTGGCTTCTTGGAGGTAAGTAACTACTCAGAGTTGGTAGCCAATGTAGTCCTTGTCATGAAGGACGGAAGAGTACGAGTTTGTGTGGACTATCGAGATCTCAATAAAGCTAGCCCGATGGACAACTTTTCACTACCTTACATTGATGTGCTCATTGATAATACAGCACGTCATGAGATGTTTTCCTTCATGGATGGTTTCTCAAGTTATAATCAAATAAGAATGACAGAAGAAGATAAGTCAAAGACAACCTTCATAACCATATGGGGAACATTCTGTTACCGAGTCATGCCCTTTTGGCTCAAAAATGCAGGTGCCACTTACCAACGTGCCATGGTCACCTTGTTTCATGACATGATGCACAAATAGATAGAAGTCTATGTGGATGACATGATTGCAAAGTCACGTGAAGGGAGGACCATCTGGTGAACTTGCGCATGCTCTTTCAGCACCTCCAGAAATGTAAGCTCAGACTTAACTCGGCAAAGTGTGTTTTTGGAGCCACCTTGGGAAAACTTTTGGGGTTGATTTGTTAGTAAGAACATAGAGGTCAATCCGGATAAAATCAAGGCAATCATGAATCTACCCTACAAGGGTACAGTAAGAGAAGTAAGGAGCCTACTTAGGAGATTGAATTACGTAGCCCATTTCATTGCCAATCTCACTAATAAGTGTCAACCTCTCTTTCGGCTACTACAAAAGAATGCCAAAATAGAGTGGGACAATTATTGTCAATGAGCCTTTGATACTTTAAAAGCTTACCTAGCCAGGCCTTCGGTGCTAGTCCAACCTACTTCAGGTCGACCACTCATCATGTACTTAACTGTGCAATAAGAATCCTTAGGCTCAATGTTGGGGTAGGTGGATGAAACGGGGCACAAGGAACATGCCATTTATTACTTGAGCAAGAAGTTCATTGATGGAGAAGCACGGTACCCAGAAGTGGAAAGATTATGTTGTGCGTTCACATGGGTAGTTCAATGCTTATGTCAATATACATTGTACTACACCATACATCTAATATCCAGGATGGACCCATGTTGATACGTGCTTAAGAAGCCTGTGTCAACTTGGGACTTGTCAAAATGGCAAGTTCAGCTGGCGAGTATGATATCCAGTATGTGCATAGGGTATCGATGAAGGGGCAAGCCTTGGTAGACCACCTTGCCGAATTTCCAATTGAAGATGATGAGCTACTTAAGGACAAACTCTCAGATGATGGGATCTTGACCATGGAAGAAGAATCAAAACAAATGCAAGGGTGGATGATGTATTTTGATGGGGCAGTTAACTCGATGGGATATGGGATAGGAGCAGTGTTGATTTCTCCGCAAGGTCAGCATATTCCAATCACTGCCAAAATGATGTTTCCTTGCATGAACAATGTAGCAGAATATGAGGCATGCAACTTAGGCTTACGAGTGGCAATAGATATGGGAATTTGTGAGCTCAAAGTATTTGGTGACTCCATGCTTATCATCTTTCAAACGGTGGGTCAATGGAAGACTAGGGATGAGAAGCTGCTCCTGTATCACCAATACCTGGAAAAGATCTCAGAGGAGTTTGATCGGATTAATTTCTCCTATACCCCCACAAACCAAGAATCAATTCGCTGATGCTTTAGCAAAACTCGCTTCAATGGTGTGTATCTCAGAGGATAACCTGATAGACCCTCTCGAGATCAAAATTAGTGATCGTTCCATCCATTGTTGCATGGTTGAACAAGGAGATGAAGCCCCTTGGTTTACAGATATTAAAAGGTACCTTGAATCTGGTCAAGTCCCGGATGCCTCGTGTAGGAATGACGAGAAGACTATTCATCGGCTTGCTTGCAATTACTTCGGGAATGTGCTTTATCGTCACTCATTCGACACCACTCTACTACGTTGTCTGGACTCTAAAGAAGCGAAGCGCTTGATGAGTGAAGTCCATGAAGGAAGCTATGGTCCTCACATGAGCAGACACACATTGGCAAAGAATATCATGAGAATGGGTTATTTCTAGTCGGCCGTGGAAACAAATTGCATCAAGCATGTTCGACACTACCATCATTGTCAAATCTATGCAAATCGGATTAACGCTTGTCCAAGCGAATTGCACCCGATGTCCTCACTGTGGCCTTTCTTCATGTGGGGAATGAATGTAATTGGTCTTATCTCACCCAAGGCATCTAATGGACATGTCTTCACCTTGGTGGCCATCAACTACTTCATAAAGTGGGTCAAAGCCGAGTCTTATGCTACAGTGACTACTATGGTGGTAGTTCGATTCCTCAAGCATAACGTAGTGGCTCGTTATGGTGTTCCTGAGACGATCATCACGGATAATGCAAAGAACTTCAACAACAAGGCAATCAATGAACTCTACGAGCATTTCAAGATCAAGCACCAGAATTCTTTGCCTTACCGACCTCAGATGAATGGTGCAGTCAAGGCTGCAATAAGAATTTGAAGGAAGTCATTGAAAAGATTACAGTAACTTACAAGGATTGGTATGACATGCTCCCTTGGGCTCTCATGGCATATAGAATGCCTATTCGCACATCGACAGGGGCAACTTCCTATTCGCTTGTATATGGCACCAAAGCAATTTTACCTATGGAGGCTGAGATCCCTTCTATGAGAATCCTTGCAGAATCAGAGCTTGAAAAAATAGGATGGGCTAAGCGACAATATGAGCAGTTGAACTTGATCGATGAGAAGAGGCTAACAGCACTTGCCATGGCCAATGCTACCAAAGGCGCATGGTTTGAGCATTCAATAAGAAAGTGCGCCCACGTGTGTTTGAATTAGGAGCTGGAGATTTGGTGCTCTGAAAGATATTGCACATAACTCCAGACTCACGTGGGAAGTTCACTCTCAAGTAGGAGAGACCTTACCTAGTCAAGAAGGTTTTCTTGGGAGGTGCCTTGATTTCAACTATTATGGATGGGGATGAGCTCCCAAACCCTGTCAATGCTGATTTTGTAAAGAAATATTAGGCTTAATGAGTCAAACGGTTTCAGACACTATCTATTTTGTGACCTCAGAAAGAGAAAAGAAACAGAGAAAAATGGGTTCTTGATAAAGACCCCATGTGACTCACTGTCCTGTGGGAGAATGACAGAAAAAGAAAAAACTCCTGCTGGGCTGAAAATTGAAAGGGTAGCCTACGAAAAAATAAGGGAATAGTGGTTCAATCGAAAACCCAAAAGGGCAGTCGTAGCAAAAGGAAAGTGAATCATTCCCGCTAGGCCGAAAACCCGAAAGGGTAGCCTAGGAAAAAGTTAGGGAACTTGAGTGGTGCAGCCAAATCCGAGCAAGCAGCTGTAGCAAAAGGAGAGCTATTAAGAGAAAAGTAAGAAAATAAAACATGCCCGCTAGGATGTGGTACTCTGCCCATTCTAGGCAAAAGTTAGGGCTAAATCACTATGACAAATAAGATGTCCCAAGGACAAGCGAGACATAATTGTTGCCTCACACCATACCAAAGGAAGTCTAAGGGCACAATTCGAGAAGTCGCTAAAGGCCTACATGATCTTAAAGGGGGCCCCCTTGGAGAAGAACTAAGTTATACGTATCCTTTGAAATTTGGGACAATCTCAAAAGCCCATTTGAGTTCTTGAATAAACATACCTCGTAAAAGCCCTCTCTTAAATTCTTCGACCTCCATGGGACCTTAGCCGATCCCTAAATAAGCTACAAGCTATATATCCCTTACATCTATTCACGAATTTTTTTACTCACATGAGTTACGAAGGGTCGCAAGTGCGCTAATGAAAAACTTAGTTGGTAACTTTTTCTTGCAGTTTGTCATATCATAGGCCCCTGGAGATGATTTCCTGAGGAATAACCCAGTGTGGCACTGCTAAGGTAGTAACAGGGGTCGTGTCCAATGACTACTTTACCTTTCCATCCTATGGATTTGGAGCTTCTGGAAAGTATCAAGGATTGGTAGAAGATGTTCTTGTAGGCATACCCACAGTTGTGTGTCTAAACAACGGGAAGTGCAGAGAACGCCAATTTCAAGCACAATGACGACATCGTGATCAAGACTAAGATCACTCATCCTTCGTTTGATCATTGCATGATTAATTGAGAAAATCTCTTTTCGGTTGAGATATTCCATAAAACCACCGATGGTAGGATAATCTTGTAAATTCGTCTTTTCTACGATAGAGACACTCTGTAAAACTATCGATGGTATGAGTGTCTTGTAATTCCATCTTCCTTTGGTTGAGTTGTTCCATAAAATCACCGATGGTAGGAACATCTTGTAAATTCGTCTTCTCTGTGGTAGAGACACTCTGTAAAACCGTCGATGGTATGAGTGTCTTGTAAATTCGTCTTCCTTTGATTGAGATGTTCTGTAAAACCACCGATGGTAGGAAGATCTTGTAAATCCATCTTCTCTGCGGTAGAGACGCTCTGTAAAATCATCGACGGTATGAGTGTCTTGTAAGTCTACCTTCTCTATAGTAGAGACATTTTATTAAACCATTGATGGTATGAGTGTCTTATAAATCCATCTTCCTTTGGTTGAGACGTTCCATAAAACCACCGATGGTAGGAACGTCTTGTAAATCCGTCTTCTATGTGGTAAAGACACTTTGTAAAATTGCCGATGGTATGAGTGTCTTGTAAATCCGTCTTTCATTGGTTGAGACGTTCTATAAAACTGAGCATAGTAGGCATGCCTCATAAATTCACCTTCTCTTCAGTGGAGACATTCTGAAAAACTGATTATAGTGGAAGTGTCTTGTAAATCTGTCTTCTTCAGTTTAGGCATTCTGTAAAGCTTAGTACAATGGAAACATCTTGTAAATTCATCCTTTCACTGGTAGAGACATTCTGTAAAAATGATTATAGTGGGAATGTCTCAAAAATCCATCTTCTCTCTCATGAAAACATTCTGTAAAATTGAATATAGTGGGAACGTTCCACAAAATCCTTCTCACTTCAAGCACGCATATATTATTGTGTACGTCTTGCTAATTGATTCTTCCACACTTGCAGGCCTGAATCAAAGCACAACTCATGGGTCACTGGCGTGAGCATGTTGGCTCGTGACGGAAGAATCCTTGTGCCAAACTTCACGAGCCATTGTCTCGTCAATCTATAGGAAAATTCATGCTTCAAGGAGGATGGTGCACTTGGTCAAAATCAGTCTCTATTCGTCTTTAGGATAGTCACTCTACGAGTGCCAGCCCAAAGAGGGGCAGCTGTAGATATCCGATTTTGACTAGATCGAACCCAATTTCATTCCTATTAGTTTCCCATATTTTAAATTTTAAATTTTATTTTTATAGCTTTATTTTCATTTTATATAAAAATAGAAAATTAAAAAAATAATAGCAAAGGAAAATTTAAAAAAAAAAAAGGAAAAGGGGAAGATGTGAACATTGTTCATCGTCTTCCCTGTTTCCTCCCAACAAAGAACAGCACCGGGGCAATGGGATGGCTTTCTCGGCCAATTGCAGCCACACCGACGATGGCCACGACGTTCCCATCTCTGTCCCAGTCTCTAGTTCATTTTGTTCCTCACGCTCCCTCTCTCCGATTGTCATCCCTCTCTCTGGTCACTCTCTCTCTCTCTCTCTCTCTCTCTCTCTCTACCTTTCGATGCCGAGATCACTGGTTTTGGCGCCGTGCACACCTCCTCTGACCTCTACCCATGTTGGCCTCTAACAAGCCGCCATTCTTGACTTTCATGGCCACTCTTCCTCTCGAGCTCTCTCTCTCTCTCTCTCTCTATCTTGGTTGTCGCCCAGAGGCCACCGACCGGTTGCCGTGCACAGCACTGTTGTTCTGGCTAGCCCTACATCACTGTCCTGCCCCAACCGATTCTGTTGACTCGCCCGAGCCTCTCCCATCTCGGCTATACCACCTCCATTAGCCCTGCAACTCTGCCATCACCCCCTCTGCTTCTATTGTTCTTCATGTTTCCATTTTTTATTTTTACTTTTCTATTTTTCTTTTCAGGCCCGGAACTTTCATCTGTGTTACAATTAGGCCCATGTGCATTTCCTCTATAAATATGTCTCACATTCATTTGCAAGAGTACACATACACGTACACATCTTGAGACATCTTGAAAAAGACATTGAACTCACTCTTGAATATCCACTCTTGAATTAGACTCATGTTGAGCAACAATTCAAGAATACTCATCATGTTCCAAATTCGTTTGTCTTCGAATCCGTCACCCATCCGAGCCCAATTTCGACACCGAGTTGGAGTTCTTCACCAATACAAGCCTGAAGCCTGTGCTAGTCATTGAGATCAAGCCCGAGCCTAAGCTCATGTGAATCGACGAGTCCTCCTCAAATCCCGAAAGTGCCCGAATCCGACATCGAACCAAGCCAAAGTCCCATTCACTCCTAAACATCATTGTCATCATCAGTTATAGGTATAATTTCTTGATCGGGATTTAGGTCATGTCCTTGTAAATAGTTTCTCTTCTTTTGTTCTTTTTGAAATAAATATTTTACAAAATATAGAAAATACAAAAATCAAAAATCAAAAATTGGGATTCGTGTTTTGATGAAAAAAATGGAATAGGGTCCTAAAAAAATGAAACTTGTTAGTTAGGATTTTAAGAATGAATATGTATTGTTCATCTTTTTTTAAGAAAATGTAAAAATGATCAAATGAAAATCAAAAAATCAAAAAGGCAAAAAAAATATTTTTTATAAGAAAATCAGGGAATGACTAAGAAATCGGTTGTGCAAAAATCGTGATGATGAATGGTTCTCCCAAAGTGGGGTTTTGAGATTTATTTTAGTTTAGCCTGACATCATCTTTGAAATCCTTAGATCAGCTGGAGATGTCAATAACCATTTTACAGCGGGTCTAAATATTTCCTAGAGTCTAGGGGTCTATCTTAAAAAATTTCGGATCATTTTGAATTGATTTGAGGCCTTTTCCTTTTGAAAAAAGTCAGTCCTATTATGCCTTGAATTTTTCAGCTTTGTTTCTAATGCTTTTTATGTGTTTTAGAATGGTCTTAGACATTATTAGAATTTAGAGGTTCATTTTTGAAAGTTTCAGATCGTTTCAGATCAATTTGAGTAAATTAATCCAGCTCTATTCCGGATTTGTTCAAACTTTGTTTCTAATCACTTTGTGTGTTTAAGAGTGTTCTTAGGTGTTGTTAAGGTTTAGGGTCGGTTCTTGAAAATTTCATATCATTTCGAATTGATTTAGAGACTTTTGTCGTATTTTCAAATTTAGTCCAGTACCTCATCCGAATTTTCCAGATTATCATCCTATATTTTTGTTTGTTTTAAAGTGGGTTTAAGTGTCTCCCAAGACTTAGTTTCGATCCTTAAAACTTTCGAAACATTTCGGGTCAATTCGAGGCTTTTGAAGCAAAATGAACTATTTCTCGAGAGTATCTTTTGAGCTTTCAAGGGTAAATTTTTCGAGTTTTTAAGGTCCTGAACTACTTAACTCAATTTTTATGTCATTCCGCAATTTTTTTGTTCTTATTTTAAGTAAAAAGAACTTGTTTCACTTCAAATGAATCTATCATGCTCGACTTGATCGATGTAAATGTTGTTAAGGTATTTTCATTGATGTGTATTGCTTTGATTTACATGCGGGATTGGGAAAAGTTAATGTATTGAGTGCATCGATGTAATTGGGTGGGTGTGAGAGAGAGATGATGATGGATGTTTGTAATCTAGATAATAGTGGAACCATGTATTTCCTGCACCTAGATTAGGACGATTAGTGGCATTCTAGGATTGTGATACGAATTATTTAAACTTTTTCCTAGACCATCGATTTGAACTTCTATCAAGGAAACAATTGGACAAATTAAAATGTGCAAGCAAATGGCCTCGACTTAGGGACCGGTACCAAGTTTGGGCATATTTTAGCTCTCAAGCTTCAAAATACATAACAGGACCTTCAGACTCAAATCTCGGTTTCAAAATCTTCAAGATATGTAACAGGACTTCCGGACTCAAATCTCGGTTTCAAAAGCTTCAAGATATGTAACAGGACCTCCGGACTCAAATCTCGGTTCAAGACCGATAAAAAAAATCTAGGTGGTTAGTACCAGTATCTCTTAGTGACTTAGGCATGTAAACGACCTTAATAAACGATTTAGTGGCAACTCCAATCTAACCTTGATTTAAAGTCCCAAGTTAGACCTTGTGCGTGCCTCATCATCCGATTCTTTTCTCCAGTTGAAACTTTCGACTTCCAACATTGACAATGTGCAATGCCACCCACGCAAACCAAAAACTCGAATCACAATCCTCGTAAGGTCAATCCTTTGACTAGATGCAACAGTATCGACACCAAGATTTCTCGTGCAAAATTGAGAAACTCTTTCTCAAGTTGTCACCCCCGGAATTATATTGTTTTCGTTATTATATTCTCGGTATTCTTTCTCTCGCTTGCATGATCGAAAAAGAGAGTAGATCTTTTTTGAGAATTGTCAATCCAATCCGCTCCATAATGTTCACTGAGGACGTCAATCCTCAAGATATTTGATTCGATTCTTCAAACGTAACAAAATATAAAACAGTATCAAATTCCTCGGGTTGCAACATATATTACAGGATTGTAATTATTCAAATAAATTACTAATTGGTAAACTCTTAAATACCATAATCTTCTATTTCCCGGCTACAAAATAAATATACTTCCACTCGTCGTGTCGATCAAGCAAACCTCAAACTTATCTATAAAAGAATATGTAAAAGGTGTGACTCGCATTTTAGTAAGTACTAATTTCTTAAGTAAACTGAAAAGTATTTAATTAAGTAATCATCACATCGAATTACATACAACTATTCAACCCAACTCATATATGTAATCCTTTGTAAAAAGAAAAAAGGACTCATATATGCAATCCTCAATCTGCAAAAATATTGAATGCATATCATAAATATATCTATCCATACCTCCACTTCTATCAACAACTTACAACTGTAGCTCAAATATCCATTCTTACCACTAATCAAATATCCTTACTTTTTGTTTATAGTTGTTGCTGGTTCTTTACTTGATGATTTCCCATATTTTCAATGCATTTTCGAATGGAGTCGTGAGATTTAGGATTGATCATGTAGCAGCGACTTTATATTTTTCCTTGATTTTGATGACATTTAAAATAGAAAGTTTGGCTATAATTAGTGTCTATAGTTGCTACTGGTTCTTTACTTGATAATTTCCTATGTTTTTATACATTTTCGAGAGGAATAATGCTGTTTATTATTGATCATTGCAGCAGCTTCTTGCTGTATATTTTTCCTTGATTTCAATGACATTTTCAATGGGAAGTTGGCTGATTAGTGTCTACAGTTGCTGCAGGTTCTTTGCTCAAGGATTTAACACATTTTTGATGAATTTTCTAGGGAAATGGGGCTGTTTAGTATCCTAAATTGCTGCAGCTCCTTACACCATATTTTTCCTTGATTTCAATGACATTTTTGATAGGAAGTTGGGCTGATTAGTCCTCACAGTTGCTGCTGGTTCTTTGATTGTTTTTCCCATATTTTTGATGCGTTTTCGAGGGGAATATGACTGCTTATTATTGGTCACTGCAGCAGCTCCTAGCTCAACATTTTTCATTGGTTTCGATGACCTTTTTTAAATGGAAAATAGGGTTGTTTCATGGCTGTGGTTGCAGCTACTCTTAGCTCGATGTTTTCCCTTATATTTGATGTATTTTCAAGAGGAATAGAGCTGT
Organism: Lagerstroemia speciosa; assembly: GCA_037672795.1. Lineage (NCBI taxonomy): Eukaryota > Viridiplantae > Streptophyta > Magnoliopsida > Myrtales > Lythraceae > Lagerstroemia > Lagerstroemia speciosa. Next base: position 2,366,236 of record CM075297.1, on the reverse strand, counting down.
TTATTATAGATCATTTCAGCAGCTATTTATTATAGATCATTTCAGCAGCTCCTTACTTAGCATTTTTCCTTGGTTTCGATGTCTTTTTTTTTTTTTATGGAAAATAGGTTATTTAGTGGATGTAATTGCAGCGGCTCTTTACTTGATTTTCCCTTATTTTCAATGACTTCTTTGAGGGGAATAAAGCCATCTTTTATCTGTTATTTTAGCAGCTCTTTACTGCATGTTTTCCATTAATTTTTTTGACATTTTCGATAGGAAATTGGGATGATTAGTTATCACAACCCAAAAATTCGACAGAGTTTTCCCTAAATTTTGAATATCCAAAAATTTAAAAAAGCTATTATAGCACCAGAAGAAATTTTCAAAAATAAACGTATAACACTATACTAAAGTTTTCAAGTCGTAATATATGTTTACAAATCACAAGTATTTAAACTAATTCCTATAAGCTACAGAATCCAACTAACCAAAATCTTTTTGATCCCCGTTAACTAACCTGCTTGCTGTGTCCATCAAGTTGACCTCAAGCTTGCTTATCTGAAAAAAAAAATGCAGAAGGCGTGAGCTGTATCTCAGTGAATATTCAATTCTAAAGTAAAACGAACTACATAGATATATCTATATATAAGCAATTCATTACAAATCAATTAACTGACAGCCATCCAATTCAACTTATATCACTTATTAACTTTACACTTATACGTGCCTTATCTCAACTCCATCCATCATATCATTCCAACCTCATATCTCAATAATTCAATCCACATATAAGTCATATAACACATAATCACTGCAATATAGGTGACTCATAGCAGTAACACATTTCTATAATAAAGATCCAAACAAGTCAATCTCAACCACACTTACGTACATCAATATATATAACATTAGGCACGTATAGTAGTCACACACATGCATACTAAATAATGCGAATAATTGGATCTCAGCTAAGTACAGATCACACCAATAAGAACTCTACTACTCGTATCAGATACAATTTCATATTAGAGAACACAAAGAAGTCGATGCACCAGACTTGACAAACAATTAGTATAGCCATGGGATCAAATTTCCCCTCTGATAGGGTTCTGGCGATATCGATACTCCTCTCTCCGATGATATCGTAACCCCGTGTCATAATCAATATAAATCTTCCTCTCAATCTCCCAATACCCTTCATCCGCAAACCACACTCCACGGGGGCCACCAACTACCATTTGGCTGTAAGAGCAATTTTTTACTTATCTTGCTTTTATACCTCGCTAGAAACCAACATAAGTTATATCGTTAGACATCAACGGTAAATTAAATATCTCTCTTTTCACTTTTCTTTTATACTTTACCGGCTTAGCAGTCACCATGGCTATATTCAATCAATTCACATTGATGTAATACAATCCATAATGCAATCAGAACAATAGTACATATGCCCAAAATCAAGACACAACCAAGCCAAATTATCCACTCACAAAAAATTTAGATATTCAATCAATGAAACTCGATATAATATAATTAATACAAATACAATAAATATGATATAATTAGCACAACCATGTACACATATCCATATGCTATATCATATTACAAGCAAAGTACTACTTATAATTAAATCACATGATCAATCACTTATTATACCGCATATCATATAATCATTTCATAATATATGTTTATGTTATTTTATAATAGAAAAGAATACTTACAAACATTTCTCGAAAAGTAAATATCGAGCCAAATCCCTTTTTAAGTAGGAACATTCATCCTCTTCAACCCCTAGAAATAATAAATAAGACCACAGAAATTTGAGTTATACATAGACACTAACATCACATTAATAAAACATGTACTCTCATAATTGATATAGTCAATCTAAGTATTATATAACAATCATATGGAAATTCTTCAAAAATACATTTAACTCAAAATAGGAAGGATAAGCCTCATATTTCCACATTAACATTTATATTAATATCTAAAACTCGATAATGGTAGCTTAGTAAAAATGAATACTCTCTCTCTCAATTAGTCTTCGTTTAAGAGCTCGAGATATGTTATTTTTCAACTTCTCAGTCCAACAATAATTTTTAGTAGAAAGTCATCATCATTCGCATTCTTCCTATATTCAGAGGTTTCTTAAGCTCGAAAGGATTCCGTGTAAGTTTATAATCACAAATTAAATAGCATTACAATCTGTTGTATTTATCATTACATATTTCCCAAGGACCAATTGTTACAGCATGCTTGGAATGTTGAGACACGTATTATATAAGAAGCTATTTATTTTTCTTTAACAACCTTGAAATCAACTTGTTCTAGCAAGTCCATTTAGTTCGGAAATTTTCTTCACTCACATTCAAACCCATTAACTTTGACAAGTGAGGAGCAAATAGGGTTGCCATAGCTTATTAGAAATGAAAACATATTGTGACTTTTCAGGTCACTTCACTTCATGAATTTTAGTCAACTTCTCAACTATGTCATCTACTTTATGGCATTTCAAAAAGTTGGAAGATAATAGGAAGAAAGGAAAAGAAAATACTATATCATCATCGGAACAATGAATACCATCTCCTGGTGTAAGTTCCCCGAACCCCTACTTCCCGAGCTCTCTTTCCATCTATTTTTTCCTTCTTCCTTACCGTGCTCTATCTCTTTCTCATACGAATTTTCCATAGGAAATGATAAGGAGAAAGGACAATGATTGGTAGATTGACTAAGGCAGTGGAAGGAATTAAGGAAAATTTGGGCTTAAATAGACATTATGGGCTTAATGTGCTTCTAGCCTAAATTAATTTAATGGGCTTAAGTTATAAAATCTTTGGGCTCACATTAGTGTCGGCAGTTGCTATTGGATCTTTGTTGGATGATTTTCTTTGTTTTCAATGCATTTTCAAGAGGGATGGAGCTATTTATTATTGCTTATTGCAAAAACTCCTTGCTCAGCATTTTCCCTTTAGTGGCTGCAGTTGCAGCTGCTCTATGCTCTATGTCTTCCCATGTTGATGACATTTTTCAGTGGAATAGAGCTATCTTTCATCCGTTATTGTAGCAGCTCTTTGCTGCGTGTTTTCTCCTTGTTTTCAATGTCTTTATCAATAGAGAATAGGGTTGCTAAGTGTCTACCATTGAAGTGGTGTTTACTCAATAATTCTACACGATTTTGACGTCATCCTCAATGAGATTAGAGCTCTTCCTTATCTGGTTATGATGCTGCTATCCGCTTGACATTTTTTCTTTGTTTTCAATGACTTTTTCAATAAAGAATTTGGCTATAAAATGTCTATTATTGTAGCTTGTGTCGCTCGATGATTTCTCATGATTTTTATGATAGTTTGATGGAAAATAGAGAGGTATTTGCCTAGTATCACAGCTGACCTTTAATTGGTATTTTTCCTTGATTTCAATGACATTTTGAAGGAGAATAGGGTTGCTTGTTGTCTGTAGTTGTAGCTACTATTTGCTCAATGATTTCTCAAGATTACAATGCCATCTTCGATTAGTATAAAGCTGTCATTTTTCAGTAGTTGTAGCTGCTATTTGCTCGGTATTTTCTCTTGATTTCAATGATTAAAAAAAAAAAGGATCCCCTATCAATGCTACTATTTGTTGTTTTCTCTTCTGCTTACTTTTAAAGTTATTTCTTATAAAGAATGGGTTGTTGATTCTCTGTCAAATGCAATGGGGCTCGTGGTTGTTGGATGTTAGTTTTAGGAGTGTTTAGCTCCCAGGTTTTTAGGTTTTAGGCCTGTAAAATGTCATTGCACTTTGGTGATCGATTTAGCCACCTTTCTATGCCATCTTTGAGGTATGAGCCTTGGGTTTCAAGCTCGTAAAGTGCTTATGCATTTCTAGTTGTTTGATGTTAGGCTCTAATCACTCTTTGGCTCCTAGCCTTGGGTTTAGGCTTGCAAATTGCTATGGTATTTCTAGTAGGTTTCAAGCATGTTTCAGGCTGTTCTTTTGCTTTTTGCCTTAGGTTTTAGGCCTACAAAGTGAATCCACATTAAGTTGCACTTGATTGTATCTTGCATGCTTTTGAGCTTGGTTGTAATTAAACTGCATGCTCGTCATTGGTGTTGTTAGCCGAGCCGGTTCCGGTCCGAGTCGAGCCCGTTCATGAACCGGCTGGGACGGGCCCGATCTGGACCAGAAAGCAAATGGTTCAGTCCTGTCAGGGTTGACCATTCGAGCCCAAGTGACGTGGCCCGTAACCGTCACATAGACAGGCCGGTCATGGTCCGATCCGATCCAGGCTTGGCTAAACCAGTCAAAAATTTTTTCTTTTTCCTTTTTAATTTTTTGAATTTTTAAGGTGTTTTTTAGGATTTTATGTACAATTTTCAAATAAAATGAAAGATTTCATTGTTAGGATTCGGACCCAAACATTCGACTTAAAAGTCAAGAATTTTAACCAACTAGACTAATCATATTTTGCTTACATTTTTACATTCAATATTATACAACTAATTTTTTTAAGGTATATTAGATTTTTAGCATTTTCAAATAAACTTGAATTATTTATTTTAAAATACAATTAAAAGATATAGATATTTCGATTTAAAAAACCATCCGTTCGAATATGTGGAATATTTATAATATTTTAAATATGATATAAATTAAATAATATTAAAACCAAAAAAAGGTGTCTACTGTGTTTGGGGGGAGGCGTGGGGCCCACTGCCCATCTTGCCAAGGCCATGGGGCCCATTGCCAGCTCTGTCTTTGTACCATGAATCATGGTCACGGTCACGGTTCTGGGTAGGGCCGAGCCGGTCCAGTTTCAATTCAACTGGTCAATTTTGTCGACCCAACCCGTAACCAGGCCTCAACCTGTGGGGGCGGGCCGGTTACGGTTCGTGACTGGTCCGGGCTAGTTGACGGTTCATACGGTCTGGTTCCTAGCTGAACCGGCCCATTTAACGACACTACCAGTCGTATTTTGTTTGATTTTGGTCTGAATTGTGTTTGCGAACCAACTGATTATTCTCTTGAGAATTGTCACTAGTGAGTCATAGAATACCGTGGTGGTGAGTTCCATCCTTAGGATCTAGTTTCATAAACGCCCAAGTCTTGCTTCTTAGTCCCATATCTTGTGAAGTCCCTATTTTAGTCCATTGACTTAGGTATTCTGTATGATTATTATTCACTTTGGACATTTGACATATTAGTCCATCATTTTGTGCATTTTGTATTTTGATCCCTTGCTTTAGAAATTTTACATATTAGTTCTCCATTTTAGGAAAATTACACGTCGTTCTCCATCTTTAGAAATTTGCATATCAATCTTCTATTTTAGTAATTTGCACGTTAGTCCCTTATGTTAGGGAATTCCACACATCAGTCCATCACTAGAGGCATTTTATCCACTAATCCAATTGGAATTTTGCATATTAATCTCCAGGTGATTTGGTTGCTTATTGCATGTTCTAGGTGGGGTTTGGGAATTTCATTGCACTCCAGCGAACAATTGTACGTGATGGTTAGAGTGAGAAAATGAGACGATAAATACTTGTATTGTGAAAATAGTGGAACCTTTACTTTCCTCGCACATAGATTAGGACGGGTAGTGAGGTGCTAGGGCACGTAATCTCAATTATTGATTTTAATCTTAGACCATCAATCTAAACCTTGATTAGGGAAATAATTGGACAAATTAAAATGGGCAAGAAAACAAACATTGACTTAGAGTTGGGTAGTGATTTCGAATGTGTCGATTGGCTTGCAAGCCTTTCGAGTGTAACAAGACTCTCAAACTCAAACTTTGGTTCGAGACCGATGAATAATGACAACATTGTTAGTATCATGTTCTCTTAGGTGAATAATAGGTTTATGATCGATCTTAGGATTAGTCCTTAGATGATTAATGGCGACTCCAAATCCAAACATGATCAAAGTCCTAAGTTAGGCCTCTTATGCAGATCAAGAGACTCATTCATATGCATGACCCTATTCCTTTGATTCCATATATTATATAAGAGGACACTACCAAACAACAAGAAAGCTAACTTTTCTTTTTCATCTAATGAAAAGTTTGGTGGATCACATATAAATTCAATGATATCTATGGTAATATTTGTGGGTATGTTAAAATCTTTTCAAGGAGACTCGTGCCAAGCAATTCTTATTAATGTATAGGAATTAAACAAGTGAAAATGTGTCTACTCCAGCTTTACAGAGAGAACAAGTATTATCCTCAGTATTTGTCCAAGGGAGACACTCCTTTTCTATCCTCCAAATATGTAGTTTAAGTTGGTTGTGTGTCTTGAGTTTCCACATTTTATTCCATAATCGCTCTTTACCCTTACTGAATTTAGCTTCCTGATCTACCAAATAATAACTTTAACTTAACAAAGTCCATTTTTTACTTGGTTTCCAAATCAATTGATCTTCTAAATCATTTTCTAGAATGTAAATCTTTTGAATGTTTGTTATAAATGAATTTAGTAAATAAAGGTTCCAAGTTTTGGATTGGGTATCGATCAATTTGCTAACTAACATGAAATTATCTATATTTGCTTATGATGATTTTGGTGTAGCGTTATGGTATGTTTGGTTGGGTGGAATAGTATGGGGAATAGAAATTCTATCCCCCATGCTATTCCAGTGAACAAAATAAGGTTCAAATTATTCCAATCTGGAATAGAAGGGGAATAGGAGAGTTTTACTATTGCTTATAAAATTATCGGGAATAGAATATTTCTATTCGGAATATGGACAAAATGTTGAAAATGGCCTCATTCATTTTTGAATTTGCAACAACTGCCACCCTCTTCTACCTCATGCCCCATCCTGTCGCCAAAACCTGTTAGCCCTCCACAATTGCCAACGACCTCCTTGCACCTCCGCCACCATCGACGACCTCCCTGCCCCTCCACCACCATTGACTCCCTCACTCCTCCGCCGAGCCATCCCAAACCCACTCGACCGAGCCCACGTCTCCCTGAGCCTCCACGAGGCCATTCGACCCATGAGTTCCGTTCTCGAGCTTGGTCGAGCCCTCCCACAGGGTCTCCGGAGCCGGCTCAGGAGGCCCCACGAGAGGGCTCGACCAAGCTCGAGAATTGAACTCGTGGGTCAAATGGCCACAGGAAAGGTTGGGGAGACGTGGGTCGACTGGGGTGCTCTCGATGGCACTATTCATGATTGGGAGAGACAATGAACAATGCCATCATGCACTGTTCACATCTCTCTCTTTTTTTAAAGTATTTTTTAATTTTTGTAAAATTTAAGTTTTCTAAAAAAATAATAAAAATAAAAATATTTTACTAAGGGTATTTTTGTCTTTTCATCTTTAGATATTCTATTCATTATCACTCTATTCCCTCCAACCAAACAATACATTTTTATTCCTTGTTTAACTTTATTACCCACATTATTCCTTTTCCCTATCTATTCTATTCTCTATCTATTTTATTCCAGCGAACCAAACGTATCATTAAAGTTTGGGTTATTTGGGATCCATTGATCAATCCATACTCTAGTGCCTGATCCATTTCGTATTCGTTTCAAGGTTGATTTCATCAATATTTCCTTCCTAGATTGGAGATCTTTCCAATTGGAATTGGTTTACTCTACTTACTTGACTAGGCAAGAGTAAGTTCCCATATTTTTTTGTTACTATGGGACTAGCAAGACTAGTTTTGTTTGTTACAAGGAACTAAGCAGTTTTGACATCATTACTTTTTTGAAATAAAAAAAATTTTCTAAATCCTAGCCCTCCATACTTTTTCGGATGGCATAAGTTGTTCCAACTTATTGGAGTGAAGAATTTCCGTTTACCATCCTGTTTGCCCCACCAAAATGCATAAGCTATCCTATCCATTTCTTGCCATGTGCTTTGGGGATTTTAAATGCTACCATTTGGTACATAGGTAGTGAATTAATTATAGATTGAATGAGTGTGGCTCTACCAACCGGTGATAAGATTTTTTATTTCCAAGCTGAGCTTGTTTGCAATTCATCAATTAGGAAGTGGAAGATATCTTTCTTTTTTCTTTTAATGAATAGTAGATTACCGAGATATTTTGCTTCTCTATTTAATTTTTTAAATTAAAAATTGATTTTATTTCTCTCTTATTTGCTCCTCTTGCATACTTGAAGAAAAGAATTCAAGATTTTTGAGTATTTATTTGGAGTCCACTGCACGAATTGAAGACATCTAGTATAATCTTATAGTTAGTAGCATCTACAGGCATGGCTCTAGTTAGTACTATTAAATCATCAAAAAATATTAGATGGCTTATGGGTATATTATTTCTAGAGAGTTTAATCCCTTTAATATAGTTCATTTGTTCAGCAATGTGAAACATTCTTGACAAAATCTCCATGAATAAAATGAACGAGGGGAAAGCGGGTCTCCCTATCATAGTCCCCTAGTTGCATGGAAAAAACCATGAGGGGATCCATTAAATAGAGCTGAGAAAGAGGGGTAGATATGCATTGCATCATCCAATAATGAAGGTGTTGCCAAAACCAAAGTTTATTAGAATTTTAATGATAAAGCACCATTAAATTCTATCAAAAGTGTTAGAAAATTGACTTTTAGTACTGCTCATCCTTTTTTTATTTAGAATTATTTATTTTTACGCACAATATCTTGGGCAAGGATTCCATTTTCATTGATTCACTTCCCTTCTAGAAAAGCTACTTGATTGGGTCATATTAGCTTATGCATGACAGATTTTAGTTTATTAGCTATCAATTTTGACATCACTTTGTATCAAATATTTGTCAAACTAATAGGTCTAAAATTTGCAAAGATGAATATGCTCTTTTTTTGGGATAAGTGTAATAAAAGTTATGTTCCACTATCTTAGAATGAAACCATTTTTAAAGAAATTTTGTGGTGCTTGGATTTATTCATGCTTTATTACATTCCAATATTTTCTATAAAAGAGTGCCGACATCCCACATGTCCCGGGTATTTAAGTGAATTTATGTGTGATAGCCCACTACTAATATGCCTAGGCTTGATTTAAAAGATTGCATTCTTCATCTTCTAATATGAATTGGATCTAAATATTCTTTTTTATATTCGTTGCTTAGATTGGGTTAAGACACATCTTGATACTACAACATATTTTGTTTTGAGCTAAACCATAACTCAAAATCAAATTTAGGTAGATTATCGAATTAGGCTTAGAATTTGGACAAGATTACATAAAATACCTGAAGGCCTATGATGTATTTAGGTTGGATCATGAAGTCTGATATAATTACTTGGATTCAAGCCCAAAATGAAGCCCATTTTCAACTCAACTCCTTGGTGAACAAATTTTCAAAGAAGAAACACCAAAAAGTATTAGCTAAAAAAAGAATACATGTTAGAATAAATGTATAGTGACACTTGTCCCCCAACTTAGCTAGCTCTCCTCCTTCTTCAAAAAAATATAACTCACTTCAATCATCATTTTCAGCCATTGAAGCAAACATTACATTTATATAGAGAGAGGGAGAGAGGAGCCGCAAATTGAAGGAGAGTTTTCAAAGCTTTACAATAGGTAAGTTGGTTTTTAATGGTTTAGACATCAATATTCATTAGCTTTGATATTGGCTAATATCATTCTTAGCTTAGGTAGGTTGTGATTAGTATATATATAAGTTAGTTATGAAGTTTACTTTGCTGAATTAGTACGAAAGTGTTATTGTTGTTGGTTCAAGGATTTATGGTATTTTGGAGATGTATTCGAACATGTTTTCAGCATCACTAGTTTGGTGTGGTGGATGTTTTGAATTTGATGTATGTGGTTGAATTAAAGGATCAATGATATTTGCTAATCTGTAATGTTTGAGTTGCTGTGATTAGAGGTCAGTGAGTATTCTTAAGTTTAATTAAACATGATTAGCATAATATTACATGTTTCATTGCTGTGTAAGGTTTTAATGGGTGTAATTGGATTGCACCAAGCTTGATTAGTAGCATTTGATTACTAAATTGAATGGTTTTATAGGATTACTTAGGTGGTCATAAGCTAGATTAGCATGATAATACAAGTTTAATTATTCTTAAGAAATATAATTAAGCTGTATTAAGCTTGCTTAAGATGATGATCCCCTTCTGGATGGCTATGCGAATGAGACATAATGCTGCCATTTGCATGATGCCCATAAGAATGGGATATGTTCAATTGAAATGAAAATGCAACATGACATGCCATAAGTGTTTAAAAGTGATTGAAGCATACATAGCATACATGCACATGCATATCTGCACATGCATATCCTGTAAAGTATAAATGATGATATGATGCTCCGAAAGGGGAATGAATGGCCACTAATCGTTGGTAATGTTATACAAATAATGATACGAAAGGTTCCCATAAGGGACATGATGATACAATATGGTTCTCGAAAGGGACGAATAGATTGTTGATTAGCTGGTAATGTTTACAATTGCCAAAAAGGGTTCACTAGCCAGTTGATAATGTGCATACATTCATGAGGCTATTAGGTCATCAGATGCCATAGGGTATTGCATTCACTCATAATTTCATTGAATCATATGATATTGTTTGATGAAGTGGTAATGTTACCTATGCAAAACTATGTAGTACTTATAAGTATGCATGAATATGCTTGGTCATTTGATGTTGCTTCCATTATGAATTGAATGGATAAGTTGAATTGTTTTTGTTTTAATTGATGGATGTTAATGTTTGAACTATGAATTGTCAATTTACTGAGCAATATAAGCTCACCCTTTTATTTTAACATATCAAATCATTAGAGTTGGATTTCAAGGCTAAGAGTTGTGGATACACCTAGAAGTATTTTTGAAGTTGTACTTTTGATAGAAGGTATATATAGTGGTCAGCTCTTGTAATTCTTTTTGGATAAAGTTGTTTCAAGGACCTCACAATGTAAATAGGATGTAAGATATGAGTATGGACTTAATCTCAAGTCTTGTACATATGTAAGTACAAGCAAAAGAGTTGGAATTGTAACTAAGTTTCTTATGATATAGTTTGCTCTTAATGATCAAATGTAAGTTATCTTATCGGGTATTAGTGAACAGTAGTGATTCAATGCACTATGGTGTTTTAAACGAGACACATGCTTCCACAATCCTATTTGATCGACCATGATTAGTCGTGGCCATGAATTAAGCCAAAATTTGATTCGGGTCGTGACATTATATTTCATATAATAAATTCAATTTCTTCTTCTGTCAAAATTTGCTCCATACTTCTACCTCTTCATCTGTAATTACTGGTGTGATTAATTGCTCTAAATCTTCAAGGCAGTGGGATTTTTAGATGCAAACATAATGTATTTATAGCAGCTTTAAGCATCTGATCAGCCAATTCAATAATTTCTTTGCTCTGAAGGTCATTACTACGGGGCCAAGACTAATAGTCTTGGTGAAAGATTTCGGACAAGTTGGCACTCTCGCAAATGGAGGGAAAGCAGCTCCTCCCTCGAGTGCAAACCTCGTGTAAGGGACCTAGAGGATGCCAACGATCATGCCAAAAAGATACAGTAGATCCAGAACCAACCTTGCAGGAAATGTGAGGTCGAATGAGCTAGCAGAGTTGGTGTCACCATCTTTCAACCCCAATTCTCTAGATTTTTGTGGCCACATCATATATTTCATCTTTAGATATTCTTTTAAAAGAAGCTGTAGGGGCTAGTTCTTTTTCTTGAATGTCTTTCATTTTATTTAAAGTTTTTTGGATTTTAACGTAACAATTTTTAAAATGTAACTTATTCCATTCCTTTAAAGTTAAATTGATTAATTTAACTTTTATACTAAATTTGACCGTAGAAGAACCCGACAATTGTTTACCCTATGCCCTTTTAATAGCGGCCAAACATGTAGGATCCCTGGTCCAATTTAAAGGGTAAAGGTTTTGTTATATTTTCATGCTGTAAGTTCAATATAATAGGATTATGATAAGAATTTGATGTCGTCAAGTGGGTTACTATTGTATTTGGGAACATCATTTTCCAAGAATCATTAGCAAGAGCCCCATCAAGTTGCAGTCTAATATGGCCTATTCCTAGTCTATTATTCCTCCATGTGAATGTGTTACCTCTAAAACCTAGATCAATAACTCCAGTGCTACTTGTAAAATTTTTGAGGTAATTCCTGCTGCTAGAACCAAAGCTCCTACTGCCAAATTTCTGATCAGAAGACATAATCTCATTAATATCACCAATCATCATCCAAAGTTCAACAATTTTTTCAACTAAATTTTGCAGTTCATTCCAGAAAGTAGATTTCTCATGGTCATAGGGTGGTCCATACACCCAGGAAATCAAGCATTTCGAAGGTAAAGAAGAGTGGTTCATCGTCATATGAATATGATTCCTATCTGAACATAAAATAGTTAGCTCCATATTATCTTGCTCTTTGACTGGCTTCCACTAAAAAGAGATTCTTGTAATAGCAAGACCTTGCCACCCTTGTGCATCTCTGCAACTTGCATCTTGTCTTAGACAAAAAAACTAGGTTTGATCTATGGGTTTGGAAGATTTATTTTAAAGACCGAAGTGTCGGGCACCTCCCAGTCCTTGGCAGTTCTAGGAAAGTAGACTCATGATATTTAGGGATTCAAAAGACTATCTACTATTGAAAATTATGGTATCAAAACCAAGTAAAATTAGTAAATTGAACAGTAAACTAGTAAGAAGGCCTTCCAGAGCAATAAAAACAAATCAGGTCTTAAAATTTTATGTGGTTTCAAACAGTAGGCAAATAAAACGGTAAATAAGACTCAAAGGCAATCAAGAATGGCAAGCAAGGTATCGGAAAAACTTAATGTAAAAAAACAGTGCTCCTAATTCAATCACCACAAGTTCAAAGCTTGTATACCGAAGAAAACAATGGAGCTTTGCACTACTCTTGTTCAAGCATTGTTTAAGAGTATCCAGTTTATCTCTTATGTTTTGTAGAATAACATTAAAAAAATAATCAGACAAAATTATCTATGTCCCTTACGTCTCTTATGGGGTGTTTGGATTGATGTAATCCTTCAACTTACATGGAGACTTAAAATTTTACATTGGATTTTGTTGTGTTTGGATGGCAAATTGTTTGTAATTTCAGTTTACCGGGTTTCAATAGTTTCCCGAGCCTGTCCAAAATTCCAGTAAAGGGATTATAAAGAAAAAGGAAGGGATTCTTTCATTACGTGGACCCAACGTACCCTTCTTCTTTCCATGTGAACAAAAAAGGTAAACGAGACAGAGAGAAAATGGAAAGAGGGCAAACAAGGGTGTTTTTGTAAAATTGTATCATCTCCTATCACATCAAATATTATAATATTATATTTTCAACTACTTTTTCAATAATTTAAAACACTTAGCAAACACAATAATTTTATATTACAGTATATTTTTTATGTAATCTAACTTTATCTCGTAATCCAACAATACTCGAACCAACCGCCCCTTATATCAAAAGGGCTCAGTGGCTCTGAAAAGTAATAAAACCCGACAATTATTTGCTCAGTAGAAATTACTAGTTGGACAAACAACAGATTTAAAATCGAGGAAGGAGAATGAAACTCAGTACAAATTATGATGCTTACTTTCTTCAGATATTTAGAATGACATCCCAATTATATATATATGTCTCTGCATGCGTGTGTGAGTGTATATTGTCTAGTGACCAATAACAATATAAGAAAGGAACTGTAGCTATCCGGGAAAAAGACAGACAAGTAAGCTGGATCAAGCAGTGAGGAAAGTTGAATCAATCCCAAACAAATAAATACATAAACTTTCATATCTCTATGCTTATGATGCTTTTTCCTAATCAAACGAATCCTTCTGCTTCCTTTTACATCTCTATGCAATTAACTGGATATGATGCTTTTTCCTGAGAAAAGAAATTTTCCACTGCAATGAAAGTCAGATGAAATATACAGATAAATTCAAAGGTTTTAAAAAATTTGTGCTGCAATGATCTGGGTTAATTTTTCATGCAGATCCAAAAGAATCATGAAATCAGAAGTAACATGCAACACAATCCAGGACAAAAAGCAGAAACTTTGACCACGGATCTATCTAACAACGGCAGATCTTAACTGACTGATTGTGCTCCCAGGAAGAGAGTTCCTAGACTGGGAAAAAAACCGACAAAACAAACCCCAGTTGAGGTGGGAGACGATGGCCGCTGAGCCCCTGTCTTTCAAGTCCTCTCATCGAAGCCTTTTTTGCTGTGTCCACCTGCTGCTCATCAACTGTGCTCATCAACTGTCAATAAACCTCGAGTTGGGTTTGCATTCACCTCTTGAAGCAGTGAAAATAAGCACGGACAAAGCAAGGTAGAACTGACAACGCAGGATAGAAAAATCGTCAACAGGAGAGAGATATTTGTGATTAAAACCATATGAGTAAATTAACAATTTCGTCTTCGTAACATAGATTTGTCGTCAGTTGGACCACTAAGCAATTTTTTTACCTCATTTAACTCACTGGGAAATGTATTTTACATCCGGTCCCTCATGATATTTACTAGGTCTCTGAGAGATCCTCCATTAGCTTTTCCACTAATTTTAATAAAAATACCTACAATTTTATCCCTAAGAGATGAGTTTTACATCATTTTGGTTCCAAAATAATTTTTTATTTCACACGTATGAGTGCTAATGTCGCACTTTTATATACTCTTTTTAAAAAATTTATAAATAGAAAAAGATTTTTAAATTTATAAAATAGGAAAAATTTTTAAAAATAAAGAAAAAAATTTGGAAAAGTCCTAAAATTTGTAAAGAAATTATTAAAATAATAATGATTTAGGAAAAAATAAAATTCAAAATGATTATAAGAATTTTCAAATAATTTCTAAAAAAATCTAGAACATTTTAGGATATTCTAAAAATATGAAAGAAATTAAAGATTTTTTAAAAAATAAAGAATTTTGAAAACATCTTTTTGTAAAGTAAAAAATGAAAAAATTTTGTAAAACTCTGAAAATTTTTAAGAGTAAACTGTCAAAATGGTCCTCGAATTTCTATGCGACCATCAAGTCAGTCCTCAAATTAAATTTGCCACCAAATTGATCCAAAATTCATAATTTTGCCATCAAAATAGTCCGGCCATCAACGATATTAAAGAAGAATTCTGATGCCATTATTTACGTAATAAAATTCCATCAAAATGGTTCTTGAATTTATATACAGTCAGCAAGTCAATCCTCAAAATTAAATTTGCCATCGAATTGGTCCAACATTCGCAATTTTACTATTAAAATAATCTAATTGCCAAAGGCATTAAAGAGTAATCTAATTGCCTTAAAATAACGTGTTTTACTTACCCAAATTTGTAGAGATAAATATTAAAAAAATAGTATGTGATGTGAGCCTCACCACCGATGTGACAAAACCCAATATAATTGTTGCGAGTGATTGTGGTAATGCACGCAAGTATACGTATCGCAGGCAAGTAATATAGAGTGAGTAGAGTATCGTTCCCACAAGAACTCTTCTACTAAGCACTAAAATTGGCGCAACTAATTTTAAGTCAAGTCAATCGAATAAGTTGAGAAGCATGCAAGTAATTAAAAAGACAGAAAGTAAATAGACAGAAATCAATTGATGAAAAGCTCCTAAGGTTCACAACTTCACCAATCTAGTCTTAAGCAAGAATCCATCTTTCACACAATTAATTCTGTCATGTTATTAACCTAGGGTTATAGGGTTTTCCCATTTCCACCGTACGCACCTTCCGATGTCATACGAATGTACTTAACCGGAAGACACTAATCCACTCTATTCCTAGACGATTAATGTTGAAAGGCCAAACCAAACCAACCCTAAATGGCTATCTAGGATGCTCACCATCTTCCAATGCGCTTGCACAAATAACCTTACCTGCCGGCATAAGCTAACCTAGATTATGCAATCTCTAGCATGACATTGATTCCCTCTTCCGAGGCTCCTCTTTGTCTCAAGTTCGATCTCGTGGGCGGCCAATCCAAAAGAAAGTATGAAGTACGAAATTGCATAAATAACACCAAGGAGGCGTACCTTGATAGAATCATCCATGTAAAAGAAAATCGCTTTACTTAAGGCATAGAAAAGGTTCCATTGATCCTCCTAGGAATTTAGGGGTTTAGTTCCACATCGAATAAACTACAAGAGTTGGAAGAGAAGACAACGTTATAAAAATCAGAAGAAAAGGAGCAAAAAGAACTCTAGATAGTGAAGTCGAATCTCCTGATCCCGACTTGACGAATTGTTGTTGTGGTCCCTCTTCTCGTGTTGCAGTAGGTGCCTTTTTCTTCCACTCTTGTATATCTATATATACATGTATATATATGTATGTACATATGTCTCACTTGTAGGGGTGCACCACTATATATAGAGCAAGTGTACTCCCTCTATTCTTGGTCTGGTCAGTGTGGGACAGGAGGTAGTGGGTCCTACAATTTTGCCTCAGTAAACCGCAGTCTATGACCACGGTCTATCCCCTGTTCTGCGTACAGTTTTCTTTCTTCCGCCATACTTCCTCATTTGAGCTCCGATTCATGATCCGCTTGTTGCGTTGCGATCCTAACTCAGCAAACTTTCCGATGACATATTATATGTCATATTTCTCACACATGGAGTATGAGAAATTCCCTCTGAAAGTTGCTGCATTGGACAACTCTGCACATGTTCTTCCTTTCTTGCATATCAAACAGCTCCCAACAGTATCTAATCCATATGTAGAGGTCTGAAAGCTATCATTTATAACCATTCAATCCCATTCATGAAAAACTATGCAATTGACCTCTAAATGTATGGGAAGTGGCCTCAAACTTAGAATTCTAGGTCCGGAATGGATAAACAAATCGTACAAATCATTATATCAACACACCCCCAAACCTAGACTTTTGCTCATCCCGGGCAAAAATTAATATCATGCAATCAAAAGATTTCAACCAAGTTGGCCCCAAAACATTATCAGAAATGGCTGTTTATTCGTCACACGATCTTCACTTCGAATGATTTTACCTTAGGATATCAAATTTGCAAAATCATTTAGCCCTTACTTGTGTGGTGTTAGTACAAAACACTTTTAACATAGTTCAAGCACCAATTCAATAGCTAAGTTGGTCAAGCAAACAATCAAAAGACTCGAACGCTTCCCTAGACATTGCCCCTGACAATTCTACTCGTTTATTTAACTTTGTTCTTTTTGGTGGTGCACGACTTTGAGTGTCATCTCCAAGAACTAGGCCTGTGCAGCGAGGAATCGATTAATGGCTCCCGTCCGAGTTGGTCCAGGCATTAGGTTTTAAGATACCCATTCGGAACTATCCTCGAGCTTCAACTAGTGGACAATTTCCACTACAAGCACATGCCGAGTCGTATTGCGTATGCTTTTTGCACGAAATTTTGCTCAAGCCCCGTACAACAGTGTTCAGAACCTTGTCACATCTTTTCATTAAGCTCATATCTATGCACTTCATATGATTTTTCACTTTTTCAACATTTTGTTTCTCTCTCCATTTGCCTTTTGTAGGATATCTAGGTTCATATCCTAGTCCATTCTCATATATGTCAGACAACCAAACAATTTCAATGGTCATTTTAAGCTATCCCTATTGCAAGAGTGTCGTGAAAATAATGAAGTTTGGGCATCCTGACAACTTTATAAAATATGTCCTAAGGTTGTTACAATCTCAATTCCAATCATATTTTGAATTTTTAGCCATTAATAATCATCATGAAACAGGGATCAATCGGATTTTCAAAAGCTTTTCTACCTTTTTTTTTATGTAATAGCAAATCACGCCATGCAATCTAGACCTAACTATTATGCAACTGCTACTAAATGTAAACCTAATTCTAAAACATAGATCAAAGTGCAGGAGAAAGCTAACAATTAAACAGAATATCCACAAGCAAGGCATATGTTTGCACCCCCAGACATAAACACAACATTGTCCTCAATGTTAAACAAGAGTAGGAAAGAAAACTTGTCTTGTTAGTGTGGAACCACATGAAGGTTGAAGCTCATTCTTTAGAGGAACAGTTCTTTTCCCCTTCTTGGGCATCTTCATCATTTGTGGAAGTCGAGGATGGGTATTGTTCCACGGGGATTCCGAGCTTGTCAGTAATTCATTCTCCGTTCCTTGCATGAGTGCCACAAAACCTTGCAAGGAATCGAGTCCATTTCCTCTGCCTCTTCTCCAGTCTTTGACTGTGCCAGGCTTCCCTCATGATGACTTGTCGTAAGTCACTCGTGTCCTCCTCGGGATCTGCCACGGGTTGTGGATCGTCTTGTGGCTCTTGTTGTGGTGCCGGTGGTGCTACTCTATCATTTCTCATCATTTGTCTTACAATTGAAACTCCTATCGGATCTTTGGGCTTGAACATGTCAGCACTTGAGTCAAACAGCACCCGAGCTCATTGGCACAACTCCATAATGATTGAAGGGAACCAAAGACTCCACTCTCTACCCTTAAAGCACAAAATAATGTTATTGAAAATGAGTGAGGCAACATCAAATCTCCTATGGGTGAGGATACAATAAAGTGCAAAAATATGTTCTTTCCTCACTAATGTTAAACTCGTACATGAAAATATCCGAGAACACACAAAGTGTAGCCATATTCTAGCCCTATAGTTCAAGTCTTCTCTTTTTATCACAAGGGCTATATCGGTTCTCATTTCCCAATTTGTTCCCAGTTTCCCTATGACTTGAAGAATTTCATCTTCATTGAGACCTCTTGTCATTGCTCCAAATGAATTACTTCTTTGTGAACCAATAACATCCCTAATGGCCTCAATGAAGAATGGAATATGAGTTTTTCTTAAAAACAACCCCTGGGTTTTCTTCATGCAAATTAGGATAGAATTCACTTACAATGTTTTTGCAAGCCGGGTTTGGTTGTTTACAAAATGTTTCTCATTCAAGAGCCACCATGTCGCTATGAAAATCTATCATGAGCCTAGCATCATCCCACATAAAACCCCTTTTCGGAATAGCATTCATGTTCTTAAATTGGTGTTCAAACAATTCCTCACATTCTTTAGAAGCAAATCTATCCGGATCATAACCAAGTGATGAGGATGATGATGCATGTGCTCTAGTTTTCCTAGGAGCCATGGATATGCAATGAAGAATCAACCAGAGAAGCAAACAAGAGTTGAGAATGATGTCGCTGGTCGGGAAATCAAATTCCCGTTGATCTCTAGGCTTCCCTTGGGCGAGATCTATTTGTTGCAGCACTTGGAGGTCTTGAATTTGCAAAAAATTGCAGCACTTTTCTAGAGAGAGAGTTGCAGAGTAGAGAGCTTCTATCTCTTCAATGGAGGTAAGGAGGCAAGAATGTGGGATGGGTGCTACAAACCTAGTAGAAAATGTCTTTAAATACTCAAAATCTTGAGCTTTGGACACCCAGTTTGATTTTTGTGCAATGAACTGCGGTCTGGAAAACTCAGTCGGCTGTTAGACTGTGATAGACCGCGGTCTACTGAGCTAGATTGACAAGGTTTGTGGTGGACCGTAGTCTTAGATTACGGTCTACTGAGATGATATGTTGGTTCTTGGTTTTCTACATCTTGGTCCATGTGTCCTAAATGCAACAAAAACAAACAAAATAAAATAAAATGTCATCTAGAGAAAGGAAAACAATCAAGACAGTAAGGCATAATTCCACCTAAACCTAATCCATGAATCATCATTAAAATAATATAACAAAAATTAAAGGAAAGGTAGATTACTCTCCTAGAATGAAGTAGGCATCCTCCTCGATGAACTAGCATTTGCCCCTTTCTTGTTTGCCACTCGATCACCTTTCTCAATTGATGGACTCTCTCTTTTAGCTCTTGATGAAGAAGGTTCAACAATCCTCCAAGGTAGTTGATATGTTTATGGAATTGTTGGTATCTTGGTGGTGACTCGTATGCTCTCTTTGTCGATTTGGAGAATCGCAATGTTTCCATGAGAACTAATTGCTTCATTGGTATTTGATTAGGCTCTAACCAACGGGAGATGCCAAGAAAATCCATATGCTCTTTTGGCTTATCAAGTATCCATGTAGCATGTGCTTCTCCTGTCAATGTATCGAAACAATCATTAAGTAAATGATTTTCAATGAATAGAGTCTCATTACCTTGTTTAGGTTTGGGCATAAGATCGATAGAAGTGCTAGAATTGCAACTTTGGACTTGTATGGCTTCTTCACATATTCCACTATTTGATATTGGCGAAGCCATATCCACCTGATCCATTGAATTGCTAGTGGTGTCATTTTCCTCCACCCTTGAGAATTCCATGCTTTGTATCTCGATTCCATCGGCCTTTTCCTCGTCCTCTAACTCTAAATTTCTCCAAATCTCATTATGTTTGCTATTTTTTGCTTGTAAGTTGACCTCAGTTTTGGTAGGTAATGTTCCATATGGTTGAGAATTGATTGCTTGATCAATTTGGCCAATTTCCATGTTATACATCTACAATTGTAAACCAGCAATTTAATTAGAATTAGCCTGAATAGCATCATGAGTCAATTGAGAGGAATTCATAAAACTAATTAAAGTTTCTTCCAGTTTAGAAAGGCGATATGAAGTCGATTGTTGTTCAATGACTTGTTGTTGAAGATTTTGTGAGGAATCATGAAATTGTGGAGCGATTTCTCAAATCTAGAAGAAGAATCTTAGTCAGGATATTGTTGATCGAAGTTTGAAGCATTATTCCACTCTGATTGCCATGTTTGTAGATGTTCCCCCTCATTATCAGGGCAAGCTCCCAATCCTGAATCACACATATCATAAGGGGAATTATTCCATGCATTGTGCTCGACATGATTCCTCAACTTAACATAATCGAGACAATAATTGGGTAGATGAAGCTTTCCACAATAACCACAAGAGATGCAATAGTTTTGTACAATTATATTATAACTTTCATTAATTGAATCTCTGTAAGGTCCACCTACCCAACTGAAATTATCTTCCATATTTTCTAAAATGATTGCTTCAAGATCTATTAAAAGGTGAAATTAAAATGCATATCACAAAAGAAAGAAAAACAAACAAAAGATAAAAGTAAGAAAGAAGAAAAAGTATATTATAATAGAAAGTTAGGAATAATAGAAATAAAAAAGAACTTGGTCGAAGAACAGCTGTTTGGTATTAGGTTAGCAGAAAAAGAGTCCCCGGTAACGGTGCTAAAAACTTGTTGCGAGTGATTGTGGTAATGCATGCAAATATACGTATCACAGACAAGTAATACAGAGTGAGTATAGTATCGTTCCCACAAGGACTTTTCTACTAAGTACTAAAATTGACACAACTAATTCTAAACCAAGTCAATCGAATAAGTTGAGAAGCATGCAAGTAATTAAAAAGACAGAAAGTAAATAGACAAAAATCAATCGATGAAAAGCTCATAAGGTTCACAACTTCACCAATCTAGTATTAAGAAAGAATCCATCTTCTACACAATTAATTCTGTCATGTTATAAACCTAGGGTTCTAGGGTTTTCCCACTTCCATTGTACGCACCTTCTGATGTCATACAAATGTACCTAAGCGGAAGACACTAATCCACTCTATTCCTAGGCATTTAATGTTGAAAGGCCAAACTAAACCAATCCTAAATGGCTATCTAGGGTGCCACCATCTTCCGATGCACTCGCATGAATAACCTCACCTGCCGACATAAGCTAACCTAGATTATGCAATCTCTAGCATGACATTGATTCCCTCTTCCAAGGCTTCTCTTTGTCTCAAGTTCGATCTCGTGGGTGACCAATCCAAAAGAAAACATGAAGTACGAAACTGCATAAATAACACCAGGGAGGTGTACCTCGACAGAATCATCCATGTGAAAGAAAAGAGTTTTACTTAAGACATTGAAAATGCTCCATTGATCGCCCTAGGAATCTAGGGGTTTAGTTCCACATATTCGAATAAACTACAAGAGTTGGAAGAGAAGACAATATTATAAAAATCAGAAGAAAAGGGGTAGAAAGAACTCTAGATAGTGAAGTCGAATCTCCCGATCCCAAATTGTCGAATTGTTGTTATAGCCTCTCTTCTCATGTTATAGTAGGTGTCTTTTTCTTCCACTATTGTATATCTATATATACATGTATATATATGTAAGTCTGCATGTCTTACCTGTAGGTGTGCACCACTATATGTAGAGCAAGTATACTCTCTCTATTCTTGGTCTGGTCAGTGTGAGATAGGGGTAGTGGGTCCCAGAATTTCGCCTCAGTAGACTGCGGTCATATCCCCTATTTTGCCTGCAGTTTTCTTTCTTTACCTATAACTTCCTCGTTTCAGCTCCGATTCATGATCCGTTTGATACATTGCAATTCTGACTCGCCAAGCTTTCCGATTACATATTATATGCCATATTTCTCACACATGGAGTATGAGAAATTCCCTCTGAAAGTTGCTGCATCGGACAAGCCGAGTCTTCATCATCTTTCTGCACATCTTCTTCCTTCTCTATATATCAAACAACTCCCAGTAGTATCTAATCCATATGTAGAGATCTGAAAGCTATCATTTCTAATCCATATGCAATTGACCTCTAAATGTATGGGAAGCGGCCTCAAACTTAGGATTCTAGGTCGGGAATGGATAAACAAATCGTACAAATCATTATATCAATAATAACCTCACCAACATTTGACAAAACACGTATGCAAATAAGGTCTCTAGGAACGTGTCCTTGTCAAGTTCGAAAGGTGAAACCTCAACCTATTTAACATCCCTTAACTTGCATTATTGAATATACTCTGTCTGTTGATATCTAGTTAAGATATATTTCTTGAAAATATTTGTCCTCTTAATATTTTGCTGACATATCTTTCTTGAAACACTTACACTATTGATACTCAGCTAAAATATATAGTCTTCATCATTGTCATCTTCTAAAATATCATAGACAATGTTGACTAATTTTACAAATATTTGTATATACACTAAAAAACTTCTCGTTGCAATAATTTTCATAATTTGCATAGAAATTTGATTGTACAATTTATAAAAAAATTTGTGAATTTTAGATAAAATAGGAATTTTTAGAAAGATCATAATACTTTTTTAAGTGTTTATCTCTACAAATTTGGGTAAGTAAAGTAATATGTTATTTTAGTTGTTGCGATAGGTAATATTTATACTATAACTTGGGATCAAAATTCAGCAATGCAAATTTTTGGTAAAAATGAGTAAAATATTATCGTTTTTTAGTTTATGGACGAAATTTTGCCATGTGATTATTACATTAGACTTTTGCAATGATCACTTTAATGCCTTTTTAATGCCTTTGAAAACCAGGCTATTAATAGTAAAATTACGAATGTTAGACCAATTTGATGGAAAATTTAATTTGAGGACTAACGTGGTGGCTGAGTATAAATTTAGGGACCATTTTGATGGAATTTTGTCACGTGAATAACGGCGTCAGAATTCTCTTTGAGGGTGTTGATGGCAGACTAATTTGATAGCAAAATTACGAATCTTAGATTAGTTTGGTGGCAAATTTAATTTGAGGATTGATTTGATGGCCGCGTAGAAATTCGAGGACCATTTTGACAGTTTAATCAATTTTTAAAGTATTTTAAAAACTCTGAAAATTTTTTACAGAATTTTAAAATTCTAAAAAATTTTAAAAAAAAATACAAAAATATAAAATACTAGCCCATCACCTCTATAATAATTTTGAAAGTTGTCAAAAAAATTTGGAAATTTTTATCTTCCCTGTAAGTATCTCTTTATGTCATCCATGGTAGCAAATTGTTAGTCCATCCCATCTACAATATATATCTTGTACAATTTTTAGAATCTTAACTATTTTTTTTAAATTTTTATAAATTTCAAATAAATTTCTAATTTTATGAAAAGTTTCAAAATTTTTCAAACTTTGAAAAAACTTTAATTCTTTTTATTTTATGAAAGTTTTTTAAGTTTTAATACCCTTTAGAATTTAATAAATTTTTTTATTTTTTAAGTTTTCCAAATTTAAGAAAAATTTATATATTTTGAGCATATAATTTTTAATTTTTATTTAAATTATTAAAAATTTTTATATTTATCTCAGTTATTTTTACATTTTCCTTATTTTCTATATCTCTTTATTTTTTATAAAATATATAAACATTTCCAAATTTTATATTTTTCATAAATTTTAAAAATTTTTCAAGCTCTTCATATTTTTATTTTTTTTCTTTTTCGTATATTTTATAATCTTTGCGATGTTTTTATCATTTGTCTATATTTTTTTGATTTTTTCTAATTTAAAAAAATTTAATATTTTTATTTTTAAAATTTTTATTTAAAAATATTATTTGGATATGCCACATTAGCTCTATACATGCTTGACATTCGCATTAGATGCCATATCGACAACAAAGTCAATGGAAGAACTACAAAAAATGAGAAATTGATGGGGACCTAATTGAGAAAGAGAAATTAAGATGTGGACCTAATTGATAGTATAATAACGTCGTTAGTAGGAGGACTGAATTGAAAAAAATAAATAGAGGAACTGACCTAACTAATAGTATAACCACGTTGTTAGTGTTCATTTTAATTGAGGGACTTAACGAAACTCATGAGGGATCCAATTGAAACTATGGGGACCCAATTGACGTCATGAGATATCCAATTAAAATCCTGAGGGACCCGATTGATGCCATTAAAAGGATATAATTGATGCAAAAAACTCACTTAAGAACTCAACCAATATAAAATGCATCTATGATAGAATTGGATTAGGTAAAATATCTCTCGGGGAATTAAGTGGTGCCAAATCCATCTTCGGAGGACGAAATTGTTAATTTACTCAAACCAAATAAAGCTTGAGGAGTGGAGGGTCGATCCGTTATGGTTCAAATCAAAAACCCTAGATCATGGTCGGAGACAATATCTTTGAGAGCGAAGTGAGACATTTTGAGAGAGGGAGATGATGATTATTGCCTTTACCATTAAACTAAAGTGTTTTAAGTATGAAGGTGCTTGGACACCTCGATTAAAAAAAAAAAAAAAGGGTGTGAAGGGCACCGAACCCTTCTCTTGTCTCACCTCTTAAGACCCATAAGGATCATGCTTCCTCGGCCGTACAAACAACTGAAACATAACCACAGAAATGCCTGCGTCTCCCCTCCACTCGACTGGTGCCCGGACTGTTGTACCTCTCTCGTTTCCTCTGGCTGATTGGCTATCTGGCTCAAAATATCTCACAAATTTCCGTCCATTGAAGATTCCTTCAAAAGCATGCACTTTTCCCTCTGCCGAGCATTCCTCACATCCTCCTTTCACCCAAAATCCTTCTCCGCATCAATGTCCTATCCCACCAACCGTGCTCGCCTAAAGGGCATCGTCTTCGACATGGACGGCACCCTCACAGTCCCCGTCATCGATTTCCCTGCCATGTACAGGGCCGTCCTTGGCGAGCAGGAATACCTCAGAGCCAGGGCCGACAACCCTTCCGGCATCGACATCCTACACTACATTGAGCGCTGGACCCCTGACAGGCAGCAGAAAGCCTACGAAACCATACTTGAGCACGAGCGCCGTGGACTTGAGCTACTCCAGATCATGCCCGGTTCGCTGATTCTACTCGCTTTCTCTCTAATAATCTTGATGCTTGTCATTTTTAGCCCAAAATTTGGTAAATTAATTTGGTCGGTCTGATTGTGGTGATGTGAAGTGCTAAATGTGAAATTTTCTGAGGGTTTAAAGATGGGTTTTGTCATAAAGTGAAAGCGCAGATTTGCTGTTGACGCATGTCATACAAAATGTTGGAGGTAGTAAAGGAGAAGTAATGTGAGTGCTGATTTTTCTGTCGTGTATATCTATTTTTAGTTGCATTGTATGACACAAAAATAAAAAATTATATATATATATCCTATTCAACTACACGTGCTATTTAACATATGTTTATCTGTCTATTTATACAGCATGAATATTTCCGTATGTGTTATCTATCTATACATACATATCTTTTTGTTCTGCATGAAATTAGTGATTTTTTACCTCCTTGCAGTAGCTTGCTACTTCTTCTAAGTGGTGGTGCATGAGACTGAGAATTAAGTAAAAGCTAAATACTTCCGATCTCTGTACATTTTCTCTTGTCTAATACTGCAGTAAAAGCTAAGAAAAGTTCTTGTTGCAGTAGTAAGCTAGAAGGATTTTTCCATTTGCCACAGCTTAATGGAATTTTGGCAATATCCATCTCAATATTTTCTTTTGCTTGTTTGATCTGTATGTTTGGCCTGAGCCTGAATTTCCAAGTGTTCTCAATTGATGGGCAGGTGCAGCAGAACTTTGTTCGTTTCTCGACTCAAAGAAGTTAAGGTAAGTGTGACAGGTTCTGTTCTTCTTGGCTGTATCTTATTTCTAATTTATTGCGCTTTTCAGAGGTGATGAGTTGTTCTCGTACTAGAATCCAACATTTGTTTTCCGCCCATGAATTGCATTAATAAATTGAACGAATAACTAGATGCGAGTTAAGTTGCTGCTTTTTTCCCTGGGTTAGATTTCTCATTCCCTCTTATTGTTAGCATATGCCGTACCCCAGGTAAAAGAAAGCACATTTTTCATTCGTGAGTACTTTTTGATCAGTCTTTTGCTTATTCCAACTATTGCATTTTTAGCATCCCATGTTATGTCTTTCCATATAAAAGTGCATAAACATTCCAGTAAGATTCGACCCATAGATATTCATAGATTATCAAGCCAACAATATTTTTCTAGTGTTAGAAGGCTATAACATATATTTTCAATGAATTTTCAGGATTCTCTTTACAAGATTTTAAATTACTGATAGTAAAACCTGAATCAATAGCTCAACAAAGTTAAACAAGAGAAATAGTGTAGCACAAATCAAATATGTATGTGGACTCAAAACATGCATGAAAATCGAAACAGTGAAGTTTGAATCCTATTATGATACTGGGACTTGATGTTTATCACAAAATAGGGACTGCTTCCCTCTAGGAAGATCAAGCTGGCGAGTCCCTTTCTGTTACTGGAAAGCATATGACCTTGTGTGGTTGGAGATCCAAATGACCAAAGTTTTACCTGACCAAGCTAGAGTTTATAGAATTGATCGGTCCATATTCCTCTCCATGCACAAATTCATTGACAGGCTTGGATCCATTTGAGTGTTGAGATGGATGTGTGGTCAGTCATTGGCTGCTCGTCCCTTGCCAGCCTAAAAATGAATGGCCAAAGGGAGGTGAGCCACTAGTAACTAGAAAAAAGGGACTGGAATTAATCAGGTAAGTATAAGGGGCTGGAATATTGTCAACCAAGTTCAGAAAGAAAATTAACAAGGAAATGGAAAGAAACAGGCAGTTATATGTTAATGTAGATTGCACTTAAAATTTTTGCTTGTGTTTGGTACAATGATTTATGTGTGAGGACGATATAATGACTTAAATGTGCAACTATTGCACCAATTAGGCTAAGGATGATTACATCCAATAGTAATAGATGGCCTTTAACGTTTTCTTCATCTAATTTAAAGTTTGAGGTGAATAAAGCAGTTTTTAGTTTTCTTTGTCATGAATGAATTGTCAGTCATTTTCTATAAATGGTTTGTAAACCTGGTTGCTATAAGTTCCCATATATTTCCTTTGTGGTCTTCCAGAAACAATCCCTGTAAAATTCGTCTTATTATCGCTATTGCGTCTGCAACTCCTGAGTCACATGATTTAGCACTGTAGCTTGATATCACGGATCCTTTTTTTTTTCTTTTGGCTTCTTGTCGAACTTTTATAGATGGCTGTGAATCTTATCCAATAAGTTTCTATAGATTTCTTTTCTGGTCGAGAATTAATTTGGTAAGGTGCATATTCTTCTGTTCCATTCTTGTGGCACTACTTGAAAGATAAAACGGGAACTTGCTATCTCAATATCGTTTTTTTTTTTTCCATTAATCAAGCTCCTAGTTTCTTTTAGCGGCATGGTTTCAGGCATTTGTACAATCTCCTAAAACATGATTGTTGTTTATTTTAAGTATCAGACATCTTAAGCATTTCTGTGTGTGATACGTTTTTATGCCATTTTTTTCTTCATACGTGAGATTTTTTTCTTTTAGAATAATGGTATGGCTGTCTGTTTCTGTTGAGTCACTCTCCCATTAATATTACCAAAATTTTAGCCTTTTACTCTCCTTTTCATTACCTTTTGTAATGGACAAATCCTTATGCTTGATTGGGCACTTATTTCTTCTAGCCGAAAACAGTAGATATCATATTTACATGATAAGCTTTATACAGAAATGATGGTCAGATGCCCATATAATTTTTCCCCGATGAAAGTGAAGGAGCTAATGCTTCCACTTTTCCTTCCAGAAGAGGATTAATTACACGAAATGTGAAGACGGCAGTTGATCTGTTTCAACAGCGTTTTGGGGTAAGCCTATAAAACAAAGTTGTCTATTATTCAGAGGATACTGGCTGAATAAACATCCTGATATGTGTTCATATGGTTATTTGGAAAGATGGGCCTTTATTCTAATGGCTGGTAAAATCTTGATTTCCATGGTAGGACAGTGGGAACTCATGATACAGTACTGTTGATCAAATCATAGGAGAATTTTCACGTGGTTCAATCCTATTTCTATTTTCTATATAGTTGTATTTTATATTGAGTTGCTAAACTGAAAGGGATAATAAAAGTTCTCTGAATAAGCTGTGCATTTCACTCTTGATTATGTTGCTATTTTGTCCCTTCACTTTTTTGACATATGAAAGAGCATAACACTTAATGAAGCTTAACAACTGAAAGATTTTTTACCCTAATTTAAGATTATTTACCTCTATGTAAAGTTCTCTGGGGTCATGTTTTTAAAAGCGTTATCCACTAAGGTTTATCAATATATATGGGTTAGAATTTAATAGTTACCTCATAAGCTTCATGGTAATACTAATAACTTAGGATCTATTGTGGAAGATAAAAAGGGTCCTATCTTCAACTTTTGAAAAGGAAAGATCTTATATCCATGGTGAATTAGAGAAACAAGCATAAGAGAGATAACAAAAAGGAGAACGGAAAACAGATCGAAAACAAACAGAAACAAAATTAAGAAATAAAGTTGGTCAATTTGGGTGGTTTCAATTTTTGTGAGAAGATAAATTTTGAAAAAAAAAAAAAAGCAGCAGGATACGTCAACTTTTTCATTGGAGTTCTAGGTTAAGAACTCCTGCTCTGCTGTCAGTGCACGTAGTCTAGTAAGGCAAATGAAGAGGCAAGCATCTCTTTGCCTGTGTATATTGTGCTAGAACATCCTAATTTGCTCATTACACGGACAAAATTGTGCCTTAAGTCTACACAGGAGTGGGACTGGCACTGCTTGGCACTTGAGCACCTTAGGCAAGTGTCAAGCTGCCTTTCTGCCTAAGGTATAGTGCCATCATTGGAGGGATATCTCAGGCAAACCTATGATATCCATCCAGTCTTACAGGTCCTGGAGCAGTGTAGCAAGTATGAAAACTGAGACCGCAATGTAAGGTTTCAGCTAAGGAATAGTAGACAAATAATATTGTTGAATAATTTCATTCCTTTCCATTAAGTTCAAAAAAAAAGTTTTCAATCCTTTCCATTGCATCATACGCTAAAAGATGCCATGTAAATTTTAAGCCCTTTTTTGAATCATATCTCTTGCAGATTGTGTTTTCTCCGGCGCTGAGCAGGGAGTTTCGCCCCTGTAAGCCCGACCCGGCTCCACTTCTGCATATTTGTTCAAGTTGGAATGTTCAACCCAATGAAGTGATGATGGTGGGAGATAGCCTTAAAGATGATGTAAGTTTTCCTTTTCCTCTTAATATTTTAAATCACGCTTCATTTCTTGTACATCTCATTCTTTTGGTGATGACTTCTTAATCCTAACTGGCATTTGAAGTTCCTGTAAGCCACGGAGACTTTTCATGAAGCCTGTTGGGTGTGGGCTAAATGAGGTGGGGGAAGTTAAAATTGTTTACTTGTCTCCATGCCTCTATACGGTTCTCTCAACTACATTAACTAATTCCACGCTTTCCCATCCTCTTGAATCTGTGTTTTCTAACCTTTTAATTGGTATTTGTAGCTCCAATTGAATTATTTGCTCTTGACATTAATACCTTGGCTAGCTATCTGCTTTTTCTTCGATTGTGTAGAAATTTTCTGCCTTTGGTGTCCTGATTCTATATCTGCTTGACCTTGCATTGTCTCTTGTACGGATTTATCTTTGTTTGTTGAGAATTGCTTTCGTGGTTTCTGCATTTTCTCCTTGAAGCGAGAGAAGAAACTGTTCAGCTACCATCTGTAAATGTCTTATTTTCTTTTTTTGCATTCAGATTTCAGACTTGCCCAAGCATGTTTTCAAAAACAAGAGTTAGATATGTAATTTTTTCCCTCTTTTTATACATGTAAAAACTATAAGCCAATTATTTCAAGAGTATTATTACAAGGTTGCAAAGCAGCTGTGCCGCTATTTGTTTATCTTAAAACATGTGGAACCTGCAGTTTGAATGAATTCTTAACGGTCACTCGGCTTACCTATCCCCAAAAAAAAAAGTCATTCATCTCTGAACACCAAATACCCAACAGTTTTTCCCTAGTGTACTGAATTGAGCTAGCATTTTCATCAACTTAGTCTGCTTTTATTGATAGGTTGCTTGTGGTAAAAGGGCTGGAACATTCACTTGCTTGCTTGACCAAACTGGGAGGTACAATGATCCCCAGTTTGACGGTGTAGAATTCAAGCCAGATTTCAAGGTGTCATCCCTCACTGACATTTTTCTGCTTTTGGAAGAACGTTTTGACCTCACATTGTGATTCAGAACTCCTCCATTAAAAATATCGGCATAGTTAACTCATGGAAATTCATATTCGCTAAGCCTATTAGAGCCATAAATAATTAGAGGATATCTCTGGGTAAAGATGCAAGGTTGAATAGTTATGGTCTTATGGCTTTAGAAAAGATTGTCAATTTTGATTGACGGGATTGGAGGGAACCTGTGGCAGTGAAAGACAAGGAAGCAAAAGTGGACTTGTCATTTTTAACGAAATGCTTCTTCATGTTCAAGCATCTTTTTGCTTGTGGGACCTGATTTTTTATGATATTTGTTGACTTGTCATGCGGAAGCATGCAAGTATCTCTTTGGTGGATGCTATGAAATCCTTGTATCGAAACTAAATATTTTGCAGGCTCTGAGTGAATTTTTAACACAAATATTAGGGACTGAATAGGTGATCAATTATAATTATGATTCTGAAGCACAAACCGGGATTATATAATACAAATCTAACATACAAGCAAAATTTCTCATTACAGGCACTACACTGTC
This sequence comes from Lagerstroemia speciosa, assembly GCA_037672795.1. Taxonomy (NCBI): domain Eukaryota; kingdom Viridiplantae; phylum Streptophyta; class Magnoliopsida; order Myrtales; family Lythraceae; genus Lagerstroemia; species Lagerstroemia speciosa. Next base: position 2,335,005 of record CM075297.1, on the reverse strand, counting down.
AACTAGGAGCCTTAAGCATGGCACTGAGGAGGCTGTCGTGTTACTAGACTTTTTAAAGTAGTTATAGGATGCAACTTACCGTTTATGTCAATTACCATTCCCTTTCATTTGACTGTTCCTTTTAAACTGGACAAAATGGCCATAGGTATAAAGAAGAAACATATCTTCTTTTGTAGCGGTACTTGGGAACAGATCTATTAATCACAAGAATACACAGGCAAAAGTCTTCGACCTCTGTGGTCAATCAAGAGCAAGCCTTTCTACATAGTGGCATCATCTTGTGATAATACTTAAACAGTGAGACTAACTAATTAAATTTAATTAATTTTAAAATAATGAAAATGCAACACTGGAAATAGTTTACTTTGATTGGCTAGTATCACAAAGTAAGCATAAGCACGGCCATGTAGTGACTGTTACATAGAGGACTTTCAAGTCAATGAAAATGCTATTGTCCCTACAATATGAGGAAAGGTGATATCAACAATATATGCTAAAATACCATCTGAGACTCCCATGGGTAGTTGTTTAAAATACACTAGTCCCTTGCAATTGTCCGTGTCGATCCAATTAATCTGCCACCGTGTGGCCCTTGCAGAAGCTGCGTAGCACTGGACGTGCCCTGAAGTCCTTAAACTAGTGTCCTGCAATTGAAAAACACAGACTGTTGGACCTGAAAATTTCTCAACTTGGGTAGCCCCATGGGCTACAAGCATGCAGAAGAACTACTTTAGAACTCAAATCGTTGTTGGATTTGGAGTCGTCACTAATCGTATAAGAACTAGTTCTAAAGTCGATCAGAAACATATTATTTACCTTGGAAAGCATGATACTAACATTCTAGGTCCTTATTTGTTGAACTTGAGGCAAAGTTTGAGTTCTGGGATTTTGTTACGTTCAAAAGGCTCGCAAGTTAATCGACAACTTTGAATCGGTACCTATCGCTATGCGTAATTCATTTGTTTGCTTGTACATTTTAATTTACCCAATTTTTTTGGTGTTGAAGGTCAAATCGTATGTCTAAAATCAAGATCAATAATTGAGAATTATGTGCCTTAAGATACCATTACTCGTCCTAATCTAAATATAGGGAAATAAGGATTCCGCTATACTTTGACTACATACATTTATCATCTCTCTCACACTACTCACATTATAATTGTTAGCTCAAATATATTGATTTTCTCCAAATCCCATTAATGACAAGAATCGGGAGGAGAAAGGATAGGATAACACAATCAAGACTGATTAGGACAGCAGAATATTTGATTCATTGTATTGATATACTTTCCATGTACAGTAATGCACTTTCTCTATGTTACTTGTACAGTAGTGCACAGTTGCACTACTAATAATAGAACCACAACGCACAATGGGTGTGGATTTCCCTTAACTCATATGGTACTAGACTCTTACACTATTTGGATTGAGGATTTGGAGGGGAGGGGTGGGCAGGGTTTTGAAAGGATAACTCATTCCTCAAAATTACTCATTTGGATATTATTATTAGAGGATGTATTTGGAGGGATAACAAAGTTAATTTAACCATTTTATTCTTTTAATTTGAAAGATCAATCGAAAGGGAGAAATGCATACGTGAGGCACAATGGTTTCATGATATCTGAAACTCAAATAAAATTATGGTTTCGTGATAGTTTTGGGAGGCTCGGTGGTTGCAATTTGGTGGTGGTCAAGTAAGGAAAAGCATACTATAAACTTGGTGATGATCAGGCAAGAGAAGACAGATGTGGTTGTGTAATTATACGATCGGTAATTATGGCGTGCTCAGAGTTTCTCTTAAGAAGTTACAATGGGTATTTTTGCCTAAAAATTTATTATCCCTTCAAATTCTCTCAAATAGTAAGAATTTAAAAAGTGTGATTTGGAGGGATTACTCTCCTAATAATTTACCCAAACAATGTATTATATTATCCATCCGAATCCCTTCAAATCCCTCAAGTTCGTTTTCAGCCTCTAGTGGCCACGACCAAAACCCAATAACAACCCAACCAAAACAATTCTTCTGTAATCAGAGTGATGGAATCAAATCAATCCTCCTCATCAGCTTTTACAGCCGCAATGCCCGGAAACCTACCGAATGTGCCAATTGATGTTAAATGGCCACAACTACTACATGTGGAGAAATCTCATGATGGTACTCATGAAAGCTTATCAGCTACAGGGATATATTGATGGAACAATTCCGCTGCTTGAAGATACCATCACAGTTAACGACGAAAGCAAGGAAAAGGATCCTAACTCAGCTAACCAATGTTGGCTTGTACAAAATCGACTTGCCTTGTCCATGCTTCTCACCTCTGTCACAGCAGAAGTCGGGAGCGATCTGCTGGGGGCCACCTCTGCCAGAGACAAGTGGAAAACACTCGAACCCTCTTCGACCGGCAGACCTACGTACAAGAGGAGTTCCTTGAACATCATTGGCGTGAAATAAAGAAAGAAGATCAGCCGATGATTGATTATCTGCAATCAGTTAAAGACACTAGCCACCCGTCTTGCTATGCTCAGTAAGTCTCAGACTCCTTACCAGATTAATCAGTAACTGATTTCAGGATCAGGAGTCGAGCGGGGGCTCCCTCTCTTGCACTGAATATCTCGACGCCAAGACGAGAAAATTGTACCAATGGTACAAAATTTTTTGTAAAAGTTCCTAACTAGTATAAAAAGAAATTTTTGTTCCTAACTAGTATAGAAATTTCAAAAATGTTCATCGCAGTACAGTCCGTTAAATTTCATTTAACATTATTAACTTTTGCTGATGTGGACGTTATGCATGTTTATATGTTGATGTGATCGATTATTTAATATTTTTCATTGAAATAGTATATGAAAATTTTACATATATAAAATTGCAATAAAGGCTAAAAATGACACCACCCTCCATCCAAGTTACAAAAATAGCACCAAGTTACAACAAATTGAAAAATAGTACTAAATTATGGTAATTGTCATGTTTATCCTTCTTTTTGTCCTTTTCCTCTTTTCCCTCTTCTATTTTCCCTCCAAAAATTTCCCCTCACCTCTCTCCTTCCCTCCCTCTCTCCAACACGGCAACAACTCTCTCTCTAGCCCAAGTCTCTCTCGTTCCCGGCCTGCCCGAGCTACTGCTGACCCCAAGCTTTCGAGTTGTTGAGCTACCGACAAAGCTGCCCGAGCTGCTGCTGGTCCTCCCTCCTCCTGGTGCTAAGCCTTGCTCCTTCCTCTTGGGGGCCGAGCCAAGCTACCCAAAAGTCTATTTTCGTTCTCAGTTAAATAGGTCCCGGTAAAAGAAAAATAGGCTCCAATAATAGGAAAATAGGTCCCGGTAAGAGGAAAATAGGTCCCGAAGGCCAACGAGCTACCCGAGCCAATCCCGAGCTGCCGAGCCAACCCCGAGCTGTCGAGCCAACCTCGAGCTGCCGAGCCAACCTGCCAAGCTGCTCGAGCGAGTTGCTACTCCTCCCTCCCCCGGTGTCAAGCCATCCTAAATTCAATGTATTTCAATGTTTTTTTAATAAAATCTGATTAAAGTATTGTTCTTCGGGACCTATTTTTCTCTTTTCGGGGCCTATTTAACTGAGAAGAGAAATAGTTTGTCATGAAATCCGACTAACGCATTGCTCCTCAAGACTTATTTTCCTCTTATCGTGGCCTATTTTCCTCTTATCGTGGCCTATTTCTACCTTCTTGGGACCTATTTAATAGAGAAGAAAAATAGAGTTTGTCATGAAATTTAACTGAGACATTTTCTTCGGGACCTATTTTTCTCTGATCGGGACCTATTTTTTCCTTATCGGGACCTATTTAACTGAGAAGGAAAATAGTTTGTCATGAAATCTAACAGAGACGTTGTTCTTCGAGACCTATTTTCCTCTTATCGGGACCTATTTCTACTTTATCGGGATCTATTTAACTGAGAAGGAAAATAGAATTTGTCATGAAATCTGATTAAGACATTGTTCTTCAAGACCTATTTTTCTTTTATCATGACCTATTTTCCTCTTATTAGAACCTATTTCCACCTTATGGGGACCCATTTAACTGAGAAGAAAAATATAGTTTGTCATGAAACCTAAGGCATTGTTCTTCAGGACTTATTTTCCTCTTATCGAGACCTATTTCTACCTTATCAGGACCTAAGGCATTGTTCTTCAGGACCTATTTTCCTCTTATCAGGACCTATTTAACTGAGAAGGAAAATAGAGCTTGTCATGAAATCTGACTAAGCCAGTAGTCTTCATGACCCATTGATCTCTTTGTAACATCGTTAAGAATGATAAATTTCCCAATAAAATACATTAATATCCCAACAAATACATAAATATAATTCCAATAAAATACATTAATATCCTAACAAATACACCACGAGTCTTACACATGCCCTCAAGGGCACCATCCCTCCGATCATTTTCTGGTTGGTCAGACTCATCTGGAAGGTAAAAACCCACTAGTAATTCCAGCACCAAACAGGCTGGCTCAACTGCACTTTCTAGGGCAACAGAAAGTTCCGTCTAAATGTCATTTACTGTTTTCTCATTCTCAAGGGTGAAGTGCAGGAGCCCCGCTGTATCCATCTTCTGGCAAAATTGCACTAACTCGAGACGTGGCTTAACAGTGTTCCCCACACCTTGTGGATTTTCTGTGGTTCCGTTTGGAAATCCTTTGAATAATTCACCGAATTCTCATCTCTAGGAGAGCTGCTTACCTTATTCTCCTTATAACTGTTCTCTTCATCATTGACTAGTTCAGAATTTGCTTGTTGCTGACTGGCTGAAATAGAAGCAATAGCGACATCTTTAAGCTCCTGCACTCGATCCAACATCTCCTGCTTTTTAGCAGCAATAGCAGCCTTTCTCTCCGTGGTCAGCAAAGCGGTTTCAGATTCTTTCTGCTCCAACTCCTCCTCCTTGGCTTCAAGCTCAATGAATTTCTCTTTGAACACGGCATCGAGGCTGTGGAAATGCTCCTGGATCTCCTTCCACTGAACTTTGTCTCCAGAAGAAGCATCCCTTCGAGATTGGAATTCAAGGAATGCCTTGTTGAGCTGCTCCAACAATGGTGACGCAGCACTATCTGCCATGTCTTTCTACTATCGGCTGAATTGATTTTGCAGATCCATTTTAAAAAAAATACTGCATATTGTCTTGGCATTACAAAGCATGCAAGTTCATTGATCATCATGCAATTATATTTGGATGGTTTTTCCTCCACATGATAATTGATTAAAAAAATGATCAAAGCATTGCACAGCATTTCATTTTCTTAATGAAAGTTAAACTAGAATTATAATCAAAATAATGTTGAAACAATAATAATAAACATCACGCATCTGTACAACAAAATAAGAGAATTAAAAAAGTCAAAACTGCCTTTCTAAAGCTAAAGATACTTGATCAATTCTAAACAACCTCCAATCATAAGTCATTTAGAAGTTGAAGAAAAGCATATTAAATTCAATAGAACTTTCACTTCTTGGCCTAGCCCATCACGCAACATTGAGACCAACCAAAGATTGATCTCTTTGATTAGTCCATTGGACCTCTCCAAATTGAAATAGCTATATTATTAGTGCATCAATATTGAAGTTAATTACAAAAATTTGCAATATCTAAATGGAAAGATAGAGCTAATTCGGGTTACAAACACCAACAAAGACATTGAGCTTCTAATTCAAAGTAGGATAGTTCTAGATGCAAAATCCAACTCCAAGCATATGTGAATCCTAACAAACAGAACCCAGTAGAGAGAAAACATACAACTGCGGTTATGAAAAGCTGCATTTTAGTGAACTCACTGGAACACAATGTCTCCTTCAGACAATTAAGCAAGAGACATCTCAATATATGATGCATAAGTAACTATCGAAATTGGAAAACACATATTTCGATAAACAACCTCCCATTAAGATTCTCAATAGTTAATACTAGACGAAATGAACAACTGCATTTTAGGGAACTCGTAGGAACACAACATCTCCTTCAGACACTTGACTAGCCAGGTGACAGCTCGAATGTGATACATAGGACACATCAAAATATAAATATTTAAAACTTTGATGAAATTGGCCATTAAGATTCTTGAAGTTGATACTAGTTGAAGTAACACGAGCAATCAATCCTACTGATCCCTAAATTCTCCATTCATCTCAAAGGTTCAACAAACAGAGGCCTCATCAGCAAATTACTTAAGAAGAGCGCAATGCAGACATATTTGAAAATAGGAGCATAGAGAACAGGAGGGGGAGCTGGATGCTGTACGTGATAGATTCAATGGGAACGTACCATGGAGAAGATACCTCGCTGAAGAGAGAAGATGTGATTGGGAGCCGGCTTGGAGGCTCGACTCGGGGGCTAGAGGGAGGGTGCATAGGGGAGGGCCAGGGTGCTCGGCTAGGGGGGGTGGAGGGCTCGGCTACTCGGGAAGGCTCGGTTGCTCTGGGGAAGGCTAGGTTGCTCGACCTCGGCATCTCCGTGCAAGCGCTCGGGGGCTCCGGGGCAGGCACTAAGGTGCTCGGGGGCTCGGGCTCGGGCTCGGGTGTTCGGGGCAGGCTCGGGCTCCGAATCTGGCTGCTTGGAAGAGAGAAGGAAGAAAGAGAAGAAGATGAATGGCATACAAAGTGGCAGAATGGAGGAGGGAAGGGAGGAGGAAGGGGAAATTAGGGTTGAGAGGTGTGGGGGTATTGTGGGGTTTTTGAAAAAGAATTTTAAAATTGGTGCTACTTTTGTATCTATTTGTAAGTTGGTGTTAGTTTTACAAAATTTTTCCCAAATAGTGCTACTTTAATTTTCCTCTCTATAAGATATATGAAAAATTTTAAAAAATATTTAAAAAATTCTCAAAACTGTGAAATAACAAGATCTTAAATAAGCAAATTTTTAATTTATTTTAATTATTTATCAAATTTTATGAGAAAATTAAAATTTCAAAAAAATTTCAAGATTTTTCATAAATTTTTACATTTTTTTCTTTTTTTTAAATATTTTTGTAAACTATTGTCAATTTTTAAAATTTATATATGTTATTTCAATAAAAAAAAGTGGTTTGCCATATCAGCAAATAAGCACGTATGGCATCCACATCAGCTATCACATCAGCAAAAATTAATGGCGTTAAATAAAACTTAACGAAATGTATTATAAGGAAACATTTTTAAAACTTCTTATACCAGTTAACTAGAAAATTTTCTTTGTAACTAGCTAGGAACTTTTACAAAACTTTTGGTACTATTGGAGCAATTTCCCCACATCAAGACAGTTGAGGAAGTATCGGCGCTGCTCTTGAGTGAGAAGGGATGACGCTCTCATCGTGACTCAACAAAGTATCCGATAGTACAAATTGGTGTAGCCTCTTGTTTTCATCGACATCACCGAAGGGTGGGCGGGGGTGCCGCTCAAGGACAATGGAGTTTGGTCGCTGAGGGAGAGGAAGATCCAGTGGCTACTGGAACCCTAATATCACCAATGCAGAGGATGGGCAAGGGAGAATAGGGTATGGGCCGAGAAATCAATTTTCAAATAGACCCTTCAATCCACGAACTAGTCTATGAATTCGCAAGCTCAACAACCCATCAAACTTTATGGACCTATCATCACACAAGTTCAATAGCCTATCATCATTTGTGGGCCTGTCTGATCAGCGTCCTCAAAGTGGATCAGCATGCTTCTCGGCTAATCATGGCCGACCGTGTTCAAACTTTTCTACCAATTATCAATTGTGTCATCAATTTGGGCACACTGCTAATTGTTGCCCGTATTTCCCCCTCAAAGAAATTTTATAGGTAAGCGTGGCTCATGGAGCATCTTCTAGTGCTCATGATTTGGAGCGATACATTGACTTGGGTGCAACACACCATGTAACTAGATGGTATAGGTTTGCTAGTTATTTCTTTTGGCACATCTCAAATTACTACTTCAGATCGTACTTTTAATTTAAAGATATCTTGTGTGCACCCCAAATTGCTAAAAATTTTCTTTTAGTCCCTAGATTTATTAGAGATAACTCGTACTATTTTGAGCTTCATCATTCGCATTTTTTTGTGAAAGATCTATGCACAAGCTGACAGTTCCTTCGGGGACAGCTTAAGGATGGGCTTTATTGCTTGTAGTTGAGAAACAATGTTCCCTCTGCACCTCAAATCTTTCTTACTACCAACAATTCTAGCACCCTATGGCATCGTCAATTAGGTCACCTGGCCTTTCTTATATAGTTAGTCCTACTTTAAAATTTGTGTCTCGTTATGTCATCAAGGATCGCATATATTTTGTATGTGTTGCATGCTAGTTAGGAAAAATAAAGCGCCTTTCCCTTTGACAATAAAAAAAAGTACTTCACCTCTATCTTTGATCCACACTGATATATGGAGACTGTCACCATTAACTTCTCATACAGGGCATCAATATTACGTCCATCTCCTTGATAACTATAGGAGATTCTCTTGGTTCTTTGTGATGAAGTCCAGGGGCAAGGTTCTAAAAATTTTCCGTGTATTTAGGCTACAAGTTGAAAATTTCTTTGGTTTCCCTAACCTTGTCCGATTTGAACCGTAAAACAATTCAACTAACAACATAAAATCAAAGCCCTTATATAGCCAGAGAATTTCTTTCTCATGATTTTTAGAATGAATTGAAGACAAATGAAATTGCCCATCGCATTTTTTATCCTCATACTCATCAACAAATGGTTACATTGAGAGGAAGCACAAACATATTGTCAATATGGGACTAACTCTTTTAGCCCAATCTTACCCTTCATAGAACTTTTAGGGTTTAGCTTTTGAAACAACCGTTTTTTTTCTAATAAACAGACTTCCAACCAGATCCCTTACCTTTCAATCTCCATTTCAAGTTTTACATAGTACCCATCCTGATTGTAATTTCCTCTGAGTTTTTAGAAGTCTTTGTTCTCCCTATTTTCGTCCCTGTTCAATCACATAACTTAGAATTTCGTTCTTGTCCTTATGTTTTCCTGGGATATCCACCTCAATATCATGGGTATTAGTGCCTTGATCTTGCCATGGGTCAAATTTTCATTACTGGGGTTGTCACATTTGATTAATACTCATCCCCCTTTACTACTCCAACAGCTCTCTCTATTGCATGCAAGGGCATGTCTCATGCTTCCTCACTGCCATCATCATCCTCATTGAACTCCACTAATAACACAAGTTCAAATAATGATAAATTGTTTTCCTTCCCGTTCCCTTACGTGCACCTAATTCATTACCAGTCCCTAATCCACACACTAGTTCATCCTAGATGGTAAGTTCACCTACTAATGAACTTAATGTTGCTAACCGTGAGGATGATCCCTCCTTATGTAGAGATGCTATAGATGCTCTGAAGCAGCGGTCCCATAGACTAGTTACTAGCTCATAGGATCTCACTCTTCCTCCAAGTAGGTTTCATATAAGCAGGCATCCTATTGCTTTCTCAATCACTGCAAATCTTCCAAGACCCTTTCTAAAGCTATAAGGGACCATTGATGGATGGATGCAATGAAGGAGGAATATCAGGCTCTCATGCAGAATAAAACTTGGGATCTTGTTCTAGCTCTTGCTGGCCATAATATCATTGGATGCAAATGGATATACAAGGTCAAACAAAAGTAGGATGGGTCTGTGGAGAGGGTCAAAGCATGATTAGTACCTCGTGGCTTCACACAACAGGAAGGAATCAATTATGCAGAAACATTTAGTCCTGTTATTAAGCCTGTGACAATTCATGCAATTCTGGCTATTGCTTTCTCTCTTCAATGGCCTATTTGTCAACTCGACTTGAAGAATGCATTCCGTCATGGTTTCTTGAAGGAAGAAGTGAATATACAATAGCCTCTCGGCTTTGTTATTTCCAGTCGGCGTAATTTTGTGTGTTGTCTTTGTAGAAGTCTATATGGACTATAATAAGCCCCCTGACCCTAAGTACCTTTCTTTAGAAGCTAGGATTTCAAGGATCACAAGCTGACACTTCTCTATTAATCCTCCTATATGGTGTATTTCTTAGTCTATGTTGATGATATAATTTTGACAAGAGCACCAAATATGCCATTCTCAAAGATTATGGCTTCTCTTTATCGATAGTTCTCCCTGAAGGACTTGGGGCATCTTCACTTTTTCCTTGGAATTGAGGCTTGTTATGGCAATGATGGCCTCCATCTCACTCAGTCTTAAGTATATTTATAATATCCTTGATCAGAGTTCAATGCTCGATTGCAAGCCTGTCAGACTTGAGAAGTTTCTTACCTAGGTAGCCATAAGGGCTATAGGCATGTAGAATGCATAACTTGGGACTTTAATCGTATTTGGATTTTGAAGTAGCTGCTACTTGTTTAAGGACTAGTCTTAAAGTCGACAAAAAAAGAAACCTTTTGTTTACCTAAAGGACTATGATACTATCTAGCTAGGTTCGCTTAGTTGTTTGTCTTCAATGAAAGTTTAAATTTGGAGGTCTTGTTACATTCGAAAAAGCCAATCGACACGCCCGAAATCTGTATCCATCCTTAAATCTAATCATTTGTTTGCTTGCACATTTTAATTAGCAAAGTAGGTTAACCTATTTGAGATTCAAATCAATGGTCCAATATCAAAAAGATAATCAAGGTATGTGTCATAGCATGACATCGTCTGTCCTAATCTAAGTGTGGAAAAATAAAGGGTTCCACTAGCATTGAGGTTACATGAAGCCATGATCTCTCTCTCACACTACCCACCCCGTACAGTTGTGCGTTCGAATACATTGAAATTCCCAGCTTGCCTAGATCACAAAACAAGCAACCAAATTGCCTAGGGAACTAATCTACAAAATTCTAAAGTGAGGGACAAATTTGTGAAATATGCACAAAATCTCCTAACCGATGGACTATTATGTGAAATTCCTAAAATGAGATACTAATGTGAAAAATTTTCCACAATGAAGGATTGATGTGCAAAATGTCTATAGTATGGGACTGCAAATGGCCTAAAACGAGTAACAAACATGCAAAATGTCTTAAGTTAATGATTGGAATGCAAAGTACCTAAAATGATGGGCTAATATGCAAAATACCCAAAGTGAAGGACTAAAATACGAAGATGTTGTAGACACTTGATTTTGACCTGATCAAACTCCATTTTATTCCCATTTGTTTCCCATATTTTAAAAATGTATTTTGATTATTTATTTTCATTTTTTAGTTTTCATTTTATTTCATATTAAGACAGAAAATTTTAAAAAATGAAAAAAAAAGTGAATAGTGCTTGCAAGCACTATTCATCATCTTCAACGTCTCTTTCACCCAGGCTGAAATCTTGCATGGGCCACGGGCCTTCCCAGCCGAACACGGCCAGCCAATGATAGCCACGATGAAGCCTGCTTCCCTCTCCGTCGAGTTCTCGACACCGTCCCGTTCCTGATGCAATCTCATTCCCGATCCCTCTCGCGATCCCTCTCTCAGGCAATCTCAGTTTCTCTATCTTCCTTTTGGCCGCTGCCATGAGGCTACTAGATCCGTTTCATGCACTCCAGCATTGTAGTTTTGCCCGTGTTGCTGCTGACGAGTCGCCTTTGTTAACTTTCCCGAGCTTCTCTTGGCCACTTTCTCTCCCTCTTCAAACTCTCTCAATAGAAGCCCCGAGGTCACTGGACTGACTGCTGTGCACGGCACCACTGTTTTGACTAGCCACTCATCGCCTTACCTTGTCAGTCACCTCTCCTATACTGTCCCGACCGCCTCTCTTAACTTCCTGACCTCCCTCCTCACTCTACCTCCATCTTTACTACCTCCTCTGTTCTTTGTTTCTACTGTACATCCCATTCCTTTTATTTTATTTTAATATATTTTATTCATTTCTCCTTTTCAACCCCAAACGTTCATGTGTGTTACAATTCAGCCCCTACAGCATTTCCTCTATAAATAGATATCCCATTTATTTGCAAGAGGACACATATCTTGAATACACATTGAAGAACACTCTTCCACATACTCTCCCGCATGTTTCTCATTCAACATAACTTCTGCATTCATCCATTCCCATAATATTCATCCACCAACCACATTATATCATCCATTCCATCTAATATATGCCCACATACTCACTCTTCATCAAAGCATACTTGAATGGTCTCATGGGTTTAGCAAATTCAATGACACATTCTCATCCCAATCTCATCCATCTCCACGATCGTCATCAAGCCTGAGTCCGACAATGAAGCGAGTCCGAGTTCTGCTAACTCTTCGACATCATCATCGTCATCGTCACAGTTGGAGGTATAGTTTCTTAATCGGGATTTAGGCCATATTCTTGTAAATAATATTTTTTTCTTTCTTTTGAAATAAATATTTTTTTTGTGAAAAATACAAAATACAAAATTAGGATTCATGATTTCATGAAGAAAAATGGAAAGCAATCCTAAAAAAAATGTAAACTTGTTAGTTAGGATTTTTAAGTGTAAATATATATTGTTCATCTTTCTTAAGGAAGAAATATAAAAATAATAAAATGGAAATGAAAAGAAGGTTGAAAAATAAAAGAGACAAAAAAAATTTCCATAAGAAAATTGGGGAATGACTAGAAAATGGGTTGTCCAAAAATTGTGATGATGAAGTGAATCGCTTAAAGTCGGATTTCAAATTTTTGTTTATCAGCTTGACCAATTTTTTTGAAAATTTATGATCAGCTCCGGGGTCAATATCTGTTTTAAAGTGGGTCTAAATGTTTCCTAGGGTTTAGGAGTTCATCCTTGAAAATTTCGGATCATTTTGGATTGATTCGAGTCTTCTATCGACTTTTTAAAAATCAGTCCATCACTATTTCTATTTTTTCAGCTTTGTTTCTGATGCTTCTTGTGTGTTTTAGAATGCTCTTAGGTGTTGTTGGAATTTATGGCTCCATTTTTGAAAATTTCGGATCGATTTGGATCTTCTGTCTACTTAAAAAAATTAGTACAGCACTATTCCGAATTTTCAAGCTCTGTTTCCTTCTTGTGCATTTTAGAATGGTCTTAGGTGTTATTAGAATTTAGGGGTCCACTTTTGAAAATTTCGGATCTTTTTGGATCAATTCGAGGTCTTTTATTGACTTTTTGAAATCTATCCAATCCCTATTCCAAAATTCTCATATCTGTTTGTGGTGCATTTTGTGAGTTTTAGAGTGGTCTTAGGTGTTGTTAAGGTTGAGGATCGGTGCAAATCCCTTATTCAAATTTTCCAGATCAGTTTTGAATATTTTGTGCCTTAAAATAGTCAAGTGTTTTTGAGATCTAGAGGATGATCCTTAAAAATATTTTTTCTTGCAATATTCTAGGGCAACCCGAGTTATTTTAAAGGTCCTGAACGATTTAATGCAATTTTTACGATTGACTATCTCTTTTTTAACTAAACAAAATTTTTCTTGAGGCAAATAAATTCGTTGTACTTGACTTTATCAGTGTAAATATTAGTGGAAGCATTTTCATTTGTGTATTGCCTTGATTACATGTGGGTTGGGAAATGTTATGCATTTGAGTGAACCAATGTAAATGGATGGGTAGTGAGAGAGAGATAATGATAGATGTATGTAAACTCAATAATAATGAAAACACTTATTTTCCAAACTTAGATTAGGACAGTTAGTGGCATGTTAGGGTCATGATATGAATTATCAAATTTCTATCTGGACCATGGATTCGAATTTCGACCAGGGAAATAATTGGATAAATTATAAACGACCTAAACTTAGGGATGAGTACCAAGTTTGGGTATATTTTGGCTCTCAAACTTCAACATACAAAACAGAACCTCCGAACTCAAATCTCAGTTCCAAGACCGACAAAAAAAACCTAGATGGCTAGTATCATGATCACTTAGTAACTTAGGCGAATCCGACCCCGATTTAAAATCCCAAGTTAGGCCTCGTGCATGCTTCAATCGATTCTTCCTCAAGTCATAACTTTGGATGTCCTAACTAAAGGGCTAATATACTAAATGCCTAAATCTAAAATGAGGGACTAATTCACAAAATATCTAAAATGAAGGACTAATTCACAAAATATCTAAAATGAAGGACTAATATGCAAAACATGTTTAGTGAAGTACTTGTACGTTTGGGCAAAAAAAATGTACTTGTATGCAAGGTGCCTAAAATGGTGGATTAAGATACAAAATTTATGAGATGAGGGAGTAATTATGTACGTTCAACCTTAACTACCGCATCAATGCTTGAGACCAGAGATCAAGAACTAAAGAACAGAGAGAACAAATATGAAGTGAACCAGAAAAGCAGCAGTGCTTTGGAACCCTAAGACCCAAAGTTAAAAGCTAAAGAATAGCTATAAACAAGTTTTAGACAATCACAAAATAGTGCAGGAAGTGATAGCCTTAAAACTCGAAGTCAAAAGTGCAACAAGTAACATACTTGAAACATGAGGTTGAAAGCTAAAGAACGGCTAGAAATGAACCTCAAACAATTGCAAAACGATGCAGCAAGTGATAGCTCTAAGCCTAATGGTATGTTTGGTTGGGTGGAATAGGATTGGGAATAGATTCTATTCCCCATACTATTCCAGTGAGCTAAACAAGTGAGAATTATCCAATTGGAATAGAGGAGGAATAGATTAGGTTTTGTATTCCTTATGAAACTATATGGAATAGATATTCCTATTAGGAGTAGCTGTTGAAATGTCAAGAATGCCCTTCCTTTTTTTAGTTATTTACTACTCATGCCATTCTCGTCGAACAGCCTAACCTGACGGCCAGCATAGCTAGTGGTGAGCTTCCAGTGGCGAGCACAGCGTGCAATGAGCTCAGCCGTGCCTCTTGTCCTGCAACGAGAGTCCGACTAGCACAATTGGCGTTGAGTGTTTGGTAGGGCTCGTCGACGGGGGCTTCCTCTCTCTCTCTCTCTCTCTCTCTGTGGTTCGACATGGGAGCTTGATGGTGCCACAGTGGGGCTCATCGATGGGGTCTGACAGCGGCTCAAGGGCGAAGGCTTAATGATGGCTTGAGGGTGGGGCCTCGATTGTGGGGGCTTAATTGCGGGGGCTCAAGGCTAGGGGCTCCCCATTCGCATTTTTGGGGAGGGGTGGGAATGGGTTTGGGGAAGATGATGAACAATGCCTAGTGGCACTTTTCACGACTCTCTCTCTCTCTCTCTCACACACACACACAAAATTTAAAATCTTAAGGGTAAGTATGTCGTTTTATTTTTAAATACTCTATTTATTATCTGTTTATTCCCTCCAACCAAATAAAATACTTTTACTCCTCATTTAGCTTTATTTTCCACACTATTCCTAGTCTCTATCTATTCTATTCCAGCGAACCAAACGCACCATAAATCTTCTTTTAGACTGAAGGGATAGAATTTCACACAAGTTGTCGAGAGTAATATCAAGAGTTTTCTTTTTTGATTTTGTATTTCATATCCTCTGAAGTGTAAGAGTACATTCATATATATATAGATATATAGACCTCTCAAAGAAACCCCACATTAAATACATAAGAAAACAAGAAAAACATTAATTTCATTCTTGGAAATAAGACAACTACCTAAATAGCATGCTTCCCCATAATTTCAAAATTTGACTTTTTACATGATAGTTTAAATCACCATCAACTCCATTTATTGATGTCCCCACCAACTCTATTTATTAAAAAGTTTTGACTTCCACATCAGCACCTCATATACTCTTTTGTGATTTCCAATCAGACTTTTGTGACTTTGGCCTGTGAAGCTTGGACTTCTCATGATCAAAAGTTTCTATAAACTTTTCTGAGGTTGCCTCCACATCAGTCTCCCCCACTATTGAAAAGCTCGACCTCGAGTATATTGGAAACTCTAGATACAATGGTTCCTTGGAGTCAAAATAAGGGAAAATATCCGAAACATGTACAAAAGATACCCATGGACTCTAGAAGGTCAACAACATAGGCATTGTTGTAGCTGCCCATGGGAAGCCTTTCCTTTCATAGAAAAACCATCACCATGCCACCTTCTAAGAAGAGCTTCTCTTTGTGGTGGTTGTCAGCAACTTTCTTGTACTAAGCATTTGTAGCTTCTAAGTTTTTCTTGACCTCCTCTTGCACCGACTAGACCTGCTCCACCATGTTTTCAACTCATTACTAGCTTTAAATGACTTTGGCAACTTGATTAAATTGGTAGCTTGTCTCAAAACCTTTAAGTAAACTATTGAGAAAGACGATCTTTCAGTACTATAAATGACACTGTTATAAGCAAACTCTGCTTGGGTTAGAGTAAAGTCTTATTGCTTCGGTTTATCACCACAAATGCTACGAATCATGTTTCTCAGAGTCCTATTTATTGACTTGGTTTGTCCATCCGTTTGAGGATGTGGTGCTACTAAACTTCGAGGATGTGGTGCTACTAAACTTCGAGGATGTATCAAATATATGCCATAAGGTGAGCCATAAATGGCCAATAAACCGAGAGTCTCAGTCTAATACAATGGACTTGGGAACCCCATGCAAATGAACCACCTCCTTGAAGAATAACCGAGCTACATTTGATGCATCCGATATTCTTCTACATGGTATGAAGTGCGCCATCTTCTAGAACCTGTCAACAACAACACGAAAACAAAGTCTGTACCTCGCTAAGTTCAAGGAAGACCTGAAAAGAAATTCACAGATAAATCCTCCCAAATATTTTTAGGAACTCGTAGTGGTAAGTAGAGTCCGTTTGCATGTGCCCTGTAGACATTTGGCAAACTTCCCACTTGCTCACGAACTTCTCCACATCAAGCTGCAGCTTGGGCCAATAAAATCTTTATGACATTTTAGCCATGGTCTTGTCTCTCCCAAAATGTGCATCAGGACCTCCCCCATTTAAATCCTGAATTAACTTCTCATGAAGAGATGATCGAGGAATGCTTAGCTGATTTCATCGCATAAGATAACCTTCATGAATGTGAAACTCTCCAGCTGCTTGTGACTTTGGATTTTAGATCAAACATCAGCAAAGTCCTCATCTTCAGAATATTGCTTCTTCAACTCTTCAAATCCTATAAGTTCAATCCTCAATTTAGTCAATAGCGCAGCATGTCTACTCAATGCATCAGTGACCTTATTGCTTGGACTAGACTTATGCATCATCTTGAATAGGAACTTTCATAGAAAACCTGACTACCGAGCTTGCATATTGATATCTTCTTTTGGCTAGTTAGATATTTCAATGCTTGGTGATTATAATACAAAATGAACTCCTTCCCGATGAGGTAGTGCTCCCTATGCTTCAAGGAGCAAAAAATGGCATAAAATTCTTTATCGTACATAGACCAACGTCTTTGGGCATTATTCAACTTCTCATAAAAGTAGGCCATGGTTTTTTTTTTCTTGTGACAATACAGCTCCGATTCCACCACCACTTGCATCACATTCTACCTGGAATAGATTTTCAAAGCAAGGTAAAGCCAAGATAGGAGCAGAACTCAACTTCTCCTTTATTAGTGCAAAGCTATCATAAGCTTCTTTTCCCAATTGAGCCTTCTCTTCTTCAAACATTCTATGATAGGGGATATAATGGTTCTAAAAGTACAAACAAACCTTCGTAGAAGGTACCTAACCCATGAAAACTTCGAGCCTCCCCAATGGCCTTTGGAATGGGCCATTCTCGAATAGCTTGAACATTTTCATCATCTATTTGAATTTCTTCAGACCTTACAATATCACCAAGGAACAACAACTTTGATGTCATGAAACTACACTTCTTAAGGCTCAAAATAGCTTGTTTATTCGTAAAACATTTATAACTTGAAATAGCTTATCTAGATGCTCCTAATGTGACTTGCTATATATGAGGATGTTGTCAAAGTATAGGACCACAAAACAACCAATAAGCCCAACTCAAGCCAATGCAACTTAAGGCACCCATGGGTCCTCTAGGTTCAACTCCTAAGCACCCAGATATCTACTTCCATTATCAAAAGGTCATCCTCAATTCCCTAAGGTCTCTCTCAATTTTTGGATGTTAGCACATCGAACTTTGGTCCTTCAGACTCAGTGTAGCCTAGAGCTCAACCTGAACTAAGCTCTATCGATTCAATTCTCTAAACTCAAGTCGATTCATCTATACTTCTATAAGCACACCCAAATTCTCTTAAGTTTCTAAGACTCCCTCGAGCTTCTCTCGATTCCTAAAGGTCTCCCTCAACCCTTCATGGCTTCTCCCAGTTCCTAGAGGGTCGCCTTAATTCCTCCCATCTCCTTTCAACTCCTATTAGCTTAAAACCTCGAATTATGGCTCTACGATTGCCCTAATGCGACTAAATGCAAGTTACTAATGACCATGTGAAACAGGTTATAACATGTCCCTAACTAAACATGTCCAAATAAAATAATTATAACGTCCATATAACATCATGCAATAATTAAATTGCAACAAGACATCAGCTACAACATGCTAATAGCAAACATCACAAATACATTGCATTGAATAACAACCAAATAGCCAAGAGAGCTCATTAACAGTATGTGCTTCAGGTTTATTGCATAGAATAGCAAGGTCACCAGATGCGGCTCATTAACCACTTATGCTTACAACAATGCAGCAAAAGAATAACTACAAAATAGCAAGCAATAGCACATGCTAGCTCAATGACAGCTCCATACACAGTTTTTGCATTTTACAATCTTTTATGAATCAATAAAGCAAGCAACAACATATTTCAACCTTCCAATAGTCCAATACAATAAGCTTCGACAACAAACATTATAATGTAATAGTCTTCTACTCATTTGCAACTTGACACAACAGATTTGTAACATCAAGGCCACCTAACATAGCAAAAGAAATGTAGCCAAATGATATAGCAGTGCAACTCAAAGTTCAACAAAATCTTAAGGAAGGCAACCTCATCTAGTCATAGCAACAAAAGGAGTTGAGTCAGCCAAACAGAATTACAAATATAATGCCAAAATGTAGCAAAAATCTGTATGACATCATAAACCTCTTACCTACTGACTAACGGCTTCAATACAGATTGAGATAGTCCAAAAATGTCGAGGTGAATCAAGGGCAGCTTGAGTGGTAGAAGTAGAAGTTCTATCAGGGCAAGGAAGGCACTAGAAATTATGGTTCAAGAGGACAGTTCTTGGAGGCGGAGTAAGAAACTCACTCAATCCACCAAAGTCAGCTTCATGAACTCTTACTCATTTTCTAGTTCACCTAAATGTCTTTGAGGCCTAATTGGATTCGTTGAATTCCTGCAATTTTGTTTCAGCACTCAACATGCCACAACTCATGATCTAAACTAGCAAACCCACCTTCCGGTCATCTAAGAAGCGTAAAATATATCAGACATGGACAATATATGAACAGGATTGAGCAACTACTACAAGAAAGGCAATGAGGGCAACCGAACAAAGCACATATGCCAACACTTTAATTTCATCATAACAAGTAAGAGTGTGGTAAATGCCATACTTCCATGGACCATTATTGAGGCTAACAATGAAGAATGCCACCGAAAGACAACAAATAGAACTAAATGATTAGTGCTAATACAAGGAACAATTATGTGGGAGTAATGAGAATATAGAATAAAGCATGGCCTCGAGAATGGAATAATAGAGAACTAGGAACCAAGCGATATTAGATACTTTGACTAGGTTTATGGCACAATAACTAAACTAACTACCAACATGTGGACACGACACAAGACCAAGTGCTAAACATGATTAAAAAGCCTCAAGGGAGACATGATGAACCAAACCAGCTTCAAAATTGGTGTTCCTACCTTAGCATAAGGCAAGACTGAACAGTAACAACACAAGCAAGGCAACCAAAGCTAACAAAATCCTGCGACCGAGCCGCTTCTAGTAGCATTAAGAACTTACAAGCGTAATGGAACATACAAACTATGAAAAATTATCCAGTCAATGTAGAGCCTACCAACAAATACCAAAATCTCTTAGGCCTAGTCAAACATAGAGCAAGTTATTAAACGCAATCTCCCGTACATTCAAGTGATTGAGTAATTCGAAATGCTTTAGACAATCTCAACATGGGCTTGATAGAAAACATGGAATGACAGATCAAACAATCCCAAACATCACTCATAGATCTTCTCAAATCTTTGGCCTATCGGTCTTGTTTCCTTTCACACAAAGAACCAATCATGATCTTGTTGATCATTCCAAGGGACTAGGATGTAAGGCAATTATTAAAAGTGAGTTAACCCATGATAGTACGACATTGTCGATTAGAAAGCCTTCCATCCATTTTAACAACCTCAAATACCAATAAGATCAATTGACCAACATCCAGTTAAAAGGTCCCAAGATCATAGACCAAACAAGGATATTCAAACATCATCTTTAGACCCCATTTAATCATCAAACAACAACAAAATGATCAAACTTAGCCCAGGAAATCAAACCAAAATGGAGCCCTAATTTAACTAGTGAATAACCCCAAACCCATGGACAATCTTACTTTAATACCACTAGTTATTCAACCATGAATCTGGATAAAACAGTCTGGAAACATTGAGAAATCACTCAGTAAAATGTAAAGAGTCATTGGAGACTTTTACCTGACTTACCTAGCTAGGATGTGCGGTAGTTGAGAGCACTGTTTGGCGGACAAATGGGCGTGATAGCAAGCCACAGAGGTTCCTTGAGCTTGGATTTGGATAAGGGGAGTTTTGTCTTGGATAGATTTGTGGAGCCGGTTCGAGGAGAAGAGAGTGCAATTGTGAAGGATGGTGCATCAGTAGTTTTTCAATTGGGGGGAGGGGGGACATCAGCGGCACGTGGAGAAAGTTTGGGGTGGAAGTGTCACGGCCTAGAGAAGGTTATGGCCAGAAGGGGTTCGGGCTGAGGAGGTCTGATGGAGGGCTTTTAGTTGGAGCTATGGGTTCGGCAATGGCAGTAGAGGATAGAGATTGTGGAGGGCGTGACCGGATCAGGGAAGGAGTGTTGCCAACCAAGAGCTGAAGGAGGAGCATTCTCTGTTCATGAGCTAAGCTCGATGAAGAAGGCTGGAGCTGTGGGTTCGGCAATGGTGGTCGGAGATGGAGATTGTGGAGGGTGTAACCGAAGGGAAGGAATATTGCCCGATCACGAGCTGAAGGAGAAGCCTTCTTCGTTGGTGAGCTGAGACCGAAGAATAAGGCCCAACCTACGGAGAAACTCTTGGGTGGAGCGGTGGTACCACGTGGCAGCGCCAGGTGGTACAGCCGTCCACTGAAGCGCTGACATGTGTCAGTGCTGCGTCGCCACGCGGGCAACCACATCAGCGACGCTGACACATGTCAGCGCTTTAGTGGGCGGCTGTACCACGTGGGCGCTGCCACGTGGTACCATCGTTCCACCAAAGACTTTCTCCAACCTACAGGGCTCCTCCATTCCTATATACACCTCATTTTTTATCCTAAAAGTACTTACACTTTAATTTTGAGAAAAAAAAATTGAGTAAACATGTACCGATATTTAGAAATAAAATTTACTATCCATTTAGAGTCAACATGGAGCAAGTTTCAAGTTATGGTTAAGAGTGCTGACTTGGCAACAATTTGATCGGTTTCAATTTGAAACCGGTCAAGTTAATTGTCAGAGAGAAAAATATGATTTTCAATTTGAAATTGTCGAATTTGTCGAGTTGAATTAATCTTGTTTGGTTTTATTTGAAAAATTATAACTACTTATTGGGAGGTTCAAATTGAACAAAACCAATTTCATTTGAATTTAAACTTATTGAGGATCAAAGGAAAAATATAACACTGTATCGAGAAACCAAGAATCGGTACAGAAAAATAATGATAATGAGTGAAAAATGATGAATAAATGAAAGGAAGAAATGAAGTGAAAATATCAAAAAATAAAAAAGGGAATTAAATAGGGTTTGAGGAACGGTAAGGGCTGAGGGCAGCCCGCGAAAGAAAGGGGGAGGTGATTAGCCATGACAGCCAAGCCCCCCATCGAGCACCTCAGAGGCCTCCACCGGCTGCTCCACTACCACCAAAACACCGCGGCCACCCCTGCCCAAGCCCGTTCTCCACCACCATTGAGCACACTGGCCCCGACGACGCACAACCGACTTGTTGATTTTGCCCAAGACCTTCACGGGCGCCTTCGATTGTTACAATGCGCCGCCAGCGCCACCAAGCACTTCTCCAACGAAGCCATCAGTGCGAGCCTCCTCTGCTTGAATGACCACCATCCCGAATGTCCATCGCGCGACCCATGGCTGAATCGAGCTCTGCCTGTGTCTACTTTCTCCCCGCGAACCATCATGGAACCAAATCGCTAAGCAGCTGAATGCGTCCCTGATGCTGAGCTCCTGCAGGTCGCACCTCCCTTGCCGGCCCTGGCCTTCACAGTCTCGAGGGTGCCCTAGCTTCATTGCACCCTCCTAGGTGAGTTAGGTAACGCTCCTACCAACCAATGTAGTCAAAAGCGTGCGCCCCTGTGCCTAGGAGCATGGGGCGCGGCGAGAAGAGCCCTCGGTGCCTCTGGTTGGCTGAGTCGAGGCGCCTTTAGTGAGGCGCACTTGAGGGGCGCGCCTCTGCGCTTTTTTTCCAGGCGCACAAGCGATTGCCTGTTCGCTTAAGGAAAGCCAGGCACTATCAGCCCACTAGGCTGATATTTCTTTTAGTGGGCTTGGGCTTGGGCTTGAGGCCTTCTTCTCTAAGCCCACCCACTTAAAAAAGACTTAACAGAAGGATTAGGGCTATTTTCATGTTCTGTGCTTTTTGCCGTGCTTCTTCTTGCTGCCATCTCTCCCTTCTTTTCCGCCTTTGTCTTCCAAGTTCCAGCTCGCTCTCGAAGCCCTGTTGCCTGCACTACTGCTGCGGTTCTGCTTCTTCCGTTCTTCTGCTGCGGTTCTGCTTCTTCCATTCTGCTTCTTCTGTTCTGCTTATTTTGTTCTGCACCTTCTATTCTACTTCTTTTGTTCTGCTGCTGCTGTTCTGCACCTTCTGTTCTGCTGCTGCTGTTGTGCTTCTTCTGTTCTGCTGCTGTTTTGCTTCACTATTGCACTGCCATTGCTACACTGCTGCTGCTTCTGTTCTGTTGTGGGCTGCCTTGCTTCTGTTCTGCACTGCTGCACTGCGACACTGCACTGCTTCTGTTCTGCTATGGGCCGGCTGCCTTGCTTCTGTTATGCATTGCTGCACTGCATTGCATTGCTTCTGCACTATTCTGCTACCCTGCTCAGTGCTTCTTCATTTATGCTTTTATGTTTTGCTTCTAGTTATTTTGAACTACTTGTTTGTTTGGTGTCTAAGTTTCCTTAAATACCTAGTTTATTTGATGGATAATGAACCATTAGTTGGAAATTGCTAACAAGAATAGTAGAAATAATCCCTTCATATAAGATGCGCTTTAGTTTACTCAGGCGAGCACTTTTTTTGCGCCTTGCGCCTTGCGCCTTAGGCGATACGGAACCTTGTGCGCCTTGGGTGCGCCTTTCGCTTTTGACTACCTTGCTACCAACTCGACTCTGTGTTTTACCCGTTCACCGCTCTACCTGGTTAACAGAGGTTATCATGCTCGGATTTTGGATGCTCATCCATGGTCGAATCCTTTTTATTGCTGCTCGTTATTAGTCGAATGCCCTCTGCTGATGGGTGTTGTTGAAACAAGTTTTACTGATCGGTCCTTAGCTTGCTATTGAAGTCCTCGGTTCGTTTAGGTCTACTTTTCGCTTTAGGATAGTGTGTTGGATGTGTGTAATATGCTGTCACTGCTTGAGAGGTCATTTCACTTATTCGATCGTTGTTATTTCCTCTTCCTGTTTTGTGGCTAACTTTGTCTGAAAGGTAACTATTATGCTACTTCATGGCTGGTTGTACTGCCGCTGTAGTTGTTCATTGTTGTTGCTAAACTATCTAAATAGAAGTTAGTATTGTGTGGAGGTTTAATTGTCTGTTACGCTGCCGTTGGAGTAGTTTACACGCTGACATTGTGCTGGGCCGAAGTAATAGCTGTTCTGGAGGCTTTGCTATCTGTATTGATAGTATATAATCCGTTATAGGTGGTGACCCGTGCTGCTTTGAAGTTAGCAATCAGATTATTGCTGATGGGTCAATTTACATAGATAATGAGTATTGTTTTGTGAATAAAAGAGTAGTTTCCTGGCGGTCTGCTACTGATAGATGCTATCAGTTGCTGTAGTTCCTATTCTATAGTACTTTTGGTGCTGTAACTTGCTGTTAAGTGCTGTCCAACTGCTGTACATTTCTTTTTCTGCTGCTTTTTGGTTGCTGATTCACTGTTTTATTGCTGTTATACTGCTGTTTTGTTGCTAGTGAGTGGGATTGCTGCGGTGTTTGCCGTTAACAAGCTGGGAAAATTGTTTCGCTGCAATTTTCTTGCTGTAGTTATTGCTTCACTGCTGTATCAAAGAGCTATCATGTCGTAACTGATGGTATCAAACTGCTAGAAGGCTGGAATAAGCTTTTGTTTGCTGCATCTAACCAATCGAAAGCTAAGTATAGCTTTCCATTGGTTAGATGGAGTGTCATAATTCAACTTGTTAAGCTAGCGGGTGTTGAAGAGACCGTGAAGAGACTTAGAACAGCTGATCTGGTGAGCTTGGGAGCTGAACTGGGGAGTTTTTGTTAATTGCTTTCAATTTACTTCTATTATTTTCTTTGAATTTCACATCTAATTTCGATTTGCCTAACTTGATTTGTTTGCTTGGTTTATTGTTTACTTTTAATTGAATAAGATCCTCGTGAGAACAATCTCTTACTCTTTCACTATAGTACTTGAATAATACATACACATGTGTGGCTTTTGGTTATCAATACCTACGCGCCTTTTGGATGAGAGAAAGTGGCAACTATAAAAGGAGCTTAAGTGGCAATTAAGGGCGAATCAAGTTGTGTCCATCATTTTTTCATGTATTACATTATTTTGGATTAAAATGCTGGATTTAGGCTTGGTGTAGCTTGCCTTAATCATTTATTTATTTATTTATTGTTTGTTTAATTTAATTGCTTGCGTTTAGATAGATTAGGGTGCATGAATGTAGGTTGCTAAATAGTTTTAGATTTCACGCTTCATTTTAGGCATGTTAATGGTGACGCACCGATGAATTAATCCATTCATGATGAATTGGTTAGTCATATCCTAAGTGGCTCGAAAATTTGAAACTCGATCGGGTTAGAAATTACAACTTTCTTTATGATGTGTTTTGAAAACTTTTATGATGTCTGAAGCCAACAATTCTCACAACACTAGTGCTTTAGGGACAGCTTAAAAATGTCATTGATACTTTTTGACTATATTGCTAGTATGAGAGTAGATAAGAGTATGAAGTTTGATATCCTAACAAAGAGAGATTTTATTTACAAGAGCTAGTTAAGAAAAATCATATATAACTACTCCAAGGGAAAAAAACATGTGCGAGAGTGAAAAGACGTGCTAAGGCTTTGAGCACCATTGTATGGGCTTGAGCGTCATTTAGTGCGAAAGCATACGCAGTAAAGTCCGACATGTTCTTGTGGTAGAAAAAATAGTCCATCTATCAAAGCTTAAGGATAAACTCGTATGGATGTCTCAACATCTAATTTCATGGACCAACTAAAACATGAGCCATTGGTTGATTTCTTGCTATTGCGGGCCTAGCATATGGATGAGACATCCAAAGTTGTGCACCACAAATAAAAAAGGAGTGAGAAAGAAATGAGCGAAAATGTAAAAGACAATGTCTTTGTGATTTTTTGAGTCTCTTCATGTGATTGACCAACTTTGTTTCTAATTGGGTGCTTAAACTGTAGTAAGAGTAGTTACACTAACACAACACGGATTAAGACTAATTTTTTAAGAAAATTTTGACATCAAAAGTGATGAGCAATCGAATTGAAGATTGGGTGGAAGGTGGAGAATTATGAAAATAATTGATGGATGGGTGGATTGTTGCATGTTTTGTTAGATCCTAGAAGAGCTTGCGTGAAGGTGTATTTATAGTGCTTGGAGGATATCTTTAAGAATTTTCTTTTATAATCTATCATTTCCTCCTTCCAATCATGAAATGTTCTTTCTTTCCATGCTAAATTGAATCGAAATATTTTCCATCCCAAATCTTTTTTAATTAGCAAAGAAATATTCTTTGTAATATTTGGTTCGATGGACTCTGATTTGGCGCAAAATCTGTAGAAGTTCACTGCTGAGATGAGCCGTGGTCCCTCTTCTTTGTCTCTTTGTTTAGTTGTGTCGTGGTCCCAATGCTCTACTCTTTTGATCAGCTTCATTTCTTCATTCGAGATTCATCTTTAAGGCTCGATTGGCTTTCATATATGCACCTAATTCAATTCCAACTCTGTTTGTTAAAGAGGAAAAGATTACTAAATCAAGTGTGGAAATTAAGTTAAACTCGAACAATTCGCTTAAATCTAGGTCGAAAAGCATGTAAATAGTTAGTCTTTACACATAGTTAACATGCCCTCAAAACTAGATTTTTGCCCATCCTCAAGTAAGACACTTTAAACTTAGTGCAAGTTAGCAAAGCACACAAGAATTTCTGCACTCAACTGGAAAGATTTGGCCCATTAGAGTTCGCAGGAATGATCCTTCACCTTCCACCCTATCTTCAATTCGATCACTCCCTACTTTTGATGTCAACATTTTAAAAAGAATCAGTCCTAACTTGTGTTGTGTTAGTAACCACTCATACTAAAAGTTCAAGCACTCAATCAGAAATAAGATTGGTTAAGTAAACAATCAAGAGACTTTAAACAATCACAAAGACACTACCTTTTGCATTTCCGCTCGTTTCTTTCTCATTCTCTTTTTTGTCGTGAACGGCTTTGGGTGTCACGTCCATAAGTTAGGCCAACGTAATGAGAAATCAACCAATGGCTCCCATCTCAATTGGTGTAAAGTATTAAGTATTGAGACAATCTTACGGGTTTATCCTTGAGCTTCCACACATGCATTATTTTGTCCACCATGAGCATATATTGGACCTTATTGTATATGGTTTTACACTAAATGACACTCAAGTCTGTACAGTGGTGTTCAGTGTATTGGCACATCTTTTCACTCTAGCAAATATATGTTTTTTTCCTCTTGCAGTTTTTTATGATTTTTCTTGACTAGATCATGCAAATAAAATTTTTCTTTCTTTGGTAGGATATCAAACTTCATGTTCTTACCTCCTCTCATGTTAGTAATACAACCAAGAAATATCAAAATTTTAAGTCATCCCTAAAATAAGAGTGTCGTGAGAAATACGAGGGTTCATGCATCGTGTAATTTTTCAAAACACATCATAAAGCGAATTGTAATTTCTAATTCGATCAAGTTTGAAATTTCCAAGCCACTGATTATCTTCACAAAACAAGGACCAACCAATTTATCATGAGTGAGTTAATTCATTAGTGTCATTCATCCAACATATGGTAAACCAAACATGAAACCTAGGCAAACTAACAACCTAAATGCATGCAACCTAATCTATCTAAATGCAAGCAATCAAATTAAGTAAACAAGAAAAATATAAATGTGCCCCAATCCTAAATCCTGCATTATAATCCAAAATAAGATAATGTATGAAAAAATGAGAGACAAATAGAATACTCACCAATAGTGAAGTATGCCTCCCTCTTGATGGATGAGCAATTGATTCTCCTTTAATTGCCACTTGAGCTCCTCTTGTAGTTCAACTCACCTTTAAATTCTTCATGAAGGAAGCTCAACAATCTTTTATGAAAAATAATCTCTTTATGGAATTGTTGACCTTTTGGCAATAGCTTGCAAGCTCTCGTGATCGACTTGAGCAATCCTAGGCTTCATAGAGGACAATTTGCTTCATGGGCATTTGCATAGGCTCTGGCCAACTGGAGACTTCAAGAAACTCCATGTATCATTTTCGCTCATCAAGCATCCATGTTGCTTTTGATAATTTCTCATACAAGATATTGGAATTTTGAGTGTCTCGCGGCTCATCACATAATTCCATATTTGTTCTAGTCGACACTTTATCCACCTCGTCCTCCCTTGGAAGTTCTTTTACCTTTCATCACAGGCAATTCATAAAACTAACTAAAATTTGTTCAAGTTTAGAGAGGTGATCTGAAGCTGGTTGTTGTTTAGAAACTTGTTGTGGAAGGCTTTATGAGGAGTTCATGAAATCGTTGAGTGTCTCATCAAGCCCAAATAAAGAATAATCTTGGCCTAAAGGTTGTTTTTGGAAGAATGAGTAGTTTCTCAGCTTCGGTTGTCAAGTTAGTTCATTTCTCCACTCATCTTCGAGGCAAGTTCTCCATCCTTCATGCATATCATAGGAAAAGTTATTCCATGAGTTATTATAAAAATAATTTAGTGGTTAGGAATCATCATTTTGTCGGTGAAACTTTTCACAATAATCACACAAGATGCAATTTTTTTCTATAAATTGATTATAACTTGCAATAATTACATCCCTAAAAGGTTAACTAACTAATTGAAATTCTCTTCCATTATGTCAAAGAATTAGTTACAACAAAAAAAAAATATCAAAAAGTACAATATATACATAAAATAAAATAAAAAATAAACTAACAAAAAAAATTATACAAATGCTTTGACGAAGAAAATTGCTTAGTATGAAGGTTAGAAATAATTGTAAACTTGATACCCCGCAATAGCGTCAAAAACTTCTTGTGATAAAATTGACAACGAAAATGTACACAAGTATACATATTGAACAAGTAATATAATGAAGAGAAAGAGATCGTTCTCACAAGGATATTGTCTAATTAAGACCAAATAATAAATAAGCAACAAAACCAAGTTAGACAATTTGAAATTAGATGTGTAATTTAAAGAAAGCGAATAAAGCAATTAGGAGAAATCAATTAATATTAATGGACCTAAGGTTCACAATTTCCCTCAATCCTACTTCTAAATCTAAATGAAATCTTTATATACAATTAATTACGATGTTACTATGCTAGGATTTTATATCCCTTACCTGTCTCTTGACTAAACAACTGCGTGTTTTTAGTATAATACTAATTACTCTACTTCTATGTAATTAATATAAAGAAACCCAATGAGCTCGAACTTTAGTTTGAATGTCTAGGGTTATAAGCTAATCTTTCGATATTTCTCACAAATAATCTCGACCTCTTAGCGTGAATTATCTTAAGTTATATTATATTTGACATAATTTCAACTGCACATCTTGAGTTTGTCGATCTCTCTTGTTCAATCTAATTGGTAACTGGTCAATTAGAAAGTATTAAATACGAGAATAATATAAGTAATAAGAATGTAACCAATCACATATAAGATAAAAGAGAAGAATTTAGGAAATAGAAAGGAATTTTATTACTCGCCCTAGGAATTAGGGAATTAGTTAGTGATCAAAGTAAAAACAGCCACCAAGAATGAGTTGGAATACACCATGAATAAAAGAAAATAGAGAAGTGATAAGAAAAACTCTTGATAAGTCGAAGTTGATCTCTTGAGTCTCAAGCCATGTTGAAGCACGTTGCCTTCTTCCTTTTTGATCACTAGTTTCTTGATCTTCTTGATGGCAAAAGAATTCTGAAAGTAATTGTTGGATGGATTGTTGGATGCTGGAAGAGTTGCTTTGGGGTCTATTTATAGTGCTTGAAGTATATTTGAAAAATATTTTTACAATATATAGTTTCCCCCTTCCAATCTTGAAACATTCTCTTTTGTCCCATTGAGTTGAATCAGAATCTTTTCAACCACAACTTTCTTAATTAGCCAAGAAATATTATGTATTATATTTGGGTTGATGGACTTCAATTAAGCAATAAACATCCCAGAGTTCACTGTTGAGCTGTCTAGGACCGCGATCCTCTGCTATAATCCTTCTTCACTATCTCATTGTTGGTGTCGTAGCCAGTGCTGCGGTCCTATTGTGCTTCCCTTCTGATCAGCATCATGTCACAATTCATGGATTATCTTTAATGCCCAGTTCATCTTCAAATATGTATCTATATCATAAAATACCTCAAAACCACCAACATTCTTAAAATAAACCCAAATTTTCACAACTTGTTTAATTCCAATTTTATTTTACTCAATAGGGAAAGATTATCAATTCAAGCACACAAACAAGTCAAACATAGTCAATTTTAAATCTAGGCGTAAAAAGCATGTAAATGGTCAGTCTTTTTTTTACAGAATTAATATGCCCTCAAACTTAGATTCTTACTCGTCCTAGAGGAAGACACTTTAAAATCAATGCAAGTAAGCAAATACAAAAGCATTTCTCTACTCAACTAGAAAGATTTAACCTCTTAGAATTCTCATAAATGACTCTTCACTTTCCATCCGATCTTCGATTGCTCCCCAATTTTAATGTCAAAATTTTCCATAAAAATCAGTCTTAACTACTCTTGTGTTAGCGTAACCACTCCTTAAGCACCCAATAAAAAACAATGCTAATCAAGAACACAATCAAGAGATTCGAACAATTACAAAGATATTACCTTTTACATTTGCACTCGTTTCTTTCTCACTCCTTTTTTTATTTGTGGTGTACTATTTTGGCTGTCATGTCCATAAGCTAGGCTTGTGTAAAAAGGAGTCAAGTATTGGCTCTTGTCCCAGTTGGTCCAATGAATTAGGTATTGAGACACATCTACGAGTTTATCATCAAGCTTCAACAGATGGACTATTTTTTTCACCATGAGCACATGTCGGGCCATATTATGTATATTTTTGCTCAAGATGATGCTCAAACCCATACAGTGGTGCTCCAAGCCTTGGTACATCTTTTTACTTTCGCATGTATTTTTTTTATCCTTTGTAGTTCTATATGATTTTTCTTGACTAGATAATATAGACAAAATCGTTCTTTCTCTTTGGTAGGATATCAGAGTTCATGCCCTTACCTACTCTCATGTTAGCAATATAACCAATAAATCAAGGACAATTTTAAGCTATCCCTGAGTATCGTGATAAATGCCAGGGTTCAGACATCATAAAATTTTTCTAGTCACATCCTAAAGAAAATTACAATCTCTAACCCGATCGAGTTTCAAATTTTCAAACCAATGATTATCATCATTAAACAAGGGCTATCCAATTCATCATAAGTGGATTAATTCATTGGTGTGCCACACCCTTATCATGCTTAAAATGAAGTGAAATCTAATAACTATCAAGCAACCTGCATGCATGCGCCCTAATCTATTTAAGTACGAGCAATCAAACTAACCCAAAAAAAGGGGATTAAGGCAAGCTCCCCCAAATCTAAATCTAGTATTTTAATCCAAAATAATGTAATACATGAAAAAATGAGAAACATAAAATACTTGCCTAGAGTGAAGTATGCCTCCCCCTCGATTGATGAGCACTTGATTGTCCTTTAATTGTCACTTAAGCTCCTTTTGTTGTCGCCACACTCTCATCCAATTCTTGATGATGTAGTCTGTGCAGTCTTCTATGACAATTATTCTCTTTGGGAAATTGTTGATTTCTTAGATAAAGATTCCTTTAATCGACATCGGCAATTGCAAGATTTCAAGAACAATTTGCTTCATTGATACTTGCTTAGGATCTAGGCAGTTGGAGACTCCAATGAAGTCCGCTTATTCTTTTGACTTATCAATAATCCATGTCACATTTATCAAACTCTTGTCGCGCTTCTCCATGCAAGCTTCATCTATTGACATGAACAAACTATCATTCATTGGATAAGAAATTTTCCATTGATAGAATTCCATTACCTTCTATATGATTAGGTATGGGTTAGATCGAGGTCTTGCAATTGCTATTATCGATGTCTCGTATCTCAATAGTTGTTATCGTTAATATCATGTCCTCTTCATCTTTCTTTAAGAGTTCTTCACATCTCGTTGTAATTTTATGTTCTTTATGACCCTCCTTAGTGCATTTCAGGTCATCCTTTCTACTTAGGAAGTTGTTAGAATTCGTGTCATCTTGAATCTCTACTCCATCACTGGAGGTCACGATCCCATGCGCGGTCCCCTCTATTCTCAAATTAGGAGTCGTAGTCTTGGATTGCAATCCCTCCTTTGTATCTTCATCCCTCACTTTTGGCTCGTGCTGCAACGTGATTGCTTTGACTTGCTCACTATCCTTGCCTCGAAAGTTGACTTCCATATCGCTTGGTAGTGCTCCCATAGCCTAGGAGTTGATTGCTTGAGCTAATTGAACTATTTGAGTCTCCATATTGTGCATCTGTGATTGTAAGATAATAATTTGATTAGAATTAGCTTGCATAGCAGCATGAGTCTCTTTAGCGAAATTTATAAAATTAATTAAAGTTTCTTTAGGTTTAGAGAGACGATCTAAAGCCAGTTTTGTTCAAAAAGAAGAATCTTGGTCCAAAAGTTATTGTTGGAAGAATGATTAGTTGTTCAACTTCGATTGCCAAGTAGGTTGATCTCACCACTCATCATTGAGGCAAGTTCTCCATCCTTCATATGTATGAGAGAACCATGAGTTATCATCAAATAATTCATTGGTTTATCATAATAAGAACAATCATTAGATAGGTGAATTTTTCCACAATAACCTCATAAGATGCAATATTTTTCTATAAATTAATTACAACTTGCAATAATTGCATTCCTGAAAGGTTTGCCTAACCAATTGAAATTCTCTTCCATTTTATTGAAGAATTAGTTACAACAACAAAAAAACCAAAGAGTAGTATATATACATAAAATAAAAGAAAAAAATAAACTAATAAAAAAGAAAATTTCTAAAATGCCTAGTTGAAGAAAATTGCTTAGCATTAAGGTTAAAAATAATTGTAAACTCGATTCCTGGCAACGTCGTCGAAAACTTATTTGTGATAGAATTGATAAATAAAAAGCATGCATATATATGTATCGCTCAAGTAAAATAGTAAAAGAGTAAGAGATCGTTCTCCCGATGATCTTGTTCAATTAAAACTAAATAATAAACTAAGCAACCAAACCAAGATAGGCAAATTGGAATTAGATGTGAAATTCAAAGAAATCAATAAAAGTAAATTGGAAGCAATAAGAAGAAATCAATTAATATTAATGGACCTATGGCTCAGAATTTCCTTCAATTCTATTTCTAAATCCAAACCTAATCTCTATATGCAATTGATTATGGTATTACTATCCTAGAATTTTATGTCTCCTTACCTACCTCTCGGCTCAATAAGAACTTGCTTATAGGATAATACTAATTACTCTATCTTTAGACAATTAATATTAAGAAACCCATAGAACTTGAATCCTAATTTGGATATCTAAGGTGATAGGCTAATCTATCTATGCTTCTCACAAATATTTGTGACCTCTTGACGTGAATTATCCCAAGTTATATTATCTTTGGCGTGATTTCGACTCTGTCTCTCGAGTTTGTCGATCTCTCCTACTCAATCTAATTGGTGGCCAAACAAGCAATTAGAAAGTATTAAAGATGATAATAGTATAAGAAACACAATTATAGTCAGTAACATATAAGAGAAGAGAATGGAATTTAAAAAGTAGAAATGAGTATCATTGCTTGTCCTAGGAATTAGGGAATTAGTTCATGATTAAAGTAAAAATAATCACCAAGAAAGAGTTGAAATACATCATGAATGAAAGAAAAGAAGGAAGGGATAAGGAAAATCTAGATAAGTCAACGTCGATCTCTTGAGCCTCGAGCCGTCTTGAAGTGCTCTACTTTCTTCCTTCTTGATCACAAACTTCTTGATTTTCTTGGTGGCAAAAGAATTCTGAAAGTAATTGTTGAATGCTGGAAAAGTTTGCTTGGAGGTCTATTCATAGTGCTTGGATGATATTTGAAGAATATTTTTACAATATATAATTACCTCATTCCAATATTGGAACAGTCTCTCTTTCTTCGCAAAGTTGAATTGAAATTTTTTTAGCCCCAAATCTTTCTTAAACAATCAAGAAATATTATGTGTCATATTTGGGTTGATAGACTTCGATCAGAAACAAAAATCCCGGAGTTCGTTGTTGAGCTGTCTAAGACCGCAATCATGTTGTTGTGGTCCCTCTTTGCTATCTCGTTGTTGGTGCTGCTTGTTGACACCTCATTTTGGCCTGAAAAGTACCCGAGTTTGGACCTTAAAAAATTGAGCGAGCACGTGCCCATATCTGACCTGATGTGATGTTTCAGATTAAAATTAAAGATCTACATTGATCATAGGACAAATTCAGAGTCATTATGAAGAGCATCAAGTTAGGTCGGATTTGACATATTTAGTCCCCTGGATTCAATCAAAAAAAAAAGAAGATATGATTTTAAGCAAAATTTGCTGAATTTGTCTAATTCATTTACACTGGTCAGCTTTATTTAGAAAATTGTAGCTAATTATAGTAAGTCCCAATAGAGTAAAACTAGTTTCATTTGAATTTTAACTCCTTAAATATTAAATAAAAAATAGAATACAGTATTAAGGGGTCGAGAATAAGTTAAAAAAAGAATGATTTTATGCCCCGGATAATTGTAAGGGCTAGTAGAAACTAAATATACTTAAAATATTATATGAGATATAATTAAGGGCCTTTTTCTAAATTCCTTCCTCCGATAAAATCTTTTTGAGTAAATTTTAGTGGAAAAATTAAAAATAAATAAAATAAACAAGATACACCTCATCTTATATAAACAAGGTGTAGGTTTCACTGAGGGGACCGACAACTTCGCTTTCGGGGGAGGAAAATCCCAGAGGAATAGGGGTGTGCAACCGAACCGGTTCGGGGAGAACCGAACCGGAACCAAACTGGAACCGAACTAGTTCGAACAGGTTCTCCCCGAACCGGTTCTATTTTGGTGCGATTTTTTAGATGAAAAGCGGTTCAATTAATTTCTAAGTGTAATTGATATGGTTAACCAGTTCGAATTGAACCGAACTGGTTTTACTTTAAAAACCAATTCAATTCCATTCAAAATCGGTTTTGAACCGAACTGAACCGCTTCAAAACCAATTCAATTTAGTTCAAACCGGTTTTGAACTGAACCGAACCGTTTTAAAATCAGTTCGGTTCGAACCGGTTAACCGAATTGGTTTCAAATAATGCAGTTTTTTCAACATAAACTGGTTCGGATCGTTACCTAATGTGCCGAACCGAACCGAACCTGTTCTTAGATTCAGTTCAGTTCGAAACCGTTTCGGCTTCGAGCCTGTTTTCTGCACACCCCTACTGAGGAGCAAGAAGGTGCGGAAAAAGGAACCAGCGAATGCAGAGCAGACAAGGCAAATGAGAGGAGGGGCTTCGTCGGAAGCCTCAATCACTGTCACACCGCCCTCCTCCAACTACTCGGCGTCCATAGCAGGATCACCATCTTCACCACCGCCAATAGTTGCGTCCTTGATTTCATCTCTAGTGACCCTTCCTCCATCCTTATTCTTTTTGAATCCTCCCAACAGTGACTACAATTTTCCGATCACTATTGTGTCCACTCTTCTCTTCTCTTCATCATCACTAAACCCATCTCCGACTAGCCATTCAAGCCATCTCTACCACCGAGCGCAGCCTCTCGGCTCTTCGGCCCCTCAACCTTCCCTCTCGATCGTACCATTTTCGCTGTTTCGCTTCCAGCCACCCCAACTCCCTTAAGTCCGAGACTAGCATTGCTCCTCACAAAAGCATCTGTCGCTCCCACTGTCCATAGACCATCGCTAGAGCTGTCATGGAGCCCTGTCTGTAGCGTCGACCCTTCGTTGCTTCCGACTCTACATCCGATTGCGAGAAATGAGTGAAACTAGCGTTCTTTTTGAAAATATTTCGTGAAAAGTGGTTAGTTTGAAACTATTTACGAGAATAAGGCTTCTAAAATGCATGTTGAATATGCGGTTTTGCTTTAATGAACCACATCTTCAACATGCGGTTCTTGTGTAATTTTTTTTTTACTTCGGGATAGAACCGCATCTTCAAGATGCGGTTCTTGTGTAATTTTTTTCAATTCTGGACAGAACCGCATCTTCAAGATGTGGTTCTGGTGTAATTTTTTTTAATTTGCCACTCGTTCAATTTTTTTTTTTCAATTCCACACCGAACCGCATCTTCAAGATGCGGTTCTGGTAATTTTTTTTAATTCCGGATAGAGATGCGGTTCTTGGGCAATTTTACTGATATAATAAATATTCATCAATTATAATACATAGCATGCAGTGTCCCAGTTACTTCTTTTATCAGTATGTAATGTACCGGTTACACGTAAGACTTTTTCTATCATGAGAGAATAGTATAAAATACATTGTATTGAATTCGAATATTATGCTAGTCTCACAGGTCTCCCTCGTAACAAGGGGAAAAAAAGCTTGTACGTGCAAATGGAAATAAAAGGGGAATTGACATTTAACATAGAACTCTCTCTCTAGCCAATTCCAGCAAGAACTAGGAGACATGCGTTTAATGACACTCTAATTGGCAATTGAATATAACATCGGATATCAATCTAGGTTGGGAATTTTTACACCTCAAGTAAACTCGTGAATTTAAATATTGTGAATGAAAATGATTCGTAATTCAGAGAATTTTAATCCTCAGTTAGTTAGTTAGTTAATTCAGCTCAAACTGTAATGACTCATTGAATTTCTTGATATTAGTTATATGTATACATCCATTGTATAAAAGGAAATTTCATGAGGTAGGAAAAATATGGTAAAGTCCAAAATTGAGAACTCGAAAAAGTAAAGGACTTTACTGTAATAATATCTTTCTTAATATATAATTAAGTGATTGCGGAAGGATCAATAATTCGAGGAACAAGTTGCGGGAGGATCAACCATCCGAATATATTAAATTGAATCGACTTAGGGCTATTCCCAGCATCGATAATTCGAGGAACAAGTAAGGCTCGTTGAATCATTCATGCATCTACTAAAATATCTGTTGAGTAGCCGTCATTCATGACTTTCGTTTTTCGATAGAGATCTCTGTCCAATTGGAGTCTCTATACTTCAATTATATGAAGAATCATATATTTGTGGTTCAGCTTAAAAACCATATTTGAAGGTGAGGTTTTTATGCTCAATCGTTCTACAAAAATATAAAAATTGACCCACGAACCACTCTTGAAGATGTGGTTTTCTAAAGATAAAAAAAATTTGTCCAGAATAGCATCTTCTTTAGTAAAAAAAATGTGTCGAAAATTCTACTGTTGAACATTACAAAAAAAAGGATGCGGTTCTCTTAAAATTGTAGATGCGGTTCTTTCTGGAATTAAAAAAAATTACACAAGAACCGCATTTCAAGATGCGGTTCTTTGCGGAATTAAAAAAAAACACAAGAACCGCATCTTGAAGATGCAGTTATGTCCGGAATTGAACAAAAAATTGCACAAGAACCGCATCTTCAAGATGCAGTTCTATCCGGAATTAAAAAAAATTACAAGAATCGCATCTTCAAGATGCGGTTCTGTGTGGAATTGAAAAAAAAATTAAACGAGAACCGCGTCTTTGAGATGCGGTTCTGTGGCGAATTAAAAAAAATTACACAAGAACCGCATGATGCGGTTCTGTCCCGAAGTAAAAAAAAAAATTACACAAGAATCGCATGTTGAAGATGCGGTTCAATAAAGCAAAACCGCATCTACAACATGCATTTTAGAAACTCTATTCTCGTAAATAGTTTCAAACTAACCACTTTTCACGAAATATTTTTAAAAAGAATGCTAGTTTCACTCATTTCTCTCCGATTGCCGCTTATCTTGGCTCGGTGCCCTCTTCTCGTTCATCTATCGGCAAGCAAGATAAACACTGAGTTACGCCTTGACGCTTCTGAGCTGAGAAGTGAGCTTGGTGATGAAAGCTGATTGGCTGATTGTTCTGTGGATGGGGGTCAGTCTGTGTTTGTGCTGATGCTGCGGGGTATGATCTTTTCACTGGGCCCTTATTGGTTTTGGTTTGAAAGGAGTTTGGGATGGTGCCGATCTGATTTGTATTGTGGGCTGATGCAGATTGGTTCGCTGGTTGTGTTCAGATAGATTGTATTCATTGATGGATCTTATATAGCTATTCGAATTGAATGCTTCTTCTGATGATTTGCTAGAGTATTAGAGAGTTTGAGGGAGTTATTTTAGGTGATTTTTGTCACAATGTTGGTAGTAAGAAGTGTATTATTAAGGAAGAATGATACAGCTGTGTTGGTAATTCTTTATCGTGTAGTCTAATGTTTAGAATACCTGAAACCTCCAACTTCGTTTGCGTAGTTGCAGTAGCCAATATGGGCAAGTTTTATCTTTGTTTCAATGACTATCATCCACTGTCTCAGCCGCTGCTTCCTTGTTGTTTCCACTTCAATTATGTGTCATTTTGACCGAGAAAGGTGTTGTAAATACTCCGATAATGTCACAGCTCCTTGATCGAGATCCCCTCTTGATCCAAGCGTCTTTTCGTCCATAAAGGGAATGTGCACACCCCGACAGTGTAGCAGCTCCTATCTCAACATTTTCCATTGTTAAAATGTCATTTTCAATGGAAATGAGGCTGTGCACACTCTGATAGTGCAGCAGCTTCATCCTTTATATTTCCCCTTCATTTAGGTGGCATTCTCGTCAAGAATGGGGCTGTGCATATTCTGGTCTTTGCAGCAGCTCTTTGTTGGGAGTCTTTGCTTTGTTTGCATGGCATTTTCATTAGGAAATGGGCTGCATCGAGTTTATTGTTGCAGCAGCTATTTGCCCAGCATTTTCTCTCGATTTTCATTGTTGTTTTAATGGTGAACAGGCTGTTCAATATCTGTCACTGCAGTAGCCTCTTTACTAAGTGTTTTCACTTGTTTTCGTGGCATTTTCAAGGAGAATGGGGGGCTGTTAGTGTTTATAATTGCTGCTGGTCATTACTCAATAATTTCTCACATTATCAATACCATTTTCAACGGGAATAGAGCTATCCATTGCTTATTGTTGCAGCAGCTCCTTACTTCATATTTTTCCTTGATTTCAATAACCTTTTCGATAAGAGGTTGGGTCGATTGGTATTGATATTGCTGTTGGTCCTTACTTGATCCTTTCTCATGTTTCCAACATCATTCTTGATAAGCAAAGAGCCGATATTAATTTGATGTGGTAGCAATTTTTTTCTGCTAAGTGTTTGCTCTCGTCTTTATTAATATTTTCGAAGGAAAACAGATTAATGGGTTCTCCTTTGATGTTGCCACTCCCAATAGAGTTTGTTTTCAATCTTGATGCTTTCGCTTGCTGGAAATGTGACCATGATGTCCTTATTAGTGTTGCTGATCCTTACTTGATTTTCCCATCAATTTTGAAGTCGCTTGTTGTTTGGATCATGGTTTGGAATATGGTCTTTGGGTTCACTGTCAAAGCTGTTTTTTCTTGCATGACTTTTCCTCTTGGTTTGGTGTGTTTCTTGGCCTAGAGTGTGGCTGTTAACTCTCTACTCATGCTGAATCATTTCAAGATTATTTGAGGATCATTTCTAGCTGTTCTCTAGCATTTAATTTCAGATTTTACGGCTGTCGCTTGTTGCATTATTTCATGATCATTCTGAGGCTTGTCTTACCCGTTCTTTAGTTGTTACCCTTTGGTTTTAGGGTTGCCATTTGCGATTCCATTTCGACGTTTTTTTATGCCGATTTCTAGTCATTCTTTAGTCCCTTACTTCAAGCATTTCGCATTTTAATATACCACTTAGGATATTCTGTGCTTTTGTCTCTCATTTTGAAGTTTTGCAGATTATTCCTAGGTGGTTTGATTACGTTTTGTGTTATAGATGAGGTTTGGGGATTTTAATGTCACTTCTTTGCTAAATGACAAACAGTAAGAGAGAGAGCGGTAGAAATATTAAGCCAAATAGAGAGAGAGAGGGTCAAA
Source organism: Lagerstroemia speciosa (assembly GCA_037672795.1). Taxonomy (NCBI): domain Eukaryota; kingdom Viridiplantae; phylum Streptophyta; class Magnoliopsida; order Myrtales; family Lythraceae; genus Lagerstroemia; species Lagerstroemia speciosa. The sequence continues at coordinate 2,295,333 of CM075297.1, read as the reverse complement.
AGAATTAGAATAGAAAGTAAAAATAAATATTTTGAAATTTATGAGTGACATTGGGAAGTGTTTTTATTTTGATTTTTTATTTTATAAAATCCGGATAAACCCATTGAGCCCTTGGCGGAAATGGTTGAACTTTACCTTCTTGAGCTATCAACCCATTAGTTAGAGCTCCAATAGCATCTTGCCATTTCTTTAGTTTGCCTCTTGTCATTGGGACTCTTCTATCCAAGATCAAGTCCCTCTCGATATGGGTAGAGTCTTGTGTGGCAACCTTGTCCGCATCAATGAGGACCTCAAGTGCAATTTCCTTAGAAGAGTGCTAATCCGGTTTGCATAGATTTGACAATGATGGCAGTGTCGAACGTGCTTGATGTAGTCTGTTTCCATGGTCTACTAGAAATAACCCATTCTCATGATCTTAGTTGCCAACATGTGTCCGCTCATGTGAAGCCACAGCTCTTCATGAACTTTACTCATCAAGTGCTCAACCTCTTTAGAGTCCAGACAACACAATAGAGCAGTGTTGAATGAGCGATGATAAAGCACGTTTCTACTCAAGTAGTAATGGCAAGCAAGCCAATGAATAGTCTTCCAGTCATTCCTATCTGTGCCATCCAGGAATTGACCAAATTCAAGATAACTTTTAATATCAATCAACCAAGGGGTTTCTTCTCCTTGTTCAACCATGCAACAATGTGTAGGACGATTGCGGACTTTGATGTCGAGAGGGTCGATCAGGTTATCTCCTAAAATACACACCATTGAAGCAAGTGTTGCTAAAGTATCAGCAAATTGGTTCTTAGTCCAAGGGGTATAGGAGAAATTAATTCGATCAAACTCCTCCAAGATCTCTTCCAGGTATTGGCGATACGGGAGTAGCTTCTCATCCCTCGTCTCCCATTGCCCCGCCATCTAGAAGATGATAAGCATGGAGTCACCGAACACTTCGAGTTCACGAATTTCCATTTCTATTGTCGCTCGTATACCCAAGATGCATGCCTCATATTCTACCACATTATTTGTGCAAGTAAATGTTCCTTTGGCAGCTACTGGAATATGCCAACCTTATGGAGAAAACAGCATTGCTCCTATCTCATATCCCGTTGAGTTGATTGCCCCATCAAAATACATCTTCCACCCTTGTATTTGTTTTGACTCTTCTTCCACGTTCAAGATCCCATCGTTTGGGAGTTCATCCTAGGTTGCTCATCATCTTCAATTGAAAATTCGATAAGGTGGTTAGCCAAGGCTTGCCCTTTCACCGATACCCTAGGCACGTGCTGGATATCATACCTGGCCAACTGAACCTACCATTTTGGCAAGTTTCAAGTTGACACAAGCTTCTCAAGCAGGTATCGAAGTGGATCTGTCTTGGATATTAGATGTATAGTGTAGTACAAGGTATATTAACATAAACATTGAACTACCCATGTTAGCGCACAACATAATCTTTCCACTTCTGTATCGTGCTTCTCCTTCTGTGGCCTTCTTGCTCGAATAATAAATAGGATATTCATTGCATCCCGTTTCATCCACTAGCCCTAGCATTGAGGCTAAGGATTCTTGGCGCGCAGTTAAGTACATGATAATTGGTCGACCTAAAGTGGGTGGGACTAGCACCAAAGGGCTAGCTAAGTAAGCCTTTATAGTATCAAAGGCTAGTTGACAATCATCGTCCCACTCTATTTTGGTGTTCTTTTATAGTAGCCAAAAGAGAGGTTGACGCTTATCAGTTAGATTGGCGATGAAGCGGGCTATATAATTCAATCTCTCGAGCAGGCTCCTTACTTCTCTTACTGTAGCTAGCAAGAGTAGATTCATGATTGCCTTGGCTTTATCCGAATCAACCTCTATACCTCTCTTACTGATAGTGAACACCAAAAGTTTTCCTAAAGTGGCTCCAAAAACACACTTTGCCATGTTAACTCGAGCTTATATTTCTGGAGGTGTTGAAAGAGCATAGGCAAGTTCACTAGATGGTCCTCTCCTTCTCATGACTTTGCAATCATGTCATCCACGTAGACTTCTATCTGTTTGTGTATCATGTCATGAAACAAAGTGACCATGGCACGTTGGTAGTGGTGCCTGCATTCTTAAGGCCGAATGGCATAACCCGATAGTAGAATGTTCCCCACATGGTTATGAAGGTCGTCTTTGACCTATCTTCTTCTGTCATTCTTATTTGAGTATCACCCAAAAAACCATCCATGAAGGGAAACATCTTGTGACATGCAGTGCTATCAACGAGCACATCAATGTGAGGTAGTGGAAAGTTGTCCTTCGGGCTGGCTGTATTGAGATCTCGATAGTACATACAATCTCGCACTCTTCTGTCCTTCTTCATGATGGGTACTACAATGGCAACCCACTCTAAGTAGTTGCACACCTCCAGGAAGCTAGCATTAATTTGTTTCACGATCTCCTCCTTTATTTGCAAAATCAAATCTTTCTGCTGTATACGCAAATGCTGCCTTACAGGAGGGAATTTACTGGTGTTGACTGGTAAAAAGTGCTGCACTATCTCGGGATCAATTCCAGGCATGTAAGCATAGGACCACAAATATCTTGGAATTCCTTCAACAAATCAATCATTCGAACCGTTGGGTTTCATCAAGACCAACCCCTATTTTAGGCATTCATGGCTCCTCTTTTGTGCCAATATTAATCATGTCAGTAGCTTCAGCAGTCATAGGCTTGTTTTCTTCAAACTGCTCCCAGCTTTCCACGATCTCTTTAGGGGTGTCATCCTTACACAACTCCTCCCTGTAAAGTATTGGGTTAGAGTTGTCAAGAATTTCTTGGAGAAGAACTGAATTATCGCATCTTTTGTCATTTAGGCACTTGGAAAAGAAATACAAAAATTATTCGAGAATAACAGATAGAAGGAACAGGAGAAGATTAGACTAAAGCATGTAATATTTCGTAAAGGGATTTCTTTGGAAAGTTAAGCCATGGGGATATCCCTTCATGTGTGATGGGCTCATGGCCAGCCACAGCGGGTAACATCATTTTCCAAACTTTCTTACTCATCACGAGGCACGACTGGAAGCATGGGAATTGTAGTACAATTGTGTAATTCCTTGTTTCCTGCAAGCGGGTGGATATGGGCCTCTAGAGCATCTCCTGTAGAATGGCCCCAACATGTGATGTAACATCGGTTGTCCCAAAGAATGTAGCCAAGACCTCCTCCACTTTTCCTCCAATGACGAGCAATGGCTTTTAGAAGGGGACAGGGCTAGGCAATCATGGTGTCTTCTAATGAGCTATGTATGTGGGCTCCTAGGCTTGAGCTATCAGAGTTAGCAATGTTGGGCTCCTATGCTTCAAGTAGTGCCCTTTACCATATCATCTGAGCATGCTTGAGTTGGTCAATCTCTAGAATTATTCACCAGCAGGGATGTAGCTATGCTTGCTCTTAATATTCTCAGTCTTATATCCTGTTCCAAGCACACATGCGGGTTGGACTCCTACAAGTAAGAGATCTAGTAGTCATACCTGCATGAAAAGAAAAAGAAAAGCAAAAGAAGTGAACAAGTGGAAAATGAAATTAGTATTCATGAGAAAACTACTAGTGAGTTGCCATTCTTATCGATAGGTCGATCTTGATTATATATCGCAGGAAGGAGACAAGATGTGCTCCTTTATGGGGTATCTAATCAAGATGCTTCTCGAATGTCCTTAAATTGCCTGATTCGTTCCGTCAGCTCATTGAGCACTTCCAAGGCTTGTTTCTTAATTCTTAGAAAATATAATGGTAAAATATTTTGAAAATAATTTTGAACCAGTTCCGATTTTCTTCTTAAAATTTTCCAAGGAAGTGCTCAAGCGAACTATTTGCTTGCCATGACTTGTGCTCTTCTGGTGGGCTTGAGCGAGTTCCTTATAAGCTTGGTCTCTGTCATGATTCATGGAGTGACAGGTTTCTTCATATTGTCGAGAGGCTTAGAGTTGAATGCTTCCTATGAGGGGCATGTACCCTAGGAAACAATGGTTCATTCGATTGACCATTGACTCATGAAAAAGATCACGAAGTGACAAAAAATCACTTGGGAATCGCTTTGGCTTCTTCTCACGTAAAGCATGACATCACCTAAAGTCTTGTCTATGAGAATCAGGGCATACAAAAATAGGAACAATCCTGAATACCAAAAATAGAAAATCAAGTGTTGGGTACCTTTGATATTAATCATCCTTGACAGTTTTTATTTTTAAATCCATCTTTCCTAGTAAGTTTCGGATTGATAAATCATTCTCGTCACTAAGTGTCACCCTACTATCTATCTCTGATTTTCTGATCCTCAGAGAATGTGAAGAAGGATAGGTCTAATTTCGACCTAATGATTCCTTGATGCCAATCGAATTCTGAAAAAGCTCTGGACACTACTCCATATCAATTCCAATGATCGTAAAGACAACACATCTTCTATCAGCTACAGCTTCGAGCAAGCTCCAATCCCTTTGGAATCAGCTGATGTCATTGACGGCACACGAAAGATGGTCATTGTCGGGATAGGCAAATAAGGGCTCCATCCTCGTTCAGACAGATGAACAAGTGACTTAAGGATGAATGACAACTCTACTAGATTTTATTTTGAAAACATGATCCAAATTCAAAAAATAAAATCAATCCACTAATTTGATTATAGTTACATGTACATCAGAATCTCAATACAAAAGAAATGAGCTCTCTACCCTAAAACTAGCTAACCTAGGAGCTCCTTGCTTCTATCCTTACATAGGCTAATCTATGGGCCTTATCAATAAGAAAATACATGAAATACAAAAGAAAGGCCCGCCTAACTTTGAACAAGTTGGCCTGTGGGCCTTGGAAAAATTACAATCGATATGTATGCTTGGAGGTTCAATGCTATGCATGACGCTTGGATCTATGGCAGATGTTCTAAAGGTCCCCAATCCGCAGTATCCTCTGTTCCACCCCTCGAGGGTACTTCAGGCTTTCAGATCGAGCGGAGGTGTTTCGGAGTCATTTCCAAAGGGAGCTCCCACAACAAGCAAACTCCTACTAGCCCAGGATGTTCCTACGATCAAGGTTCCATCGTTATTCAGGGAATGCAAATATGCACAAATGTCCCCCAGTCAATGAGTATTTTATACAAGATATATCATAATATGAATGAAGAACATAAGGCAAGTTGAGAAAACACAATGAAAATGGGCCCGAACCCTGCTATTCCTCCCTAGTGGAGTTGCCAAGCTATCGTGCCCTACAATTGAGAATTCTCGTAGGCTATCGCAATGTTATGGTCATGAATAAATATATAAAAAAGGAGCCACCACCAATCATTTAAGGAACTAGTTCTAAGATCGATCACAAATCTATTATTCACCTAAGAGAGCATGACACTAACTACCTAGGATTTTATTAGTCGGTCTCAAACCAAAGTTTGAATCTGGGGGTTTTGTTACATTCGAAAGGCTTGTAAGCCAGTCGACACACCCTAAATCGATATCCTAGTGTTTCTCAACTTGCCTTATTTTATTAAGTCCAATTCTTGTCCTAATCGAGGTATGGAACAACGAATTAATGCACAATAAAAATCATGACCCTATCTATGTACACTGAACATCAATTTGAGAAAACAATATTTATTCAATTTAGGGGGATTATTTGCAAACCGAGTTAAATCACTTAGGGACTCAATAAAATTCCAGAAAATAATGGATCCACTTAGGCTTAAGAACATTTAAGAACCATATGCTCATTCCTAAAATTCACAAACTAAGGTATTAGTTTTGTAAAATTCACGAACTAAGGTTTTGACTATGCAAATTTCAGATAACTAAGAGATGAATCTTTAAATTTCATAAATTTCAGGAATTGGCTTGGAAAATTCACAATCCACAAAACTTATTTACAAAAATCCATGGATTTGATCTTGAAATGATTTATATGCAAACAGAGAGTTTATAAAAACAATTTTAAAAGACCCGGCACATCATCGCGATCTTTTGTGACTCTTCCAAACATCCCCATTTTATCGACCAAGACTTTGAACGAGAAGGAGAACTATTACCTCAAGCAAGTACCACAATATGCAATCAAGACTTAGCACGAGAGAGGACACGGGGCGCAACTTAATTACTCAATGCTAAATGCAGCAAGAGACCATAATTGGTGTATTACTATCCTCTAAGTGCTCAAAATGGTCTATGACAACATGTAGCCCTTAACAGCACCTATAGTGAAAAAAAAAAAAAACTATAGAAAACAGCACCCAAAGCTACTTGACAGCAGCACAATAGTGATTTACAGCTATTACAGCAGCAAATAGCACCTAATGGCATCACTGCAACAATGAAACAGCGACTCCAGCATGCTGTCAGCAAAGACAGCATCACATAGTGAATTATCAGCATCAGAACATTGACTTACGATGACCACCAATGCCAAAATAAGCCACTAACAGCATCTACACCACACAAAAAGTAGCTAATATCAGTGGAGAACAGTAAAACATCACTAACAACCACCTAGAGTAATGAAACAATAGCTTAACGACAGTTACAACACTTTAAGCAGTAACTAAATTGAATTGAAATAGTGACTACAACTTGCCAGCAATAAAACTGCAACAATCAGCCACTGCTGCAACAATATAACATTAGAACAGGAAATAATAGCACATACTACTTCAAAATTGTAGCTAAAGTAGCCAGCAAGAGCATGACAGTAGTGAAGTAAGCCATAGCAGCAACATGATATTGACTAATAGCAACTAGAGCAACTAAGCAGTCCCTAATAGTAGCAAAACAGCCACCACAGCCTCTACACCATACAAAATAGTAGCTAACAGCAGTGGACTGTAGCAAAACAGCACTAACAGCCACTTTGCAGGGATGAAACAATTTTTAAAAGTAACCACAACAAATAGGTAGCAACTAAACTATGACAAAGCAAAAAAGCAATAAGGTACAACACCTTAACTCTAGCAAACATAAATGAAACAGTGACTAACAACAATTAAAGCTCCTAAACAACAACTAGTAGCTGCCAAAGCACTTATATAGCAACCAGAAGCACATATTGTGTAGCAAAAGGCAGTTAACAATAGTAATAAGCAATAGAACAGCACCTGATAGCCTCTATATTGCACAAAACAGCAACTAGCAGTAGTAAACGATAGTAGAATAGAAGCTAACAATCTTACTACATCAAAACTGTAGCAATAAAACATTGAAACAGCAAATACGATCAAAGGAGTTCGGGGAAGAGATGTTGAAGAGGGAGCCATGGGATGGAGACTTGAGCTGGGAGTGATGGTTAATGAATGATCCCCCCGATGGAGTTATGAGCGTCGATTTTAAAGGGAAATGGGAGGTTAGAGCAGGAGACAGGCCGGCGGGAGACACGGTCGGTGGTGAGAGGCTGGTTAGAACAGGGGTGGCATGCACGGCACTTGTCCAACGACCTCGGGATAGCAGCCAAAGGAAGAGAGATAGACAATGTTCAAGTGAGAGATTAGGAGAGTCAAGAAGCGCGGCTCATCAGTGGCTGACATGGGTAGAGCTACAATGTTGGCGTTCACGTCACCGATCCGGCGAGCTTGGGGAAGCAAGCCGAGAAAGAGCTCAAAGAGAGAGAGTGGAAGCGACTAGGAGAAAGAGACGGCAATCGGAGAATGGAATGGAGTCGGGATAGGAGGCGGGAATGACAGCAGAGGTCGAACCAAGAGGAGGTATCGGACGTTGATGGCGTGGCTACTGTCTGGTGGACGAGCACCTTCATGTTCTTCCTGTTGACCTGTTGAGGGAAGAGGTTGGGGACGATGAATAGCATGTTCACGTGATTCCCCATTTTTCAATTTTTTTTTATTTTTTAATAACTTTTTAAATTTTTCTTTTAATGAAGTGAAATAAAATAAAATAATAAATATTTATGAACATAAAAATGAAAATGAAATGAGGCCGGTTCGGCTCAAAATCAGGTGTCTACAATGGTGAAATGAAGTGAAGTGGTTATGAAATTGATGAAATGCAGTGAATTGGTTGTGAAATGGTGAAATGTGGTGAAGTGGCTATGAAATTGGTGAAATGTTGTGAATTGGTTGTGAAATGGCAAAATATAGTGTTTGAGCTATAATATAGCACTTGTACTATACACGTACTATACACTAATGTTTCTAGTTTAATATTTTTACTAAATTGGAAATGGTGAATCATGTTAAACTTGTGGTATATGCCCATAAAAATATTTTATGTGATGAAGATGAGCCATATTATGATAAGGTGTTAATGGTGGAGAATAGCACCACTCTCCACCAAACTTATAAAAATAGCACCAGCTTGTAAAAATTTTAAAAAATAGCACCAGTTTATATAAAATGTCTTATTTGCCCTTCCCATTTCCTCTGTCCGTACACCCTCTCTCTCCTCCTGGCCTCCTATTCCCTTCCCATTTCCTCTACCCGTGCTCCCTCTCTCTCCTCTTGCCCTCCCCTTCTTAGATCTCTCCTGCCGGTCACCCCGCGCCCAACATCAACCACCCAGCCACCAACATCACCGAGAACGGCGGCGCGAGGCGATGGGACGTTGATGGGAGCAACGGAAATAGCTGGCTGAACGACCGGAGGTAGTGCGACTGGAGGGAGGAGGCCAGACGAGCCATGACCGAAGGGAGGAGGACGTCGGAAGTTGTGCAACTCGAAGGGAGGATGTGACGGCAGCGACGGAAGCGGTGGGCCGAACGGCCGGAGGTAGTGCGACCCAAGGGAGGAGGACGCCGGAAATTGTGCGACTCGGAGGATGGACGACGGAGGTTTGCCGGAGGTGGTGGAATGGAGCGGTGGAATGGAGAGGCAGGAAAGAGAGATTTGGGAATTAGGGCAAGGAGAGGAAATTATGTGGGGGGCATTTGTGGAATTTTTGAAAAAAAGTAAAATCTTCCTTATATAGTGGTGTTATTTCTGAAAATTGTTGTAAAGTAGTGCTATTTTTGAAACAATTTTCTCAAATGGTGCTATACAAAATTTCACCTCTATGATAAGCCACCACTAAAAAAAATCAAAATGAGATGTGATACAAGATACAAGGAATTATTGGATGGATTCTGTATAATTGTAGGAGTTGATAGTGGCATGTCTAGAGTAGAGGTGTTTCACAAACATGCTAGAATTTTTCAATCAACTTCTGTGCACTATAGTTTGATTCCTATAACTGATAATGATGATGTAGAGAATCTTGTGGACGTTGTCGAACTTGGGGATGAATTGCAAATTCCGAAGTTGTTTGCTCAAGTACAAGGAAGTACTAACATGATACTTGAGCAAAGTGTTATAAATGCTACCATTTCACCTCGGAAGCACATCAGTGTGAAAATGATGTGAACATGATTGAAGGAAATAATATTAAAGATAATGATAATGATGATGAAAGAGAGGTTGATAAAGTGTTACATGAGTTGCCTATTGATATCGATGAAGTGTTATTAGATGAAGAGATCAAGACTGGTGGTACACTTGCTCATTTTGAGTTTGATACATCAGTTAATCTCTTACTTCACAGTTTTCAGAAGCTGTAATGGTCGATACTGTAGTGGATGAGGACATTATACCTTACCATAGTCATACTTCCATTAAGGATCTAATTCCTTTTCTTAGCAGGAAAGATGGTAGTGAAGGATACATAACATTTGAATAAGTAGATGGAGAATATTTTGATTATCTGAACTTTGGTAATGAGATCAAAAATGGCATGTGATTTCAATGGAAAGCTGATTTAATTTATGCTTTGAAGTTACATCACATCAAGAACCACTATAACTTTTATGTTAATGAATCAAATAAGAGGTTAAGGTCACTGTTCTACACTGAGAGGGATAAAGGATGTAGATGGCGACTTTGTGCATGTTAAAAATGTCAGAATTTTACATTTGTTGTTACAATAGCTGAAGGATATCAGACATGTGTAAATCCTATTTTAAATCAAGACCATTCACAGTTAGATTGCAACTTCATGAGTCAATGTTTCTTAAATCAAGTTAGGGCGTCCCCTTATATGGAGGTTTCCAGATTGCGGTAAACTATAGTTGAAATATTTGGGTACTTGGTAATAAGGAAGAGAGTCTGGGATGGTAAGAGGAGAGTGATTCAGATGTTGTATGGTGATTAGGGCTCTTCTTATGTAGAATTGCCAAGCCTTCTCAATTCCTTACAAGTTACCAATCCATGATCCAAAGTGGCTTGGTATGCCACTCCAATAGAAATTGATGGCCAAGTAATTTTCCCAAGAGTATTTTGAACATTTGATCCATGTGTTTATGTTTTTCCATATTGTAAGCCTGTTATCAGTATAGATAAGACATTCTTGTATGACAAAAACACAAATTACTTATTGCATGCAGTATAGATGGTGCGAACCATATTCTCCCTTTGGCTTTTGCATTAGTTGATGAGGAATCTTATGGCTCATGGTCTTGGTTTTTGATGCATTTGAAGCAATACGTTGTTGGTCATCATCTGGAGACTCTGTATCTTATATCTAATTTCTATGCTGGAATTGTTAGTGCAATAAGAGATTAGAGGGTCGGATGACAGACACCTTTTGCTCAATGGCGACTTTGCATTAGACATATGGCTAGTAACTTTAACAAGGTCCACGACAACGAGGTATTGAAAAAACTTGTTACTACAGCCACGATGCAATGCCTAATACGAACCTTGCTGACATCGTGATGAAACCCAATATCAGGTATGATATGAACCTCACCAACTCGTGACGAAACCTGTATTCAACTAAGGTCTCCAGGAAATGTGTCCTTGTCAAGCTCAAAAGGTGAAACCTTGACCCATTACCTATAAAGAGGTAAGAACCTTGGTATGATGAAGATGCCACAATCAACTATGAAAGGGTTGGTTGATAAGTCGGGGATGAATGCCACTGAATTCTCCGATAAGTTCGTATAGTTCTTCAAAGAACCAAAGAGAATAAAATATCACACTTTATTAATTCATAATCTGATCCAAAATTCATCTAAGATGAAGCACCAATCTTTAAATAGGTAAAGTGTAATACTTGCATGAAAATAACCTTCCTAAATAATCCTCATGGGATAAGAAACTAATTAGAAAGCAAATCTAAGAGTTACCCTATGAGAAAATACAAAATATTACCTATATATTCAAAACTGATCAAAAGGAAAGGTAATATATCGTACTTGTCAAAAGAGGAAAGTGATATATTCTTATAGATAACTTCAATACATTGCCATTAACTTGTGTTTCTCTTGCCTTTTTAGTTCTCTCAACTTCCTTTCTTGAAAATATTCTTTCTCTTTACATCTGGCTGAGATAAATTTCTTCAAAATATTTGTTGTCCTGACATTCAGCTGAAATATTTCTTGAAGCTCTGGCATTCTTGATATTCAGCTAAAAATATTTCTTGAGAATAATATTTGTGTTCCATTTTGGGTTGCATTTATAATGAGTTTGATATTGTGAATCCATGATTCTCACTTGTCAGTAGCTTCACGCCCACCAATCTTCTCGTTTGAGTTCTTTTCTCCTAATCAAAAGGAATATCATTTGGCATTCTTCAAACTCGTATCTGGGATCACATCAATGCCAACCTAAGAAATTTGTAGAGTATATAGATGAAGTTAAGAAAAGGAAAGAATCGGCACTTGATTACTCTATGAACTTGGATGTGGAGAGATGGACACGAGCATACAATGGAGACTACCGGCATGGTTTTATGACAACCAACCTTAGTGAGAGTTACAATACCGTCTTGAAAGATGTGAGTCCTTACTTGTTGCACTTGTGAAGACGATATTTTATAATTATGTTCACTATTTTCAATCTCCTCTTGACAAGGCGGCCATGACTATTAGTATAAGAGAAATGTTTACTATGTGGGCTACTAAGAAATAGCAAATATGGCAGTAGACAGCGAATGCACATACTGTTGTTGCATTTGATCGAGTCGCCGGTGAGTTTGAGATTATTACAGATGAGCGACACACAGGTAATGGTAGCAAGGGTGGCCATCTCCATACAGTTGATGTCAATAGTCAATGCACATGTAATAAATGGCAGACTTATAAGATGCCATGTTCTCATGTGATGGTCACTGTCGGACGTCGAAACTTCCGACTTGAGAAAAAGAATAAGGATCATGATGCACGCACGAGGCCTAGCTTGGGACTTTAAATCGGTGTTAGATTGGAGTCGCCACTAAACCGTTTATTAAGGCCGTTTAGGCGCCTAAGTCACTAAGTGATCATGATATTAACCACCTAGGTTGTTGTTGGTCTTAAAACCGAGATTTGAGTCCGGAGGTCCTGCTACGTATCTTGAAGCTCGAAAGCCAAAATACGCCCAAACTTGGTACCCGTCCCTAAGTCTAGGTCGTTTGTTTGCACATTTTAATTTGCCCAATTGTTTCCCTGATCGAAGTTCGAATCGATGGTCCAGAGAGAAATTCGATAATTCGTACCACGACCCTAGCATGCCACTAACCGTCCTATTCTAAGTGCGGAAAGTAAAGATTTTCACTATATTCGGGATTACATACATACATCCATCATCATCTCTCTATCTCACACCCACTCAACTACATTGATTCACACAATACATTGATTTTTCCTTCTCACATACAATCGAAACAATATACATGAAAAAAAAAAAAGTATTTCAACCAATATTTACATCAATCAATTCAATCACAATAGATTTATTCGAATCGAAACAACAAAATTATTTTTGGGTTCTATTACTTAAAATAAGAACACGAGATATTGGGGAATGACATAAAATTGAGTTAAATCGTTCAAGACCCGAGCAAATCTACCCTTGAAAGATTCAAAAGATATTCCCTAAAAATCGATTCGTCTCATTTCAAAATACCCGAACTTGGCCCGAAATGTTTCGAAATTTTTAAGGATCAAACTCTAAGTCTTGGAATACACTTTAACCCACTTCAAAACACACAAAAATATGGGGACTGATCAGCAAAATTCGGATAGGGCTAGAGTGAATTTTTCAAAGCGTGACGAAAACCCCGAATCGATCCGGAATAATTTTAAATTTTCAAGACACGACCCTACACCTTAACAATGCCTAAGAACACTCCTAAACACACAAAATGACATCAGGAACAGATCTGCAAAATTCGGAATCAATCTGGACAGATAAAAAAAAAAAAAAAGGTAAAAGACCTCGAATCGATCCCAAAACGATCCAAAATTTTCAAAATAGACCCCCAAATTTACCCAACATCTAAGACCATTCTAAAACACACTAAAAGTATCAGAAACAGAGCTGAAAAATTCGAAATGGTGCTGGGCTGGTTTTTAAAAGACTGATAAAAGACTCCGATTCGATCCGAAAAGGCTTGAGACTGCAAAAAAATGACCCCTAAACCTTAGAAATATTTAGACCCACTTTGAAACATATTTTTGACCCCAGAGCTGACCTAAATGCTTCGAAAAAGTGGTCGGGTTTATGAACAAAATTTTGAAACCCGACTTTGAACGATCCTTTTCATCATTACGATTTTTGCACAACCCATTTTTAGTCATTCCCCGGTTTTCTTATATAAAAATATATTTTTCTTGATTTTCTTGATTTTTCTATTTTTTCATTTTATCATTTCTTATATTTCCTAAAAAAAGATGAGCAATATATATTCATTTTAAAAACCTAACCAACAAGTTTTCATTTTTTTCAAGGATCCTTTTCCATATTTTCATGAAAACATGAATCCTAGTTTTTTTATTTTCTCTTTTTTTTTTTGTATTTTCTATTTTTCGTAAAACATTTTTGAAAAGGAGAAAAGAAAATAAAAGACAACAAAAGAAATTATTTACAAGGATAAGACCTAAATCCCGATCAAGAAGTTATACCTACAACCGACGATAATGACGATGTCGAGGAATGAACAAGACTTCGACTTAGTTGATGTCGAGCACCTTCGGGATTTGAGGAAGACTCGTCGATTCACACAGGCTCGGGCATGGGCTTGGTCTTGATGATTCGCACGGGCTCGGCTCGGATCGATGAAGAACTCCAAGTTGGTGTCGGAATCGGGCTCGGGTCGGCGGCGGATTGGAATTTGGAACGGGATGAAGATTCTTGAATTTTTTTTGCTCAACACATGAGTCTAAGAGTGGATATTCAAGAGAGAGTTCAATGTGTGTTTTTGATGTATTCAAGAGGTCCAAGATCTGCAAATGAATGGCATATTTATAGAGGAAATGCTGTGGGGGCTGAAATGTAACGCACCAAAAAGTTTCTGGGGCTGAAATAAAGAAAACAAAATAAAATAAAATAAAATAAAATAAAATGACGAAACAGAGATGGGATGGACAGGGAAGGCGGCAGCCGAACTGCTGGAGGCCGGGAGCAATATGGCTGGAACGGGAGAGGTCCGGGCAAGTCAACAGAGGCGGCCGGAACAGGATGGTGCCGTACGGCCGGTTAGAACGCCGGGGCCATGCACGGCAGCCGGTGGTACGAATCTCGGCTGTGAGGGGGAGAGAGAGAGAGAGAGTCGGTGTGAAAAGGATCGGGGAGGTCAGCAAGGGCGGCTCATCGATGGCTGACATCAGTGGATGTCAGAGGAGGCGGATACGGCACCGGAACAGACGATTTCGGCGCCGAAAGGTGGAGAGAGAATGAACGGAAGTGACCGGAGAGGGAGAGAGATCGGATCGGGAATGGACGGGGATGGATTCGGGGTGGAGCCGGGAGCTCAACGGAGTCGCTGGTGTGGCCAGAAGTGGTCGGAAGTGGCCGAGAAGGCCACCGGTGGCTGGCCGTGAAGCCTCCGCGCCTCTGTTGAAAATCTGGGGGGAAGAAGACGACACTGTTCGTGCAATTCGGCCAAAAAAACTTTTTTTTTTTCATTTCAATGTGCAAATTTTTTGGTCATTTTTCCGTATGAAATAACATAAAACAAAATGAAAAAAATTAAGTTCGAAATAGGATTAAAATATGTGACACTAGTAGGAACGAAACGGGGTTTTAATCGGGTCAAAATCAGGTGTCCACGAACACTGTGTTCACTTCCACTTAAACCCCTTTTCTTTTGTATTTTCAGTTTTGATTTAATCTTATGTATGAAATAGAATAAAATAAAAATAAAGATAAAAATAGAAAAATTAAAATATCGAAATAAAATTTAAAATATGGGATACTAAAAGGAACGAAATGGGATTTGACCGGGTCAAAATCGGGTGTCTACAGTCACCATGGCATCAATTCATATGGATAGCTCCCAACTTCTGGGCCCATGTTGTTCATGGACACATCAACAACTATGCTATCAAGTTAAATTCCATCCAATTGAAGACAAGGTTAGATGGCCTCAGATAGATTTTTTGACAGTTGTTCCAGACCGTAATTTACTTCGAGGTATAGGCAGACCTAGGTCAAGAAGATATGATAATGAGATGGATATTAGGGAGCCCGCATCCTCCATAACGTGTAGCTTTTGCAAACGCGATAGGTATAATCGAAGAAGCTGTCTTGAATGAAGAAAGGTTCAAGGTTCAAGGTTCATTTTTCCTAATACAAAAAATGTTATATTTACAACACATGTATTGCTATTTCATTTTTTTTTGTTTAATATAATAGTATGTTATATATGTACCTTGAAATGGATCCAGGACCCGCAAATAGATCACTACTTCAATTGTAGGAGAGACATCAATTAGAGGTAGTGAGCTAGGCAAGACAGCTCAAGACTTGTCTGTCGTAGACGCGAGGCGACATTGCGACGTGAGGAGGATGCTCTGCATGTTGATGATCATATGGATCCATACTTACAGCAATCTAGCTTTTATGGCATCTCTCAGATACCTTTCATCCAACTAGACTAGCATGTGATCATGGCATTAGTGGAGAGCTAGAGACCAAAGACGTGTACATTCCATATGCCACTAGTAGGAACGAAACGGGGTTTTAATCGGGTCAAAATCAGGTGTCCACGAACACTGTGTTCACTTCCACTTAAACCCCTTTTTTTTGTATTTTCAGTTTTGATTTAATCTTATGTATGAAATAGAATAAAATAAAAATAAAGATAAAAATAGAAAAATTAAAATATCGAAATAAAATTTAAAATATGGGATACTAAAAGGAACGAAATGGGATTTGACCGGGTCAAAATCGGGTGTCTACAGCTGCCCCTCTTTGGGCTGGCGCTCATAGAGTGACTGTCCCAAAGACGAATAGAGACCGATTTTGGCCTAGCGCACAGTTGTTCTTGAAGCATGAGGTTGACAAAAATAGGGCTCCTGAAACTCGGTAGAATTTGAACCATCTCGCTCACATCATGTGATCCTTGAGTTCTGCGTCAGTTCAGGCCTACAATTGAAGAAAAATCAATTAGCAAGACATGCAGAATAATACATGTGCGTTCAAAATTGAAAAGATTCTATAGAATGTTCCTACTGTATTGAAGGAAGATGGATTTACAAGACGTTCTCGCTGTATTCAGTTTTACAGAACGTCTAAACCGGAGAAGACAGATTTACGAGACACTCCCACTGTAATCAGTTTTACAGAATGTCTCCACTGGAGAAGAAGGATTTACAAGACGTTCCCACTGTGTTCAGTTTTACAGAACGTCTAAACCGGAGAAGACAGATTTACAAGACACTCCCACTGTAATCAGTTTTACAGAATGTCTCCACTGAGGGAAGACGGATTTACAAGACGTTCCCACTGTGTTCAGTTTTACAGAACGTCTAAACCGGAGAAGACAGATTTACAAGACACTCCCACTGTAATCAGTTTTACAGAATGTCTCCACTGAGGGAAGACGGATTTACAAGACGTTCCCACTATGTTCAGTTTTACAGAACGTCTAAACCGAAGAAGATTTTTCTCAACTAATCATGCAATGGTCAAACAAATGATGAGGGATCTTGATTCTGATCACGATGTCGTGATCGCACTTGAACTTGGTGTCCTCTACACTCCTTGTTGTCAAGACATCCCACTTTAGGTATGCCTTTTGAGAACTTCCTCTACTAGCCCTTGATGCTTCCTGCAACTGTAAATCCATCGAATGGAAAGTGAAGGTAGTCACTGGATGCGACCCTTGTTACTCCTTCGCCACGCCACATGGGGATTACTCCTTAGCAAATATCTCCGAGAGCCCATGATCTGACAAACTACGAGAAAGATTTACTAACCAAGCTTTTCGTTAGCTCACTTGCGACCCCTCATGGCTCAGATGAGTAAAAGAGTTCATGAATAGATGTAAGGGATGCATAGCTTGCAGCAGGTTCAGGAATTGACCGAGGTCCTTTGATGTCCAAAATTTCAAGAAAGTATTTTTATGAGGTATGAGACAAAGAGGGAACTCGGATGGGCTTTTGAGATTGCCCCAAATTTCAAAGGATACATGTAACTCAGTTCTTTTCCAAGATGCCCCCTTTTGAGATCGTGTAGGCCTTTGGCAATTTCCCGAATTACGCGCTTAGACTCCTTTTGTCATGGCGTGATGCAACAATAATGACTTGCTTGTCCTTGAGGCATTTTGTTTATTGCAGTAATCCAAGCCCTAACTTTTGCCTAGAATGGGCAGAGTACCGCATCCTAGCGGGCATGTTTTATTTTTTTCTCTCCATAGCTCTCCTTTTGCTACGGCTGGTTGCTCAGATTTGGCCGCACCACTCAATTTCCCTAACTTTTGCCTGGGCCGCCCTTTTGGGTTTTCGACCTAGCGGGAATATTTCACTCTCCTTTTGCCACGATCGCCCTTTCGGGTTTTCGACCGCACCGCTCTTCCCTTGTTTTTGCCTAGGCCGCCCTTTCGGGTTTTCAACCTAGCGGGATTTTTTTTTGTCTTTTCTCTCATTCTCCCATAGGACTGTGAGCCACATGGGTTCTTTATCAAGAATCTCTTTCTTTCTGCTTCTTGTCTCATTCTAGGATCGCGCAGTAGATGGCATCTGAAAACATGTGCCTTGTTAAGCATAATATTCTTTACAGAATCAGCATTGACAGGGCTTGGGAGCTCATCCCCATCCATATCAGCTAAAATCAAGGCACCTCCCTAGAAAACCTTCTTGACTACGTAAGGTCCCTCGTATTTGGGAGTGAACTTCCCACGTGAATCCGGAGTTATGTGCAATATCTTTCGGAGTACCAAGTCCCCCGATTCAAACACACGCCGGCGCACTCTCTTATTGAATGCCCGAGCCATGCACTTTTGGTAACATTGGCCATGGCACAGTGCAGTTAGCCTCTTTTCATCGATCAAGTTCAACTGCTCGTATCGTAATCTAGCCCATTCTGCTTCTTCAAGCTCTGATTCTGCAAGGACTCTCATTGACGGGATCTCGACCTCTACTGGCAAAACTGCTTCAGTCCCATATGTAAGCGAGTAGGGGGTTGCCCCTGTCGATGTGCGAACAGATGTCCTATATGCCATGAGAGCCCAAGGGAGCATGTCATGCCAATCCTTGTAAGTTACTGTCATCTTTTCGATGATCTTCTTTAAATTCTTATTTGCAGCCTCGACCGCACCATTCATCTGAGGTCGATAAGGCGAAGAATTGCGGTGCTTGATCTTGAAATGTTTGCAAAGCTCATCGGTCGCCTTATTGTTGAAGTTCTTTGCATTATCCGTGATGATGGTCTCAGGAACACCATAACGAGCCACTATGTTGCGCTTGAGGAATCGAACTACCACCTTAGCGGTCACTGAAGCATAAGACTCGGCTTCGACCCATTTGGTGAAGTAGTCGATGGCCACCAGGATGAAGATATGTCCATTAGATGCCTTGGGTGAAATAGGACCAATTACATCCATTCCCCACATGGAGAAAGGCCAGGGTGAGGACATTGGTTGTAGTTCGCTTGGAGGAGCATTAATCCGATTCGCATAGATTTGACAATGGTGGCAATGTCGAACGTGCTTGATGCAATCTGCTTCCATGGTTGACCAGAAATAACCCATTCGCATGATCTTCCTTGCCAACATGTGCCCGCTCATGTGAGGTCCACAACTCCCTTCATGGACTTCACTCATCAAGTACTCAGCCTCCTTAGTGTCCAGACATCGTAGTAGAGTGGTGTCGAATGAGCGACGATAAAGCACGTTCTCGCTCAAGAAATAATGGCAGGCAAGCCGACGAATAGTCTTCTTGTCATTCTTATCTGCGCCATCCGGGAACCGACCGAATTCAAGGTATCTCTTAATATCCGCGAACCAAGGGGCTTCTTCTCCTTGTTCGATCATGCAACAATGTGCGGGGCGATCGTTGACCTTGATCTCGAGAGGGTCGATCATGTTATCTCCTAAAATACACACCATTGAAGCAAGTGTTGCTAAAGCATCGGCGAATTGGTTCTTGGTTCGTGGAGTGTAGGAGAAATTAATCCGATCAAACTCTTCTGATATCCTTTCTGGGTATAGGTGATATGGGAGTAGCTTCTCATCCTTCGTCTTCCACTGTCCCACTGTTTGGAAGATGATAAGCATTGAGTCACCAAACACCTAAAGTTCACGAATTTCCATATCTATTGCCGCTCGTAAGCCCAAGATGCATGCTTCATATTCCGCCACATTATTTGTGCAAGGAAATGCTACCTTGGCAGCTACTGGGATATGCCGACCTTGTGAAGAAATCAACACTGCTCCTATCCCATATCCCGTTGAGTTGACTGCCCCATCAAAATACATCCTCCATCCTTGTATTCGTTCCGACTCTTCTTCCATAGTAAAGATCCCATCATCTGGGAGTTCATCCCTAAGTGGCTCATCATCCTCAATTGGAAATTCGGCGAGGTGGTCTGCCAAGGCTTGCCCTTTCATTGATACTCTAGGCACATAATGGATATCATACTCAGCCAGCTGAACTTGCCATTTCGACAAATTCCGAGTTGACACAGGCTTCTCTAGTAGATATCGAAGTGGATCTGTCTTGGATATTAGGTGTATGGTGTAGTACAAAGTATATTGACGTAAACGTTGGACTACCCATGCAAGCGCACAACACAATCTTTCCACTTCTGGATATCGTGCTTCTCCTTCAGTGAACTTCTTGCTTAGGTAATAGATAGCTTGCTCCTTGTGTCCTGTTTCATCCACCTGCCCCAACATTGAGCCTAACGATTCTCGTCGCACAGTTAAGTACATGATGAGTGGCCGACCTGGAGTGGGTGGGACTAGTACCGGAGGACTAGCCAAGTAAGCTTTGATTGTGTCAAAGGCCTGCTGACAATCATCATTCCAATCGATAATGGCATTTTTTCGTAGTAACCGAAAAAGAGGTTGACATTTATCAGTGAGATTGGCAATGAAACGGGCTATATAATTCAATCTCCCAAGCAAGCTTCTTACTTCTCTTACTGTAGCTGGTGGGGATAGATTCATGATTGCTTTGGCTTTATCTGGGTCGACCTCTATGCCCTTTTTACTAACAATGAACCCCAAAAGTTTTCCTGAAGCGGCTCCAAAAACACACTTCGCCGGGTTGAGTCTGAGCTTATATTTTTGGAGGCGCTGGAAGAGCATGCGCAAATTCACCAGATGGTCCTCCCCTTCACGCGACTTTGCGATCATGTCATCCACATAAACTTCTATCTGTTTGTGCATCATGTCATGAAACAAGGTGACCATGGCACGTTGGTAAGTGGCACCTGCATTTTTTAGCCCAAAGGGCATAACTCGGTAACAGAATGTTCCCCACAGGGTTATGAAAGTTGTTTTTGACTTATCTTCTTCCGCCATTCGTATTTGATTATAACCCGAGAAACCATCCATGAAGGAAAACATCTCGTGACGTGCAGTGTTATCAACAAGCACATCGATGTGAGGTAGTGGAAAGTTGTCCTTTGGGCTAGCTTTATTGAGGTCTCGATAGTCCACACAAACTCGTACTCTTCCATCTTTCTTCATGACTGGGACTATATTGGCTACCCACTCTGAGTAGTTACTCACCTCCAAGAAGCCGGCGTTAATCTGTTTCACGATCTCCTCCTTTATTTGTAGAATCAAGTCTTTCTTCTGTCTACGTAAATGTTGCCTTACAAGAGGGAATTTACTGGTGTTGACTGGTAGAAAGTGTTGCACTATCTCAGGATCAAGTCCAGGCATGTCAGCATAGGACCACGCAAATACTTCCTGAAATTCCTTCAACAAATCGATCATTCGAGCACGTTGAATTTCATCCAAGCCAACCCCGATTTTAAGCGTTCGTGGCTCCTCTTCTGTGCCAATATTGATCAAGTCAGTACCTTCGGCAGTCATAGGCTTGTTTTCTTCGAACCGCTCCCAGCTTTCCACGATCTCTTTAGGGGTGTCATCCTTACACGACTCTTCCTCGTAAAGTATTGGGTTAGAGTCGTCAAGAACTTCTCGAAAAAGGACTGAGTTACCGCATCTTTTGTCATTTAGGTACCTGGAAAAGAAGTGCTGGAATTATTCGAGACTAACAGATAGAAAGAATAGGAGAAGATCAAACTAAAGCAGGAGAAGATTAGATTGAAGCATGTGATATTTCATAAAGGGATTTCTTTAGAAAGGTAAGGCATGGGAATATCCCTTCATCCGTCACGGGCTCATGGCAAACCACGTGCGGGTAACATCATTTTCCGAACTTTCTTACTCATCACGAGGCATGAGTGGAAGCCTGGGAACTGCAGTCCAGTTGGGTAGCTCCTCATTTCCTGCAAGCGGGCGGATCAGGGGCTCCCGAGACGCCTCCTCCAGAATAGCCCTGACATGGGACACAACGTCGGTTGCCCCAAAAGGTTCAGCCAAGACCTCCTCCACATTCCCTTCGATGATGAGTACTGGCTTTTGGAAGGAGGCGGGGCTAGTCAGCATCATGGTGTCTTCGAATGAGCTGTGAATGTGGGCACTTAGACTTGAGCTGCCAGAGGTGCAATAGGGATGCAACTACGTTTGCTCTTAATGTTCTCAATCCTGTATCATGTTCCAAGCTCACATGCGGGCAGGACCCCTATCAACCGAAGATTTAGTAGTTGCACCTGCATGAAAAGAAAAAGAAAAGCAAAAGAAGTGAACAATTGGAAAATTGAATCAGAATACATGAGAAAACCGCTAGCGAGTTGCCATTCTTATCGGTAGATCGGTCCTGATTATATATCACGAGAAGGAGATGAGATGTGCTCCTTTACGGGGTATTTAATCAAGGTACCTCTCGAACGTCCTTAAGTTGCCAATTCGTATCGTTAGCTTGTTGAGCACTTTCAATAATTATTCAAAAAATAATGACAAAATATTTTGGAAAATATTTTTTTTTGAACCCTTTTTATTTTTTATTTTTAATTTTCCGTGAAAGTGCTCAATCAAACTATTTGTTTGTCATGGCTTGTGCTCTTTTTGTGGGTCTGAGAGCGCTCCTTGTAAGCTGGACCTGTATCACGGCTCATGGGGTGCATCTTGTCCAACTCCTCATCTGATGATGCTTCCACTTCTTTGGCCACATTCTGAATGATCGAGTATCACTTGCCTAATGACTCCTTGATGCCAATCGAATCCCTAGAACGCTCCCAACACTCCTCCGACATTATAGCTATACTGATTTATGATTGTAAAGGCAACACATCTTCTATCAGCTATAGCTTCCAGCAAGCTCCAATACCTTCAAAATCAACTGATGTCACTGACAGTGCATGAAAGATGATCAATGTCGGGGCAAGCAAATATGGGCTCCATCCCCGTTCAGACGGATGAACAAGCGACTTAAGGATGAATGGCAACTCTACTAGGTTTTATTTTGAAAACATGATGCAAGTTCGAAAAATAAAATCAATCCACTAATTTAATCATAGTTACATGTACATCAGAATTTTATGAGCTATCTAACCTAAAATTAGCTAACCTAGGAGCTCATACCAAAATACAAGAAAAAGGCCGCTCTATCCCTACATAGGCTTTCGATAAAAAATACAATAAAATCTCAATACAAAAGAAAGGCCCGACTAACCTAAGATGAGCTAGCCTATGGGCCTTGGAAAAATTACAATCGACAAGGATGCTTGGAGGTTTAATGCTATGCATGAGGCTTGGATCTAAGGGTAGGTGCTAAAAGGCCCTTGATCAGCAGTGTCCTCGGTTCCCTTTTCACGGTACTTTGGGCTTACGAATCAAGCGAAGGTGTTTCAAAGTCGTTTCCAGTGGGAGCTCCCACGACGGGCGTACTTCTACTGACCCCCTCCTAAGGAAGTTCCTACGATCCGGGTTCGATCGTTTAGGGCATGCAATGCTAAAGTAAAGTGCACAAACAAACGACCGGGGATTATGGGGCGCGGACCCTCAAAATGTCCCCAGCGGAGTCGCCAAGCTGTCGGACGTCGAAACTTCCGACTTGAGAAAAAGAATAAGGATCATGAGGCACGCACGAGGCCTAGCTTGGGACTTTAAATCGGTGTTAGATTGGAGTCGCCACTAAACCGTTTATTAAGGCCGTTTAGGCGCCTAAGTCACTAAGTGATCATGATATTAACCACCTAGGTTGTTGTTGGTCTTAAAACCGAGATTTGAGTCCGGAGGTCCTGTTACGTATCTTGAAGCTCGAAAGCCAAAATACGCCCAAACTTGGTACCCGTCCCTAAGTCTAGGTCGTTTGTTTGCACATTTTAATTTGCCCAATTGTTTCCCTGATCGAAGTTCGAATCGATGGTCCAGAGAGAAATTCGATAATTCGTACCACGACCCTAGCATGCCACTAACCGTCCTATTCTAAGTGCGGAAAGTAAAGATTTTCACTATATTCGGGATTACATACATACATCCATCATCATCTCTCTATCTCACACCCACTCAACTACATTGATTCACACAATACATTGATTTTTCCTTCTCACATACAATCAAAACAATATACATGAAAAAAAAAAAGTATTTCAACCAATATTTACATCAATCAATTCAATCACAATAGATTTATTCGAATCGAAACAACAAAATTATTTTTGGGTTCTATTACTTAAAATAAGAACACGAGATATTGGGGAATGACATAAAATTGAGTTAAATCGCTCAGGACCCGAACAAATCTACCCTTGAAAGATTCAAAAGATATTCCCTAAAAATCGATTCGTCTCATTTCAAAATACCCGAACTTGGCCCGAAATGTTTCGAAATTTTTAAGGATCAAACTCTAAGTCTTGGAATACACTTTAACCCACTTCAAAACACACAAAAATATGGGGACTGATCAGCAAAATTCGGATAGGGCTAGAGTGAATTTTTCAAAGCGTGACGAAAACCCCGAATCGATCCGGAATAATTTTAAATTTTCAAGACACGACCCTACACCTTAACAATGCCCAAGAACACTCCTAAACACACAAAATGACATCAGGAACAGATCTGCAAAATTCGGAATCAATCTGGACAGATAAAAAAAAAAAGGTAAAAGACCTCGAATCGATCCCAAAACGATCCAAAATTTTCAATATAGACCCCCAAATTTACCCAACATCTAAGACCATTCTAAAACACACTAAAAGTATCAGAAACAGAGCTGAAAAATTCGAAATGGTGCTGGGCTGGTTTTTAAAAGACTGATAAAAGACTCCGATTCGATCCGAAAAGGCTTGAGACTTCAAAAAAATGACCCCTAAACCTTAGGAAATATTTAGACCCACTTTGAAACATATTTTTGACCCCAGAGCTGACCTAAATGCTTCGAAAAAGTGGTCGGGTTTATAAACAAAATTTTGAAACCCGACTTTGAACGATCCTTTTCATCATTACGATTTTTGCACAACCCATTTTTAGTCATTCCCCGGTTTTCTTATATAAAAATATATTTTTCTTGATTTTCTTGATTTTTCTATTTTTTCATTTTATCATTTCTTATATTTCCTAAAAAAAGATGAGCAATATATATTCATTTTAAAAACCTAACCAACAAGTTTTCATTTTTTTCAAGGATCCTTTTCCATATTTTCATGAAAACATGAATCCTAGTTTTTTTATTTTCTCTTTTTTTTTGTATTTTCTATTTTTCGTAAAACATTTTTGAAAAGGAGAAAAGAAAATAAAAGACAACAAAAGAATTTATTTACAAGGATAAGACCTAAATCCCGATCAAGAAGTTATACCTACAACCGACGATGATGACGATGTCGAGGAATGAACAAGACTTCGACTTAGTTGATGTCGAGCACCTTCGGGATTTGAGGAAGACTCGTCGATTCACACGGGCTCGGGCATGGGCTTGGTCTTGATGATTCGCACGGGCTCGGCTCGGATCGATGAAGAACTCCAAGTTGGTGTCGGAATCGGGCTCGGGTCGGCGGCGGATTGGAATTTGGAACGGGATGAAGATTCTTGAATTTTTTTTGCTCAACACATGAGTCTAAGAGTGGATATTCAAGAGAGAGTTCAATGTGTGTTTTTGATGTATTCAAGAGGTCCAAGATCTGCAAATGAATGGCATATTTATAGAGGAAATGCTGTGGGGGCTGAAATGTAACGCACCAAAAAGTTTCTGGGGCTGAAATAAAGAAAACAAAATAAAATAAAATAAAATAAAATAAAATGACGAAACAGAGATGGGATGGACAGGGAAGGCGGCAGCCGAACTGCTGGAGGCCGGGAGCAGTATGGCTAGAACGGGAGAGGTCCGGGCAAGTCAACAGAGGCGGCCGGAACAGGATGGTGCCGTACGGCCGGTTAGAACGCCGGGGCCATGCACGGCAGCCGGTGGTACGAATCTCGGCTGTGAGGGGGAGAGAGAGAGAGAGAGCCGGTGTGAAAAGGATCGGGGAGGTCAGCAAGGGCGGCTCATCGATGGCTGACATCGGTGGATGTCAGAGGAGGCGGATACGGCACCGGAACAGACGATTTCGGCGCCGAAAGGTGCAGAGAGAATGAACGGAAGTGACCGGAGAGGGAGAGAGATCGGATCGGGAATGGACGGGGATGGATTCGGGGTGGAGCCGGGAGCTCAACAAAGTCGCTGGTGTGGCCAGAAGTGGTCGGAAGTGGCCGAGAAGGCCACCCGTGGCTGGCCGTGAAGCCTCCGCGCCTCTGTTGAAAATCTGGGGGAAGAAGACGACACTGTTCGTGCAATTCGGCCAAAAAAACTTTTTTTTTTCATTTCAATGTGCAAATTTTTTGGTCATTTTTCCGTATGAAATAACATAAAACAAAATGAAAAAAATTAAGTTCGAAATAGGATTAAAATATGTGACACTAGTAGGAACGAAACGGGGTTTTAATCGGGTCAAAATCAGGTGTCCACGAACACTGTGTTCACTTCCACTTAAACCCCTTTTTTTTGTATTTTCAGTTTTGATTTAATCTTATGTATGAAATAGAATAAAATAAAAATAAAGATAAAAATAGAAAAATTAAAATATCGAAATAAAATTTAAAATATGGGATACTAAAAGGAACGAAATGGGATTTGACCGGGTCAAAATCGGGTGTCTACAGTCACCATGGCATCAATTCATATGGATAGCTCCCAACTTCTGGGCCCATGGTGTTCATGGACACATCAACAACTATGCTATCAAGTTAAATTCCATCCAATTGAAGACAAGGTTAGATGGCCTCAGATAGATTTTTTGACAGTTGTTCCAGACCGTAATTTACTTCGAGGTATAGGCAGACCTAGGTCAAGAAGATATGATAATGAGATGGATATTAGGGAGCCCGCATCCTCCATAACGTGTAGCTTTTGCAAACGCGATAGGTATAATCGAAGAAGCTGTCTTGAATGAAGAAAGGTTCAAGGTTCAAGGTTCATTTTTCCTAATACAAAAAATGTTATATTTACAACACATGTATTGCTATTTCATTTTTTTTTGTTTAATATAATAGTATGTTATATATGTACCTTCAAATGGATCCAGGACCCGCAAATAGATCACTACTTCAATTGTAGGAGAGACATCAATTAGAGGTAGTGGGCTAGGCAAGACAGCTCAAGACTTGTCTGTCGTAGACGCGAGGCGACATTGCGACGTGAGGAGGATGCTCTGCATGTTGATGATCATATGGATCCATACTTACAGCAATCTAGCTTTTATGGCATCTCTCAGATACCTTTCATCCAACTAGACTAGCATGTGATCATGGCATTAGTGGAGAGCTAGAGACCAAAGACGTGTACATTCCATATGCCACACGGAGAGGTTGCCTTGACTCTCCAAGACATGGCTGATTCAGTTGGGCTTACTGATCGATAGAGATGCTGTGACTGGCATCACCCACTTTTCATGGCCAAATGAGTGTGACCGCTTGCTAGGTGCTAGGCCCGATCCTCGTAGTATCACAAGTGGACATCTTCGGATGTCATGGTTGCAAAGGCATTTCCATCATTTACCTACCAATGCTACGAGTTTATAGTGAGAGATTTGCTCGGGCCGACATACTACAGCTGATGAGTGACATGCTGTTTGCAGACAAGATTTCTAGTTTCGTTCATCTCATATTCTTACTACTGCTAGAAGATTTTGAAGCTACTAGGAGATATAGTTAGGGAGCTGCATGCTTGGCATGGTTATACAGATAGTTGTGCCTTGCTATTGATAGCTCAACAAATGAGATCGGGGCCGCATTGATTTTACTCCAGGTTTGGGCGTGGGATTTATTTCCACATGTTGCACCCACTCGTCTTCAGATTGCCTAGACAGGTGTGCGACCTCTGGCATGTCGATGGCATGCTTGCTTCGACGTGATGCAACTCTCTACGCACGTCCTTGGACAGAGATGCCTTCGAGTGACTGACAGCACACCAAGTATTATCTTTTAATTATTTTTGTAACATGCATAAATGTTTGTAGTTAGTAACTAACGTAATCTTAATATTTTTTTTATAGATTATCTGGATAACATATACAAACGAGAATCTCATTTTACTACCTCCTATTGCCTAGCTGAAAATGATGTATGGCGAGCTCAAGTGCCTCTCGTATGCTTCTTCATCATTGAGTGGCACCATCTAGATCGGGTGATGCGTCAATTTAGGGGGGGGACTCAACAAATCCTGTCTACTTGTGATACTTCTCCTGTACTTCATCAGATCAAGCTTCGAGGAAGGACAGGCGAGGACTGATTAGGAGGCACTGGCCTCTAATCCGTATGTTGATTTAGTGAAGTGACAATACTGTCGAGTTTCATTATGACAATAGTTTACCAATGGGCGTCTATCATGACAATTACAACTAGTACTATAGAGTTGCCAAATAGTACATCAGACATACAGGAGCAATCCTTGGCACTCTGGTATGGCATACTTCTTTTATCTTCGTATTACGTTACGTTACGTTACTTATTATATATTCAACTTCTTATGTGATGACATAATGTTATCTTTTTCAGGTTGATTCTCTCTTATGTATCCGGCACGAGTCATCCACGCTACAAGATGCTTGGGATTTTATCGATATTGGATTGTCTCTTGTTGGAGATCATGGAGGTGTCCAAATGTTCCCTCCAGGACACCAACAGCAGCCAAACATACCTCCTGCAACTCAAGGTAGAGGAAGTAGAGCTCGAGGTAGGCGCCAAAACCGGGCTGGAAAGCCACCTCGCTCCCCTTCTCCCTTTCTCGAGCCAACACGCTCCCCTTCTCTTCCTCAATAGGACCTACCATATGCCATGTCTTTCTACACACCTGATGCGATGGGTGCATCACAATCGAGCATGTCGACTCCGCCTACTCCTAAAAAATATCGGGAGCCATCACAGCACTCACTGTATGAGTCATCGCATTATCCGGACTATGAAGTACAAGAAGC
The DNA here is from genome assembly GCA_037672795.1 of Lagerstroemia speciosa. Classification (NCBI taxonomy): domain Eukaryota; kingdom Viridiplantae; phylum Streptophyta; class Magnoliopsida; order Myrtales; family Lythraceae; genus Lagerstroemia; species Lagerstroemia speciosa. The sequence continues at coordinate 2,266,630 of CM075297.1, read as the reverse complement.
ACCCAAGGCAGTAGGTCCGAGTAGGACGGAGAGCGATCACCGGCATAGGATCCCAAACTACATTTCTAGAGGTAGCGATTTAGGAGGAGTCCATCATAGACTTTTTTTTTTAGTATGTTATGTCTAGAACAATATGTTTAAAACTTCAAATTGACTACTTATGGATAATTTACTACTACTCTTCTTATGAATAATTTACTATTTCTGTACATTTAACAATTGTTTGCTAGGTTTTTTAGGGACTAAATTTTGGGAAACTGAGATTGCATGTTGAACATGCAATCTTAGTTTACCAAAAGTGAAATCACAGGTTCAATATGCGATCTCTTGATGGTATAGAAGTAAATATTTTGGCCGAAACGATTTTTAAAGAATTATTTTTGAAATGTACAGTATTTCCTTACATTCCCTGACATCCTTCTTTAGTTCTCCTTTTTATTTTTTATTATTTTTTTAAGTTTTCTATCTTTTGCCCTTTCCTTAAGATAAAATAATCAAAATGAAAATAAGAAATGGGAGTTAAAGAACAAAAACTGAGATGAATTGGGCGAAAAACCAAGTCCATATTACTGGTTGAACCCCCGGTCCCAAATTACATCAAATCAGGCCCGTTTAAAACTTTTCGTGACGAGATCCAACTTGACCTAATATTTTCTTCTTTTTTTTTTTTTTTTTGCATTTGAGTTGTTAAATCTGACCACAGCAGTCTTCCTAAAATGTGTATCTGCACTTGCTTACCCATTTTCTCAAAACTGAAATCTGTGATCTTTTCGAATCAAAATAAGGTGTCTACAATCGTGTACAGGTACATGCTTGCTTAATTTCTTGTGATTGAGATATGAATCTTTTTCGAACCAAAATGAGATGTCTACAATAAATCTAGTGGAAAAAAAAGGTATTTCTAGCTCCAATAGCAACCTGAACTAACCATGGTTGAATTAACAGGAACTACGTAAAAATTCAGTTCAAAGTTCCATTTTGTTGTGCAAAGAATATCAAGTGAAAGGAACTTGCCCTCAGCATAGACTTCTCTGAGATTTTACTTGATGAAGTATATATGGACATAGTTCACAGATTCTGCATGAGACTAGGCATATAAGAAACTAAGATTAACTGCGCAAAGCAGAGGATTAGGACATCTTATCCGGTTGAGCTGATAGTGCTAATCTACAAGGCTGACCTTCACACTAGTGACCAGAACAGATTGGGACACTAAAACTATGTTAAGCATTTTGAGCTTGCTTGAAAGCTAATAAGAGAGTATTCAAATTATCCCTAAGTAAAGGATCAGCAGCAAGAATTTTAAGTTTGATGATAGGGGATGCTGGTAAAAAACGGGGTTTTGTGATACAGATGTATGACCATAGATGAGAAGAGATCGTGAAAAGTTAAAATAAGGATCGTGAAAAGTTAAAATATTTCTTAACAGGCTTACACGTTGAGATGCTGGACGGCATATGACATGACCTACATTCAGATAATATCAGTCAGGACAACTTCCTTACAGCCTTTTTCATTACTTGGAATTCAAGGCATTCAAAGTACACTAATATAATATTTTAAAGATTCAGATTCCTTATTTACATCCTTTTTTCCCTTACTGATATGGAGTTATTGATCTCGGGCAAAGCTGGAAGCTTTCACCAAACTTGCCTTGATACGCTAGAGTGAAGCAAGGACATGGAAGAAAACCTTAACAGAAGGGGAAGATCAGATTTTGCACACAAACTTTGCTTGCTGTGCAGGATACTCCAAAATTGGTTCCACCATGCAAATCATCCAAGTTCCATAGCCCATCCCACAGAAAATCTTCATTGGCAGCTTCCGAAATAGAAGGCATGTTATTGTTGCCATTGAAAACGGTATAACAAGTTGGCTTGACTTGATCCTCTTGAGGAACATATGGGATTCTATTTTGATCGGTTTCATCGAGCATGGACATGATCTTTTTGATAGCCACCTGGTTTAGATGTACTTGTTGTTGTTGTTGTTGTTGCTGCTGCAACAGCTGCTGCTGGAATTGCTGCTGCTGGAAATGTTGTCGTTTCAGGATGCGGGCTTTTGTTTTCTCAGAGGTGGCTAGAGGGATCTTGGCCTTGTTCTTGAAATGTGTTCGCCAATAGTTCTTGATCTCGTTGTCAGTTCTTCCTGGCAGGCTTCTCGCAATGGTAGACCACCTGTTTTACCCAGATTAGAATGACAACAGCATGTCTGATCTTAGAGTATATGAGGTCACAATTCTGAATGCTAAGATGATAAGAGTCAATTCAATATTCAACTAGAGTTAGCTATATCTTTTGCTTCCTTTTTGATTTAACTCACTCCCCTTATCACAAAGACAAAGGGACAGATGATTTTTTTCGATAATTATCTCATCACCTTCAGCATAATCCATTACCAGATCGGTCCAAGTATGATTGGAATTGTCAGTATTGTGATTAAACATCAAAATGGAAAGAAGGGTGCCTGAGGCCTGTAGAATGGCACAAGCAGTACCAAAACCATTCTCAAATGAATTTCTAATACTAGAAAGCAACCATAATTTATTCTCTCCCCCATAACCCAAACCTGGATGGAGCTGTCTCAATGCTGGCCCTTGTAGGACCCATCCCAACTCACTCTTGATGTCGTTACAACTTGGATAGTAACTTGGTTTGGGCTGATGTGCCGGGAGTTGCTACCACCACCACCCTAAGTAGGCTGTCTTCCAAATTCGGATGAGGGTGGGTGTTGAGGTGGCTCAAACCTGGTTATGTTGATGTACGGAATCAGACATCCTAACAATTGATTCGTCACCAGGTTTCTGCCCTATCTTGGGATCACTGGCACCCTAGTGTGAAGCCAGATGGTACAAGCCAGCAAAGTCTGGATCATGTGAATGACGGGTTTGTCTGCTTTCAGTAAAATCAAAATGAATTGTGGTGATTTATTAACAGGATTTTGATAGGCTTCTGTTGTCAAATAGTAGAAGTTTGTTCTTATAATCAATTCTTTAGAAACCTCTCCTTTCTCCATTTTTTTTTCATTCCAGCCATATCTTAAATGTAGTATAAGAATCATATCTTAAGTTTCATACTTTACATGACACAGCAGCCTCACTTTACATGCTAAGAATAAACTGAATGTATGTGAACTGGAAGGCTTATAGAGAATGTATGATGCAACCATTTCTCCGTTAGCACATTAAAGAAAATCATATAACAAAAAGATTAACTAATGACCTAAAAAATTAAATTATCGGAAGCTACTGAGGCAATTTTGAACTCAAAACTCTTCTCTAGTAAAAGATGTTCTGACCAAATGGATAATAAAGAAAAGGCAAAAAGAGTAAACACTCATAGTATGGTTGGTAAAAAGAAACAGAAGAAAAGGGAGGGTAGAAAACTTTCTTGTTTGTACGATATTTTTGCAAAATTTTTAAGAGTCCCTTTAGATCAAGACAGAGCAGAGATACATAAAACAGAAAGACGGATTGGTGATTGAAGCTCTTGGAAATATGCACCGATGAAGACAGCAAAAAAATATGTTAGAAGACTTATAAAAAAAAAATGTTAGAAGGTTACTTCTTAAAGAATAATTACCTGTTGCCCCACCTAGCATGGAGCTCCAGAATTATATTCTCTTCATGTGGAGTAATCTGCCCTCTCTTGAGGTCTGGCCTAAGGTAATTCACCCATCTTAACCTACAACTCTTGCCGTTTCTTTTCAAACCTGCACAATGAAGAGTAAATTTTGTTATCCTTATGCCAAGCAGTATCTTGTGATTGCAACAGCATGTAAGCTGAAGCTAAGGCTATCCTCGCAGCAGTTTGTGCTGCTGCCACACAGAAGGGATGGAGAAAGTTCTTTATATCCTTTGATGCTCTTTTAGTAGTAAGGTTTTGGAAAACCTTAACGAAGTTCCTTGGGAAATTAAGGCTATTGCTTGGTGCACGGGATTGCGCTTTGATTCCATGAACTGATGACAGTTTGTGCACATAATTTAGCTCAAGTTGGATTGTAGTCCAGCTTGAGCGGACTGATTATTGTACTGAAGGGAAGGGCCTTCTAAATTTTAATATTAATGAAGCTTACCTTATTAAAAAAAAAAAGCATGTAGCAATTGACAAGAGTTCCAGTTGTATCTCTCAGAAAAAAGTTAGACAAATTGTCATATATATACTAGTTTTAATATGAGAAAAAGGATACAGAGCATGATTTTTCCTGTTCAGATTGGCGTTTTAAGACACCTAATATTCTCCAATTAAGATTCATAGTACTGGCTAAACAATAAAATATGACTTTTATGGCTTGTGGGTTTACAGGGTAAAGGGGATGAGAGAGTTTGTGGGGAAAAAGTTATTCTTCTTAATAGATATATCAAAAGGTAATATTAATGGAGATGCTGGAAGGAAGAATGATCCACAGTCGAATCACTCCTGCTCTATTTTCATTCAAATCTCGCTATCAAAAGATTTGCTTCCGATGTGCCAAAATTACTTGACACATGAAAGGATCAACTTTTAAGAGAGAGAGAGAGAGAGAGGCGAAAATGAACACTTGACAGTACCTGTGAGCCTAGAAACGGAGTTCCATCTTCCTTCCCCATGTAACCTCACATACTCAGAGAGGAGGTTGTCTTCTTCAGCAGTCCATGGTCCCTTTCTCCACCCTTCTACTTCCAGGGTTCCCCACCCGCCCATGTTGTTTACCCAAGACATGTGGAAAATCAGGAAGAAAAAAATTAAGGTTTTGCTTTCCTATTTTCTGGGGTGTCTAACTTTCTTAATACTATGGCAATTTGAGTTGGCTCTCTATGCATATTTATAGATGCACAAGGTTGAGCACTTGATGAAGATTACGCTTTTTGTCTATCATTTTCAAATCATCCCTATCCTTTACTATTCAAGTTACGGAGGATCTTCAAACTAAAGCAACATTTAATAAAAAAATAATTAAATAGTATAGTTATTGTAAAGATATCATCACTATATACATTGGTAAGGGGGTGAAAATACATTGATACATTACTTTTTTCTTTCATTTTTTAACTATTAAATCGGAACCGCGTGCCTTTGCTTTTTACCTTGACCATCACAAGCACATCCAAGGATGCTTTCATGCTGTGTTCTTAGAAAAATGCTTCTAGAAAGCATTCAATTTTAGAAAACATGTCGTTGTAAAGTAAGCAAATTCTTAATGCTATATAACTTAATCTCCCAAATTAATTTTTTTGCACCACCTATTTTTCTGAAGTCCAATATACTTAACTAATTCAAGCCTGTGGCAAGTTAACCTATAAATTTTTATTCACAAAACTTTAATATGAAGCTTAGGAGCAAGGGATAACGAACCATTTTAATCAAGTCATATTGGTTCAAAAATAAAATTTTAAACACTTGCATTTGAAATTATGATATGGAGGATTATGAAGGAGTCACTCGTGGTGGGAATTGGATAAGTTTTTAAACTTGTAGAAGCCTTAAAATGGAGAAATTCTTGGGCATAATGATAGCACTGCCTTAGTGTTTTCAAGTATTGTCACAATCTAATAACAGTAACAATTGATCACATAAGTAATTTCATGATATGAAATTTAGATTGTAAAGCTTATATTCAATTTTTCTCAAATTCAAAAATTTAGAAAAAAACTAAACCCTAAATAAAAATTGAAAAACTTGAGAACTTTAGAAATCCTAAGAAATCTTGGCATCAATTATTGATGGTCAGAGGGATGCTAAGTATAATTGGACATGCGTTTTTCAAGGTCCCTTAGTATTTTAGGGTTTTTAACTTGGAAAAAAAGAGGGTTTGAATATATGTTTTGTTGTTTATATTCCTTATCATGCAACTACTTATATAACCAACTATTATTAGCTTGTGACACTATCTAGTAATGGGGCAGAATTTATCGTAAAAAAAGACACTACGTGGCAATGTTGATATGGTACCTAGTTACTCCCAAGACTTTCTCCTTAAGATGATGCATTAAACCCCATCATTTTACCCTGGATTTTTAGTCTAACAAATTGGCAGAATATTGCTTTCATGAACAGGGAGGACTTAAGATTTTAGTAGGCGGATGGTTTTAGGGGCCTGATCTGTGATTCTTATCACAGCTAAGAGAATTCATCCCCATTCAAAACCTGTCATGGATGAAATGGATGCGTCTGGCTGAGATTGACGGACTAACCTTGGACATAAATATTGAATATGGGGTTGGTTGCTTGGTGAGGATCGACAGTCAATTGTTGGATTATGATCGAAGGATCTCAGCTGCCAGCATGGACCATGCTCTATGGCATGGACCAGTGTCACTTGGTGCAAGTGATCTATAGGAACTTGAAGCTACGAATGTTGAGGGTAACTAATCCCACGGTTACTTATATTAAGTTATTAATGATGAAGATTCAAAAACTTATTAATATAAGCATGTGGATGCTCATTAGGTCTGAGTTCAATGAGCTGGTTCATTAGAAGAATATCTAATGGATTCTCATATAAATGTCAATAAGATATTCATAAGATGATAGTAGGTACAAGCAATCCTTTGACCAATAATTATAATAGCACCTTGTAATTATTGAGTTGTAATTTCAATATTTTCGCGACTCTGACACTTGAGTAAGGTATTTTAGACTATTCTAGACCCATTGAGAGTTTTATGGATATTGTGAGCATCAATATGAGAGTGGTTACTCCTAATATGGGAAAAGAATGTCCTATATATTCTGCTAAGTGATGAATTAAAAAATTTCTGACTAGAGGTGAAAATTAAAAAGGAGTTTTTCATATGCATATACATGATAATCATAATACATACGAGCAAGTATTGATATTTGACATTTCATTATACCAGAACTTATTTGGGACATTGTATAAATAGCCAAAAGTCTGTTCAATTATTTTGAATATAATCCTCACTGTCATTTGAACAAAATCCTAATGGTCTAAGTAAAATGATATATTGCCATATGACAATCTTGACTTATGTGCCCATTTGCTTAAAAGTTAATTCGATAATCTTACCAAAGATTAGTGATTCATTGCTATATGCCAACCTTGACTTATGTGCCCATCCAATTAAGAGTTAATTGCATAATTCTACTAAAAAGGTTTAGTGAGATTGATTAATTAAAATTATTCTTACAATTGATTATAAATTATTTCACTCGCTATTGCCTTGTTGTGAAGTCCAATGGAATGTGTTTTAAATTAGATATTTACAAAATTTTAAAAATCAAGTCGGATTTATGAAATTTTAGTCAATATATTCTCAACTATGTAAATGAGATTTGTGAAAATTCGATTAGAATATTTTAGGATATAAACGTGACTAAGAAGTGAGATTCGATTAAATATATAAAGATACATAGTCATACATGCGTACATATTTGGAAATTGGCTGTTTGGTTAAAAAGAATAGGAATTAAAAGAAAAAAAATAAAACAATATTTTTCTTAAATTTATATATGCATGCATGTATAGGATCCGTGCATTGGAGATAGTTTCTTGAGGGTTTTCTTCTCAAGCGTTACAGCGAAAAGAACCCATAACTGATAAAAATAAAGGTTGTATTTAAGGAAGATTGGATACCACCACATGTAAATTTAGATTTTTGAATGGATGTGAACTCAAAATTTTAGAGGAGAGCTCAATATTTTACATACACCAAAAGCACATTTATAATGAACACGGTCAATCAACTAGTAGCTCAATATCTCTGTCTTTTCATTCGAGTTAGTGGGGCCTGTGTTTTTTGGATGTCCTCTCCTATGTTAGACCAATTCCGTAATATTTGCTATCGCTACATAAATGAATCTCATCAAAACAAGTATACGCCTTTTCGCTCAATTTTGCCTACAACTTACTGCACATTTAATTCATAGAATAACTATTTCATGGAGCACAAAATAGATGTTTCTGTATTTGGTTGACATTAATAGTATTGTTTGGAATGAATATTTTTTATGCATAAGGAATAACGGGGAATAAACAATCTCACTTCACTCATTACTTATAAGGAATATAAATAAAATAATAAAACCATCCTTCATCATCTCCTAATTTTTCAACTTCATTATTTTATTTAAGATTTTATTTTTTAAAAATATCAATTATATTCCCTATTCACAATTTTCATTATTTCCAACCAAATCATATAATATCAATTCTACTCCCTATTTTATTCTTCATTAATTTCATTTCTCATAACTTTATTCACTGCCTATCTTATTACCGCAAACAAAATGTGCCATTAGTTTCATATTAGAAGAAATGTTTGCAGAATTTAGAAAGGCGCAAAAGAAAAGCCATATCCCATCCGGGGTATAGACCAAGAACAACATCTGTCTCATGACACACCGAAACATGATGTGCATAACATTATTTAATAGCCGAAAATGCCAAAATGGCATCTCACCTTGCAATCTTTTAACATGGAGCTCCTTAAACAAGTATGAAAACAGAGCAGGTGTTTGAATGCTATTGGACGGGCAGTAACTTTCACGTTAAAATAACACACCACCAAGTTATTATTTTTTATTATGTGAAAAAGTACTAGATTATGCCATAGAGCTAGCCACTCTCCATTGTCTAGATGCACACGGCAGCCAAGGTTGTACGTGGCCTCATGCTATGAGCTTGGCTAATTTATTATCCTTTATCTTATACTGCCTTTAGCATCAAAGGAATAAAATAAACGGACTGCAATGCATTTCACTAAAAATAAAATTTAAGAACATGTCACCCAACGGCAAAGTGGATTTCTGGAATCTCCCCTGTATATGATCTCAGTCCTGAAAAAACTGGCATCAGAAACCCTTTTTATGGAACTATTACTTTTATAATGGGAAGTTTATTCTTTCCAAATTCACGAACACCCCGTAAACTCATAAATCTAAATAAGTCCATGAAAATACATGTATTGGTGGCCTCACAAAGAACTACGCGCTCCTAGAAGAACCAAACATTAGGTCTCATTAATTTTCTCACAATTTAAAGTACGTCCTATTCACTTGAGCTAAGCTAACCCTTGAGGGTTTATAAGGGGAACATAACTCTCACGGTGGAGTTTGATTTTAGAGCCTCCAAATTATGAGTCAGGATCTTGTGCCATCATACTTAGATCACGTCTTCCATTATGCATTTTATTATTTTCAATTAAAAAAGATTAATAAATCAAGAAGGATAAAAGAAAAAACAAATATGACAATATCCAACCATGATATAGAAAGAAGATCCTCTGGATCCTCAATAGGGTAATAGATCACGGCAACCGGATCCACCCTCCCTGCGTTACATAATGGGTAAACTCAAATTTGGTTCTTAATTTTTTAAATCCTTTTTTTTTAATTTTGTTATATCTATTCTAAACCTTTTATGGGACATATTTAGTTCTCAACCTTTTTTTGGGTAAAAGGGTACTTTTAAATTTTCTATTATTTTACTATTAAAATATTGATTAAATGACAAGAATAATAATAAAATGATTACTTATTTTTTAAAAAAAGGAGAGAAAAATGGATGGTGAAACTTGCTAATAATCACAATTTCTTTCCAAGATTGCGGGTCACCACTTTGGGTGACATCGGAGTGCAAACAAATTTATTCAAACAAGCATTTATGGAAGATGGATGAGCTGCTGAGCCAATTCAATTGGTGCCAGCTAATCTCCTTGGCAAGGAAACAACAATTAATGAAGATTGGTGCCAACCATAAATCAAAATTCGTCCAACCTATGCATAGAGGGCTGTTTCATGAACTTATCATTTATTTTGGGAACTTTCTTCTGATTTTGGCTCAGACTTGAATATTGCAATCACAAAACTCTTTTTCTCTCTATCTCTGTATCTTTTGTAGTCCATCTGAGAGTGGTGAGTCATGTTGCGATAAAAATAGATAACCAAAAAGGCACGCAAGTATACATATCGCGCAAGTAATAAAGTGATGAATATCGAGATTGTTCCCACGAGGATCTAAGTCAATTAAACTAAGCAATAAACCAAGTAATCAAGCCAAGCTAGGCAATTCGAAATTTGATAGGAATTTAATGAAAATAAGAAAGGTAAATCGAAAGCAATTGGAAGAAATTCAATCAGTTTAATGAACCTAGGGCTCACAACTTCCCTCAATTCTACTTCTAAATCCAATCCCAATCTCTATATGCAATTTACTACGGTGTTACTATCCTAGGGTTTTGTGTCTCCTTGCCTACTTCTCGGTTTAACAAGAATGTGTTTCTAGGACGATACTAATCACTCTATCTCTAGGCAATTAATATTAAGAAACCCATTGAGTTTGAACCCTAATTTGGATACCTAGGGTGATCAGCTAATCTCGCGATACTTCTCACAAATAATCCCGACCTTTCAGCATGAATTATCCTAAATTATACTATCTCCGGAATTATGATTTCGTCTCTCGAGTTCATTGAATCTCCTAATCGATCTAATTGGTGGCCAGTCAATCAGAAAGCATTAAGGACGAGAAAAGTATAAGTAACGCGATTTAATCAATCACATATAAAAGAAAGGCAAGAACTTAGAAAATAGAAAAGAGTTTCATTGCTCACCCTAGGAAATAGGGAATTAGCTCATGACAGAATTAAATGAAAATACCAAGAAAAGATTTGAATACACCATGACTAAGAAAAGGAAAGAGGAAGGAAGGAAAAACTCTGGAATGGTTCGAAGCCGATCTCTCGATCCTTGAAATTGTCTTGAAGCACTTTGATCCTCTTCCTTCCTTGAAGCCGCGAGTGAATCCAATTCTTCTTGGCACAAAACAAACGTATCAAATCTAGTATGAAAAGTCGTCCTCTCTCCCGTATGTTGCTAGGTCGAGACTTTATAAGGATAAAGAATAAAATATTCCATCTTGCCTAAAAATATTCTCCAAATATCTCTATCCCAAAAATATATTCTGCAAGATATTTTGTTTCCCCCAGAGTAAGTCAAGTGAAATATACTCTTTTGTGCCATAATATCTCAGAATATCTTCCATATCGGGCTTCAGGATCTTCAAGAAATCAAATATTCCTCAAATATTGCGAAATCTTCTCTGACAGCGAGGGGTTGCGACTCTTTGTTCACTTTTCTGCTTCAGGGAGTCGCAACCCTGGGTTGCGACCCCTCCCTTGTTTCCTCTGTTTTCCAACTTCTGTTCATCTTGGTTACGTGAGTCGGGGTCCACTTTCTTGGCCCGGTTGGTTCTTCATTAAACACCTATATCAATAAAAAGTTCGGAAGTACCAACATTCTTGGAGGAAAATTTGAATTAATTAATTATAAATTGATTTCACTCAACTAAGGGGAAAACAACCAATCATGTGTTAAAATCTCATAAAACTCGAATAACTTACTTGAATCAAGGCCAGAAAATATGTTCAAATGAGCATATTTATATAATTAACAAGTCACATTTGGGTCTTTATCCATGCTTTCAATTCTTTAGGGTGGTGAACTCTGTATGCCTTTGTGAATTCAAGCTTGGTGGTGACCTTTTATCCACGTGTTGTCCTTCCATTTGATCCCTTTTCATCTTTCGTTGGTTCTATTCATGTTCCCATTATCAGTTTTGGTGAACTCTGTATCCCTTTGTGAATTCAAGCTTGGTGGTGACCTTTTATCCACGTGTTGTCCTTCCATTTGATCCCTTTTCATCTTTCGTTGGTTCTATTCATGTTCCCATTATCAGTTTTGGTGAACTCTGTATCCCTTTGTGAATTCAAGCTTGGTGGTGACCTTTTATCCAAGTGTTGTCCTTCCATTTGATCCCTTTTCATCTTTCGTTGGTTCAATTCTTGTTCCCGTTATCAGTTTTGGTGAACTCTGTATCCCTTTGTGAATTCAAGCTTGGTGAGACCTTTTATCCACGTGTTGTCCCTCCATCTGATCCCTTTTCATCTTTCGTTGGTTTGATTATTGTTCCCGTTATCAGTTTTAGGGACCATGGCAAGGCGGAACGAGAATGATGTTGTTGAAGGTCGAGGTCTTCAAGATGATGTTGAATCGCTAAGATTGCAGCTCAAGCACTTGCAACGAAGTCTTCAAGAGAAATATGAGATCATTGAAGAACTGCGAAGAGGAGATGATAGGCAATCTCATAATGCTCGAAGTTTTGAATCAGAAAGTACTCCTCCCTAGCTTAAGAGAGCTGAGAAGATTTCGTGCAAGAATGGACGACCGAGATGAGTAGCAGAGTAAATATAACCCAAGGCTTGATATTCCAGAATTTGAAGGTAAAATGAATGTTGATGATTTTATTGATTGGCTGAACACGGTAGAAAGGATATTTGAATTCCTTGAACCTCCAGAACATAAGAAGGTGAAGCTAGTAGCACTCAAACTCAAGAGGAATGCTTCTTTTGGGTGGGAGAACTTGAAGAAGCAAAAGGAACGTGAAGGGAAGAGTAAGATCGTTGATTTGGAGAAAATGAAAAGAAAACTGAAGAGGAAGTACTTGCTAGATAATTATAGGTAAGAGATATTTTTGAAGATCCATGATTTCAAGCAAAAAGACCTCAGTGTGGAAGAGTACACAGCTTAGTTTGAAAATCTCATGCCGAAGGGTGAGTTGGTAGAACCGGAGGAGCAAACCATCGCAAGATACCCTGGTGGCCTAAAGTACGAGATTGCCAAAGTGGTTGAAGTACGAGATTGCCAAAGTGGTTGAACTCCAACCCTATTGGTCATTGAATGAGGTGAAAAAGCTTGCCTTGAAGGTAGAAAAGCAGCTGAAGTTCGAGAAGGCTTCGAGGCATGTCTTGAAAGATGGTTATGTGAAAGTAGCAAGTACAAAGCCTATCCCCAAATCAAAATGGCTCCAAAGGAGAAGGAGAAGAGTGAAGGGACTTTTGGTGGCAAGCAAAAGCTGAGCTCTTCTTCATCCAATGGAAGGAAATGCTTCAAGTGTCATGGTTTTGGGCATATTGCTTCAAATTGTCCGAATAGAAGAATTGTTACACTTATAGAAGATTATGCTGATGATGAGGAAGATGAAGCAAATGATGAGACGACACCTGATGATGAAGAAGAAGTAACTTACGCGGATCATGGTATGTCTATTGTGGTCCAGCGCAGCTTGAAGGTGTCATTTGTGGCTGAGGATGATAGTTGGGTGAGAAAGAATGTATTTCACACAAGATGTACTACCCATGGAAAGGTTTGCTTGGTTATCATTGATAGTGGAAGTTTGGAGAATGTGGTCTCATTTGAGATGGTGCAGAAGCTCAAGTTGGAGACCATCCTTCATCCAAGCCCTTACCAATTGTGTTGGCTGCAAAAGGGGAATGAAATTAAGGTAACAAAAAGATGTTTGGTTGCTTTCTCTATTGGCAAGAACTATAAAGATGAAGCATGGTGTGATGTTGCCCCTATGGATGCTTGTCATTTGTTGTTCGGGAGGCCGTGGCAATATGATAGAAGAGTATTGTATAATGGCTACAAGCATACATACTCTTTTAAGATCAATGAGAAGAAGATTGTATTGGGGCCATTGCTACCTTCTGAACTCAGTTCTCGAAAGAAGGAAGTGAGCGCTTTCATGTACTATTGTGAATGCAAGGACGAATTGAAGAGGGGTCATGATGTTTTGGCTCTTGTAGTAGTGGAGGAGAATGAGCAATCCAGGGAACCACCATCTATTATGAAGCCAATTCTAGAGGAGTTCCAAGATGTTATGCCTGAAGAAATTCCTCATAGGCTTCCTCCTTTGAGGGACATTCAACATTGAATCAACCTTGTACCCGGGGCTCTTCTTCCTAACAAGTTAGCACATAGAATGAGCCCGAAAGAGCATGAAGAACTCCAGCGACAAGTGGGTGAATTCGTTAACAAGGGTATGATTCGGGAGAGTATGAGTCCATGTACAGTACCAGCTTTATTGGTGCCAAAGAAGGATGGATCATGGGGAATGTGCGTAGACAATCAGGCCATAAACAAGATTACTATCGAGTATCGTTTTCCCATCCCCGGGTAAGACAATTTACTTGATAAATTGTGTGGTGCTTCTACTTTCTCCAAAATTGATTTGAGGAGTGGTTATCATCAAATAAGAATGAGGCCTGGAGATGAATGGAAAGCAGCCTTTAAGACCCGAGATGGCATGTATGAATGGTTGGTTATGCCGTTTGTGTTGTCTAATGCTCCTAGTACTTTCATGAGGTTTATGAACCACATTCTTAAGCCATGCATTGGATCATTTGTTGTGGTATATTTTGATGACATTTTGGTGCACAACAAGAACGAGGAGGAGCATGTGCTTCACCTTAAGGAGATCTTCCTTATTTTGAGGCAACAAAAGTTGTATGTTAACCTAAAGAAGTTTGATTTCTTTGCTCCTAATGTGGTGTTTTTGGGGTACGTTATATCGAAAGAGGGAATCAATATGGATCCAAGTAAGGTGGAGGCTATTCTTAACTCGCCTACGCCTGCTTCATTGCCTGATGTGAGGAGTTTCCATGGCTTAGCTTCATTTTATCAAAGGTTCATCAGGGGATTCAGCTCTATTGTTGCTCCAATCACCAAGTTCTTGAAGGGTGATAAGTTCAAGTGGACTTCTTAGGCTGATGTAGCTTGTGAGCTACTAAAGAAAAAAGTAGCTGAAGCTCCCATCCTTGTTCTACCTGATTTTCACAAGGTATTTGAGGTTGAATGTGATGCCTCTAATGTGGGCATTGGAGCTGTTTTGAGCCAAGAGGGAATGCCTATTGCTTTCTTCAGTGAGAAGTTGAATGATGCAAGAAGGATGTATTCTACCTATGATAAGGAGTTCTAAGCCTATTATGTGTTCCATGTTGTTCCCTGAGACAAGTAATTCTGGTTGAAACTCATGGTGGTGTCTTGGGAGGACATTTTGGCCGAGACAAAACTCTTGCTCTTGTTCGATCTAATTTCTATTGGCCAAAGATGTATAAGGATGTGGAGAAATTTGTGTAGCGGTGCCGGACCTGTCACCTGGCCAAAACAAGAAGTCAAAATTCGGGTTTGTATACTCCACTTCCAGTTCCTAATGCTCCATGGGAGGATGTGAGGCTTGACTTTGCTATGGGGCTACCTCTAACTCAAACGAACAAAGACTCTACTGTAGTTGTTGTCGATAGATTCTCCAATATGTCTCATTTTGTTCCTTGCAACAAGACAAATGATGCATCCCATACTGCTGACTTATACGTCAAGGAGATTGTGAGATTGCATGGAATTCCAAGAACAATGGTGTCCGATCGTGATTCAAAGTTTGTTGACCATTTTTGGAGGACATTATGGAGGAAAGTGGGCACATCATTGAATTATAGCAGCTCTCACCATCCACAAATCGATGGGCAAACGAAGGTTACCAATCGAAGCTTGGGAAACCTGCTCACATGGTATGTGGGCAAAAACATCAAGCAATGGGACCTCATTCTTCCTCAATTGGAGTTTGCCTACAATCGTTCCGTACACCACAGCATTGGTAAGAGTCCTTTTGAAGTTGTTTATGGTGCTAATCCTTGTGGCCCTTTGGATTTAGTCCCTCGCCCCACTACAAAGCAATTCAGTGGAGATGCTCGTGAAAGGGCAAAACAAATTAAGAAGCTGCATGAGAGCATCACGGCGACCATTGATCGGCAAAATGGCAAGCATATGCAAGCTGCCAACAAAAGCAGGAAGCAATTGGAGTTTAATGTTGGCGATTTGGTCTGGATGCATTTGAGGAAGGAGAGGTTTCTGCAAGGCAAATTAGGAAAGTTGAAACCGAAGGCTGATGGTCCATTCAAGGTGCTTAAGCAAATTGGAAAGTGCTTATGAGATCTAGCCGCCAGAAAGTTATGGAGTATCTCCAATGTTCAATGTGGTTGATCTGAGTCCCTATCATGGAACAAATGAAGACTTGGGGACAAGTTTTTTTCAACCCGGGGAGATTGACACTAGAGTGCAAACAAATTTATTCAAACAAGCATTTATGGAAGACGGGTGGGCTGCTGAGCCAGTTCAATTGGTGCCAGCTAATCTCCTTGGCAAGGAAACAACAATTAATGAAGATTGGTGCCATCCATAAACCAAAATTCATCCAACCTATGCATGGAGGGTTGTTTCATGCACTTATCATTTATTTTGAGAACATTCTTCTAATTTTGGCTCAGACTTGAATATGGCAACCAAAGAACTCTTTGAGTTTTCTCTCTTTGTCTATGTATCTCTTGCAGTCCATCTGAGAGTGGTGAGTCACATTTGGGTCTGTATCCATGCTTTCAATTCTTTAGGGTGGTGAACTATGTATCCCTTTATGAATTCAAGCTTGGTGGTGACCTTTTATCCACGTGTTGTCCTTCCATCTGATCCCTTTTCATCTTTCGTTGGTTCTATTCTTGTTCCCGTTATTAGTTTTGGTGAACTATGTATCCCTTTGTGAATTCAAGCTTGGCAGTGACCTTTTATCCACGTGTTGTCCTTCCATCTGATCCCTTTTCATCTTTCATTGGTTCGATTCTTGTTCCCGCTATCAGTTTGGTATCAGAGCTTAAGGCTAGGGACCATGGTAAGGCGGAACGGGAGCGATGTTGATGAAGGTCGAGGTCTTCAAGATGATGTTGAATCGCTAAGATTGCAGCTCCAGCAATTGCAAGGAAGCCTTCAAGAGAAAGATGAGATCATTGAAGCACTGCAAAGAGGAGATGATAGGCAATATCATAATGTTCGAAGTTCTGAATCAGAAAGCACTCGTCCCCACCCGAGAAAGCTGAGAATATTTTGTGCAAAAATGGATGACCGAGATTAGTGGCAGAGTAAATATAACCCAAGGCTCGATATTCCAGAATTTGAAGGTAAAATGAATTTTGATGATTTTATTGATTGGCTGAACACAGTAGAAAGGATATTTGAATTCCTTGAACCTCCAAAACATAAGAAGGTGAAGCTAGTAGCACTCAAACTCAGGAGGAATGCTTCTTTTCGATGGGAGAACCTGAAGAAGCAAAGGGAACGTGACGGGAAGAGTAAGATCGTTGATTGGGAGAAAATGAAAAGAGAGCTGAAGAGGAAGTACTTGCCAGATAATTATAGGTAAGAGATATTTTTGAAGATCCATGATTTCAAGCAAAAAGACCTCAGTGTGGAAGAGTACACAGCTTAGTTTGATAATCACATGCTGAAAGGTTGGTTGGTAGAACTGGACGAGCAAACCATCGCAAGATACTTTGGTGGCCTGAAGTATGAGATTGCCAAAGCAGTTCAACTCCAACCCTATTGGTCATTGAATGAGGTGAAAAAGCTTCCCTTGAAGGTAGAAAAGCAGCTGAAGTTCGAGAAGGCTTCGAGGCATGTCTCGAAAGATGGTTATGTGAAGGCAGCAAGTACAAAGCCTACTCCCCAAATCAAAATGGTTCCAAAGGAGCAGGAGAAGAGTGAAGGGACTTCTGGTGGCGCCAAAGCTAAGCTCTTCTTCATCCAATGGAAGAAAATGCTTCAAGTGTCATGGTTTTGGGCATATTGCTTCAGATTGTCCGAATAGAAGAATTGTTACACTTGTAGAAGATTATGCTGATGATGAGGAAGATGAAGCAAATGATGAGACGACACCTAATGATGAAGAAGAAGTAACTTTACAAGGATCATGATATGTCTATTGTGGTCCAGCGCAGCTCGAAGGTGTCATTTGTGGCCGAGGATGATAGTTGGGTGAGAAAGAATGTATTTCACACAAGATGTACTACCCATGGAAAGGTTTGCTTGGTTATCATTGATAGTGGGAGTTTCGAGAATGTGGTCTCATTTGAGATGGTGCAGAAGCTCAAGTTGGAGACCATCCCTCATCCAAGCCCTTACCAATTGTGTTGTCTGCAAAAGGGGAATGAAATTAAGGTAACAAAAAGATGTTTGGTTGCTTTCTCTATTGGCAAGAACTATAAAGATGAAGTATCGTGTGATGTTGCCCCTATGGATGCTTGTCATTTGTTGTTAGGGAGGCCGTGGCAATATGATAGAAGAGTATTGTGTGATGGCTACAAGCACACATACTCTTTAAAGATCAATGAGAAGAAGATTGTATTGGGGCCATTGCCACCTTCTGAACTCAGTTCTCCAAAGAAGGAAGTGAGCGCTTTCATGTCCTATTGTGAATGCAAGGACGAATTGAAGAGGGGTCATGATGTTTTGGCTCTTGTAGTAGTGGAGGAGAATGAGCAATCCAGGGAACCACCATCCATTATGAAGCCAATTCTAGAGGAGTTCCAAGATGTTATGCCAGAAGAAATTCCACACAGGCTTCCTCCTTTGAGGATTCAACGTTGAATCGACCTTGTACCCGGGGCTATTCGTCCTAACAAGTTAGCATATAGAATGAGCCCAAAAGAGCATGAAGAACTCCAGCGACAAGTGGGTGAATTCGTTAACAAGGGTATGATTCGGGAGAGTATGAGTCCATGTGCAATACTAGCTTTATTGGTGCCAAAGAAGGATGGATCGTGGAGAATGTGCGTAGACAATCGGGCCATAAACAAGATTACTGTCGAGTATCGTTTTCCCATCCCCAAGTTAGACGATTTACTTGATCAATTGTGTGGCACTTCTATTTTCTCCAAAATTGATTTGAGGAGTGGTTATCATCAAATAAGAATGAGGCCTGGAGATGAATGGAAAACAGCCTTTAAGACCCGAGACGGCATGCATGAATGGTTGGTTATGCCGTTTGTGTTGTCTAATGCTCCTAGCACTTTCATGAGGTTTATGAACCACATTCTTAAGCCATGCATTGGATCATTTGTTGTGGTATATTTTGATGACATTTTGGTGCACAGTAAGAAGGAGAAGGAGCATGTGCTTCACCTTAACCTTATTTTGAGGCAACAAAAGTTGTATGTTAACCTAAAGAAGTTTGATTTCTTTGCTCCTAATGTGGTGTTTTTGGGGTACGTTATATCGAAAGAGGGAATCAATATGGATCCAAGTAAGGTGGAGGCTATTCTTAACTCGCCTACGCCTGCTTCATTGCCTGATGTGAGGAGTTTCCATGGCTTAGCTTCATTTTATCAAAGGTTCATCAGGGGATTCAGCTCTATTGTTGCTCCAATCACCAAGTTCTTGAAGGGTGATAAGTTCAAGTGGACTTCTTAGGCTGATGTAGCTTTTGAGCTACTAAAGAAAAAAGTAGCTGAAGCTCCCATCCTTGTTCTACCTGATTTTCACAAGGTATTTGAGGTTGAATGTGATGCCTCTAATGTGGGCATTGGAGCTGTTTTGAGCCAAGAGGGAATGCCTATTGCTTTCTTCAGTGAGAAGTTGAATGATGCAAGAAGGATGTATTCTACCTATGATAAGGAGTTCTAAGCCTATTATGTGTTCCATGTTGTTCCCTGAGACAAGTAATTCTGGTTGAAACTCATGGTGGTGTCTTGGGAGGACATTTTGGCCGAGACAAAACTCTTGCTCTTGTTCGATCTAATTTCTATTGGCCAAAGATGTATAAGGATGTGGAGAAATTTGTGTAGCGGTGCCGGACCTGTCACCTGGCCAAAACAAGAAGTCAAAATTCGGGTTTGTATACTCCACTTCCAGTTCCTAATGCTCCATGGGAGGATGTGAGGCTTGACTTTGCTATGGGGCTACCTCTAACTCAAACGAACAAAGACTCTACTGTAGTTGTTGTCGATAGATTCTCCAATATGTCTCATTTTGTTCCTTGCAACAAGACAAATGATGCATCCCATACTGCTGACTTATACGTCAAGGAGATTGTGAGATTGCATGGAATTCCAAGAACAATGGTGTCCGATCGTGATTCAAAGTTTGTTGACCATTTTTGGAGGACATTATGGAGGAAAGTGGGCACATCATTGAATTATAGCAGCTCTCACCATCCACAAATCGATGGGCAAACGAAGGTTACCAATCGAAGCTTGGGAAACCTGCTCACATGGTATGTGGGCAAAAACATCAAGCAATGGGACCTCATTCTTCCTCAATTGGAGTTTGCCTACAATCGTTCCGTACACCACAGCATTGGTAAGAGTCCTTTTGAAGTTGTTTATGGTGCTAATCCTTGTGGCCCTTTGGATTTAGTCCCTCGCCCCACTACAAAGCAATTCAGTGGAGATGCTCGTGAAAGGGCAAAACAAATTAAGAAGCTGCATGAGAGCATCACGGCGACCATTGATCGGCAAAATGGCAAGCATATGCAAGCTGCCAACAAAAGCAGGAAGCAATTGGAGTTTAATGTTGGCGATTTGGTCTGGATGCATTTGAGGAAGGAGAGGTTTCTGCAAGGCAAATTAGGAAAGTTGAAACCGAAGGCTGATGGTCCATTCAAGGTGCTTAAGCAAATTGGAAAGTGCTTATGAGATCTAGCCGCCAGAAAGTTATGGAGTATCTCCAATGTTCAATGTGGTTGATCTGAGTCCCTATCATGGAACAAATGAAGACTTGGGGACAAGTTTTTTTCAACCCGGGGAGATTGACACTAGAGTGCAAACAAATTTATTCAAACAAGCATTTATGGAAGACGGGTGGGCTGCTGAGCCAGTTCAATTGGTGCCAGCTAATCTCCTTGGCAAGGAAACAACAATTAATGAAGATTGGTGCCATCCATAAACCAAAATTCATCCAACCTATGCATGGAGGGTTGTTTCATGCACTTATCATTTATTTTGAGAACATTCTTCTAATTTTGGCTCAGACTTGAATATGGCAACCAAAGAACTCTTTGAGTTTTCTCTCTTTGTCTATGTATCTCTTGCAGTCCATCTGAGAGTGGTGAGTCACATTTGGGTCTGTATCCATGCTTTCAATTCTTTAGGGTGGTGAACTATGTATCCCTTTATGAATTCAAGCTTGGTGGTGACCTTTTATCCACGTGTTGTCCTTCCATCTGATCCCTTTTCATCTTTCGTTGGTTCTATTCTTGTTCCCGTTATTAGTTTTGGTGAACTATGTATCCCTTTGTGAATTCAAGCTTGGCAGTGACCTTTTATCCACGTGTTGTCCTTCCATCTGATCCCTTTTCATCTTTCATTGGTTCGATTCTTGTTCCCGCTATCAGTTTGGTATCAGAGCTTAAGGCTAGGGACCATGGTAAGGCGGAACGGGAGCGATGTTGATGAAGGTCGAGGTCTTCAAGATGATGTTGAATCGCTAAGATTGCAGCTCCAGCAATTGCAAGGAAGCCTTCAAGAGAAAGATGAGATCATTGAAGCACTGCAAAGAGGAGATGATAGGCAATATCATAATGTTCGAAGTTCTGAATCAGAAAGCACTCGTCCCCACCCGAGAAAGCTGAGAATATTTTGTGCAAAAATGGATGACCGAGATTAGTGGCAGAGTAAATATAACCCAAGGCTCGATATTCCAGAATTTGAAGGTAAAATGAATTTTGATGATTTTATTGATTGGCTGAACACAGTAGAAAGGATATTTGAATTCCTTGAACCTCCAAAACATAAGAAGGTGAAGCTAGTAGCACTCAAACTCAGGAGGAATGCTTCTTTTCGATGGGAGAACCTGAAGAAGCAAAGGGAACGTGACGGGAAGAGTAAGATCGTTGATTGGGAGAAAATGAAAAGAGAGCTGAAGAGGAAGTACTTGCCAGATAATTATAGGTAAGAGATATTTTTGAAGATCCATGATTTCAAGCAAAAAGACCTCAGTGTGGAAGAGTACACAGCTTAGTTTGATAATCACATGCTGAAAGGTTGGTTGGTAGAACTGGACGAGCAAACCATCGCAAGATACTTTGGTGGCCTGAAGTATGAGATTGCCAAAGCAGTTCAACTCCAACCCTATTGGTCATTGAATGAGGTGAAAAAGCTTCCCTTGAAGGTAGAAAAGCAGCTGAAGTTCGAGAAGGCTTCGAGGCATGTCTCGAAAGATGGTTATGTGAAGGCAGCAAGTACAAAGCCTACTCCCCAAATCAAAATGGTTCCAAAGGAGCAGGAGAAGAGTGAAGGGACTTCTGGTGGCGCCAAAGCTAAGCTCTTCTTCATCCAATGGAAGAAAATGCTTCAAGTGTCATGGTTTTGGGCATATTGCTTCAGATTGTCCGAATAGAAGAATTGTTACACTTGTAGAAGATTATGCTGATGATGAGGAAGATGAAGCAAATGATGAGACGACACCTAATGATGAAGAAGAAGTAACTTTACAAGGATCATGATATGTCTATTGTGGTCCAGCGCAGCTCGAAGGTGTCATTTGTGGCCGAGGATGATAGTTGGGTGAGAAAGAATGTATTTCACACAAGATGTACTACCCATGGAAAGGTTTGCTTGGTTATCATTGATAGTGGGAGTTTCGAGAATGTGGTCTCATTTGAGATGGTGCAGAAGCTCAAGTTGGAGACCATCCCTCATCCAAGCCCTTACCAATTGTGTTGTCTGCAAAAGGGGAATGAAATTAAGGTAACAAAAAGATGTTTGGTTGCTTTCTCTATTGGCAAGAACTATAAAGATGAAGTATCGTGTGATGTTGCCCCTATGGATGCTTGTCATTTGTTGTTAGGGAGGCCGTGGCAATATGATAGAAGAGTATTGTGTGATGGCTACAAGCACACATACTCTTTAAAGATCAATGAGAAGAAGATTGTATTGGGGCCATTGCCACCTTCTGAACTCAGTTCTCCAAAGAAGGAAGTGAGCGCTTTCATGTCCTATTGTGAATGCAAGGACGAATTGAAGAGGGGTCATGATGTTTTGGCTCTTGTAGTAGTGGAGGAGAATGAGCAATCCAGGGAACCACCATCCATTATGAAGCCAATTCTAGAGGAGTTCCAAGATGTTATGCCAGAAGAAATTCCACACAGGCTTCCTCCTTTGAGGATTCAACGTTGAATCGACCTTGTACCCGGGGCTATTCGTCCTAACAAGTTAGCATATAGAATGAGCCCAAAAGAGCATGAAGAACTCCAGCGACAAGTGGGTGAATTCGTTAACAAGGGTATGATTCGGGAGAGTATGAGTCCATGTGCAATACTAGCTTTATTGGTGCCAAAGAAGGATGGATCGTGGAGAATGTGCGTAGACAATCGGGCCATAAACAAGATTACTGTCGAGTATCGTTTTCCCATCCCCAAGTTAGACGATTTACTTGATCAATTGTGTGGCACTTCTATTTTCTCCAAAATTGATTTGAGGAGTGGTTATCATCAAATAAGAATGAGGCCTGGAGATGAATGGAAAACAGCCTTTAAGACCCGAGACGGCATGCATGAATGGTTGGTTATGCCGTTTGTGTTGTCTAATGCTCCTAGCACTTTCATGAGGTTTATGAACCACATTCTTAAGCCATGCATTGGATCATTTGTTGTGGTATATTTTGATGACATTTTGGTGCACAGTAAGAAGGAGAAGGAGCATGTGCTTCACCTTAACCTTATTTTGAGGCAACAAAAGTTGTATGTTAACCTAAAGAAGTTTGATTTCTTTGCTCCTAATGTGGTGTTTTTGGGGTACGTTATATCGAAAGAGGGAATCAATATGGATCCAAGTAAGGTGGAGGCTATTCTTAACTCGCCTACGCCTGCTTCATTGCCTGATGTGAGGAGTTTCCATGGCTTAGCTTCATTTTATCAAAGGTTCATCAGGGGATTCAGCTCTATTGTTGCTCCAATCACCAAGTTCTTGAAGGGTGATAAGTTCAAGTGGACTTCTTAGGCTGATGTAGCTTTTGAGCTACTAAAGAAAAGAGTAGCTGAAGCTCCCATCCTTGTTCTACCTGATTTTCACAAGGTATTTGAGGTTGAATGTGATGCCTCTAATGTGGGCATTGGAGCTGTTTTGAGCCAAGAGGGAATGCCTATTGCTTTCTTCAGTGAGAAGTTGAATGATGCAAGAAGGATGTATTCTACCTATGATAAGGAGTTCTAAGCCTATTATGTGTTCCATGTTGTTCCCTGAGACAAGTAATTCTGGTTGAAACTCATGGTGGTGTCTTGGGAGGACATTTTGGCCGAGACAAAACTCTTGCTCTTGTTCGATCTAATTTCTATTGGCCAAAGATGTATAAGGATGTGGAGAAATTTGTGTAGCGGTGCCGGACCTGTCACCTGGCCAAAACAAGAAGTCAAAATTCGGGTTTGTATACTCCACTTCCAGTTCCTAATGCTCCATGGGAGGATGTGAGGCTTGACTTTGCTATGGGGCTACCTCTAACTCAAACGAACAAAGACTCTACTGTAGTTGTTGTCGATAGATTCTCCAATATGTCTCATTTTGTTCCTTGCAACAAGACAAATGATGCATCCCATACTGCTGACTTATACGTCAAGGAGATTGTGAGATTGCATGGAATTCCAAGAACAATGGTGTCCGATCGTGATTCAAAGTTTGTTGACCATTTTTGGAGGACATTATGGAGGAAAGTGGGCACATCATTGAATTATAGCAGCTCTCACCATCCACAAATCGATGGGCAAACGAAGGTTACCAATCGAAGCTTGGGAAACCTGCTCACATGGTATGTGGGCAAAAACATCAAGCAATGGGACCTCATTCTTCCTCAATTGGAGTTTGCCTACAATCGTTCCGTACACCACAGCATTGGTAAGAGTCCTTTTGAAGTTGTTTATGGTGCTAATCCTTGTGGCCCTTTGGATTTAGTCCCTCGCCCCACTACAAAGCAATTCAGTGGAGATGCTCGTGAAAGGGCAAAACAAATTAAGAAGCTGCATGAGAGCATCACGGCGACCATTGATCGGCAAAATGGCAAGCATATGCAAGCTGCCAACAAAAGCAGGAAGCAATTGGAGTTTAATGTTGGCGATTTGGTCTGGATGCATTTGAGGAAGGAGAGGTTTCTGCAAGGCAAATTAGGAAAGTTGAAACCGAAGGCTGATGGTCCATTCAAGGTGCTTAAGCAAATTGGAAAGTGCTTATGAGATCTAGCCGCCAGAAAGTTATGGAGTATCTCCAATGTTCAATGTGGTTGATCTGAGTCCCTATCATGGAACAAATGAAGACTTGGGGACAAGTTTTTTTCAACCCGGGGAGATTGACACTAGAGTGCAAACAAATTTATTCAAACAAGCATTTATGGAAGACGGGTGGGCTGCTGAGCCAGTTCAATTGGTGCCAGCTAATCTCCTTGGCAAGGAAACAACAATTAATGAAGATTGGTGCCATCCATAAACCAAAATTCATCCAACCTATGCATGGAGGGTTGTTTCATGCACTTATCATTTATTTTGAGAACATTCTTCTAATTTTGGCTCAGACTTGAATATGGCAACCAAAGAACTCTTTGAGTTTTCTCTCTTTGTCTATGTATCTCTTGCAGTCCATCTGAGAGTGGTGAGTCACATTTGGGTCTGTATCCATGCTTTCAATTCTTTAGGGTGGTGAACTATGTATCCCTTTATGAATTCAAGCTTGGTGGTGACCTTTTATCCACGTGTTGTCCTTCCATCTGATCCCTTTTCATCTTTCGTTGGTTCTATTCTTGTTCCCGTTATTAGTTTTGGTGAACTATGTATCCCTTTGTGAATTCAAGCTTGGCAGTGACCTTTTATCCACGTGTTGTCCTTCCATCTGATCCCTTTTCATCTTTCATTGGTTCGATTCTTGTTCCCGCTATCAGTTTGGTATCAGAGCTTAAGGCTAGGGACCATGGTAAGGCGGAACGGGAGCGATGTTGATGAAGGTCGAGGTCTTCAAGATGATGTTGAATCGCTAAGATTGCAGCTCCAGCAATTGCAAGGAAGCCTTCAAGAGAAAGATGAGATCATTGAAGCACTGCAAAGAGGAGATGATAGGCAATATCATAATGTTCGAAGTTCTGAATCAGAAAGCACTCGTCCCCACCCGAGAAAGCTGAGAATATTTTGTGCAAAAATGGATGACCGAGATTAGTGGCAGAGTAAATATAACCCAAGGCTCGATATTCCAGAATTTGAAGGTAAAATGAATTTTGATGATTTTATTGATTGGCTGAACACAGTAGAAAGGATATTTGAATTCCTTGAACCTCCAAAACATAAGAAGGTGAAGCTAGTAGCACTCAAACTCAGGAGGAATGCTTCTTTTCGATGGGAGAACCTGAAGAAGCAAAGGGAACGTGACGGGAAGAGTAAGATCGTTGATTGGGAGAAAATGAAAAGAGAGCTGAAGAGGAAGTACTTGCCAGATAATTATAGGTAAGAGATATTTTTGAAGATCCATGATTTCAAGCAAAAAGACCTCAGTGTGGAAGAGTACACAGCTTAGTTTGATAATCACATGCTGAAAGGTTGGTTGGTAGAACTGGACGAGCAAACCATCGCAAGATACTTTGGTGGCCTGAAGTATGAGATTGCCAAAGCAGTTCAACTCCAACCCTATTGGTCATTGAATGAGGTGAAAAAGCTTCCCTTGAAGGTAGAAAAGCAGCTGAAGTTCGAGAAGGCTTCGAGGCATGTCTCGAAAGATGGTTATGTGAAGGCAGCAAGTACAAAGCCTACTCCCCAAATCAAAATGGTTCCAAAGGAGCAGGAGAAGAGTGAAGGGACTTCTGGTGGCGCCAAAGCTAAGCTCTTCTTCATCCAATGGAAGAAAATGCTTCAAGTGTCATGGTTTTGGGCATATTGCTTCAGATTGTCCGAATAGAAGAATTGTTACACTTGTAGAAGATTATGCTGATGATGAGGAAGATGAAGCAAATGATGAGACGACACCTAATGATGAAGAAGAAGTAACTTTACAAGGATCATGATATGTCTATTGTGGTCCAGCGCAGCTCGAAGGTGTCATTTGTGGCCGAGGATGATAGTTGGGTGAGAAAGAATGTATTTCACACAAGATGTACTACCCATGGAAAGGTTTGCTTGGTTATCATTGATAGTGGGAGTTTCGAGAATGTGGTCTCATTTGAGATGGTGCAGAAGCTCAAGTTGGAGACCATCCCTCATCCAAGCCCTTACCAATTGTGTTGTCTGCAAAAGGGGAATGAAATTAAGGTAACAAAAAGATGTTTGGTTGCTTTCTCTATTGGCAAGAACTATAAAGATGAAGTATCGTGTGATGTTGCCCCTATGGATGCTTGTCATTTGTTGTTAGGGAGGCCGTGGCAATATGATAGAAGAGTATTGTGTGATGGCTACAAGCACACATACTCTTTAAAGATCAATGAGAAGAAGATTGTATTGGGGCCATTGCCACCTTCTGAACTCAGTTCTCCAAAGAAGGAAGTGAGCGCTTTCATGTCCTATTGTGAATGCAAGGACGAATTGAAGAGGGGTCATGATGTTTTGGCTCTTGTAGTAGTGGAGGAGAATGAGCAATCCAGGGAACCACCATCCATTATGAAGCCAATTCTAGAGGAGTTCCAAGATGTTATGCCAGAAGAAATTCCACACAGGCTTCCTCCTTTGAGGATTCAACGTTGAATCGACCTTGTACCCGGGGCTATTCGTCCTAACAAGTTAGCATATAGAATGAGCCCAAAAGAGCATGAAGAACTCCAGCGACAAGTGGGTGAATTCGTTAACAAGGGTATGATTCGGGAGAGTATGAGTCCATGTGCAATACTAGCTTTATTGGTGCCAAAGAAGGATGGATCGTGGAGAATGTGCGTAGACAATCGGGCCATAAACAAGATTACTGTCGAGTATCGTTTTCCCATCCCCAAGTTAGACGATTTACTTGATCAATTGTGTGGCACTTCTATTTTCTCCAAAATTGATTTGAGGAGTGGTTATCATCAAATAAGAATGAGGCCTGGAGATGAATGGAAAACAGCCTTTAAGACCCGAGACGGCATGCATGAATGGTTGGTTATGCCGTTTGTGTTGTCTAATGCTCCTAGCACTTTCATGAGGTTTATGAACCACATTCTTAAGCCATGCATTGGATCATTTGTTGTGGTATATTTTGATGACATTTTGGTGCACAGTAAGAAGGAGAAGGAGCATGTGCTTCACCTTAACCTTATTTTGAGGCAACAAAAGTTGTATGTTAACCTAAAGAAGTTTGATTTCTTTGCTCCTAATGTGGTGTTTTTGGGGTACGTTATATCGAAAGAGGGAATCAATATGGATCCAAGTAAGGTGGAGGCTATTCTTAACTCGCCTACGCCTGCTTCATTGCCTGATGTGAGGAGTTTCCATGGCTTAGCTTCATTTTATCAAAGGTTCATCAGGGGATTCAGCTCTATTGTTGCTCCAATCACCAAGTTCTTGAAGGGTGATAAGTTCAAGTGGACTTCTTAGGCTGATGTAGCTTTTGAGCTACTAAAGAAAAAAGTAGCTGAAGCTCCCATCCTTGTTCTACCTGATTTTCACAAGGTATTTGAGGTTGAATGTGATGCCTCTAATGTGGGCATTGGAGCTGTTTTGAGCCAAGAGGGAATGCCTATTGCTTTCTTCAGTGAGAAGTTGAATGATGCAAGAAGGATGTATTCTACCTATGATAAGGAGTTCTAAGCCTATTATGTGTTCCATGTTGTTCCCTGAGACAAGTAATTCTGGTTGAAACTCATGGTGGTGTCTTGGGAGGACATTTTGGCCGAGACAAAACTCTTGCTCTTGTTCGATCTAATTTCTATTGGCCAAAGATGTATAAGGATGTGGAGAAATTTGTGTAGCGGTGCCGGACCTGTCACCTGGCCAAAACAAGAAGTCAAAATTCGGGTTTGTATACTCCACTTCCAGTTCCTAATGCTCCATGGGAGGATGTGAGGCTTGACTTTGCTATGGGGCTGCCTCGAACTCAAAGGAACAAAGACTCTATTATAGTTGTTGTCGATAGATTCTCCAAGATGTCTCATTTTTTTCCTTGCAACAAGACAAATGATGCTTTCCATATTGCTGACTTATACTTCAAGGAGATTGTGAGATTGCATGGAATTCCAAGAACAATGGTGTCCGATCGTGATTCAAAGTTTGTTGACCATTTTTGGAGGACATTATGGAGGAAAGTGGGCACATCGTTGAATTATAGTAGCTCTCACCATCCACAAATCGATGGGCTAACAGAGGTTACCAATCGAAGCTTGGGAAACCTACTCAGATGGTATGTGGGCAAAAATATCATGCAATGGGACCTCATTCTTCCTCAATTGGAGTTTGCCTACAGTAATTCCGTGCACCACAACATTGGTAAGAGTCTTTTTGAAGTTGTTTATGGTGCTAATCCTTGTGGCCCTTTGGATTTAGTCCCTCGCCCCACTAAAAGCAATTCAGTGGAGATGCTCATGAAAGGGCAAAACAAATTAAGAAGCTGCATGAGAGCATCAAGGTGACCATTGATCGGAAAAATGACAAGTATATGTAGGCTACCAACAAAAGCAGGAAGCAAGTTGAGTTTAATGTTGGTGATTTGGTCTAGATGCATTTGAGGAAGGAGAGGTTTCTGCAAGGCAAATTAGGAAAGTTGAAACCAAAGGCTGATGGTCCATTCAAGGTGCTCAAGCGAATTGGAAAGAATGCTTATGAGATCGAGCTGCCAGAAGGTTATGGAGTATCTCCAACGTTCAATGTGGTTGATCTGTGTCCCTATCATGGAACAAATGAAGGCTTGGGGACAAGTCTTTTTCAACCTGGGAGATTGACACCGGAGTGCAAACAAACAAGCATTTATGGAAGACAGGTGGGCTGTTGAGCTAGTTCAATTGGTGCCAACTAATCTCCTTGGCAAGGAAACAACAATTAATGAAGATTGGTGCCAACCATAAATAGAAATTCGTCCAACCTATGCATGGAGGGCTGTTTCATGCACTTATCATTTATTTTGGGAACTTTCTTCTGATTTTGGCTCAAACTTGAATATTGCAACCACAAAACTCTTTGAGTTTTCTCTCTCTGTCTCCGTATCTCTTGTAGTCCATCTAAGAGTGGTGAGTCACATTTGGGTCTGTATCCATGCTTTCAATTCTTTAGGGTGGTGAACTCTGTTTCCCTTGGTGAATTGAAGCTTGGTGGTGACCTTTTATCCACGTTTTGTCCTTCCATCTGATCCCTTTTCATCTTTCGTTGGTTCGATTCTTGTTCCCCTGATCACTGGGAGAGGTGATCACTAGTGTGAAACCAAGAACTATGTAAGTGAAAAACTAAAAGGATGAACCATAAATGACCCAAAAAATAGGTTTACATGGTCCTATATAAATTTAGAGTGTTTTTGAAAACTTAAAAAAATCAACCCTAAAAATTCAGATCACGACCCAGAGAATTCAATGGCCCTGGGCTGACTGAATTGATGATGTAGCAATACAATAAATCTCAAGGACACCCCTTTCTCCCTTTTTCTTTTTTATTTGTTGAGATTTTAATATTTTATTATTATTCTTACAATTTAATTACTTTTAATATTAAAATAATGAAAGAAATTAAAAATTTTCATATATGAAAAAGTCGAGGATCAAATCTGTCCCTAGAAAAAGTCAGAACGAAAATGAAAAAAATAAAAAAGAAAATATTGTGGATTAAAACTGTACTTTTCCCTTAAGAATTTTTGTTAATAAAGCTCACTCTAGCCTTTTGAAAGCTTTCGATTAAGTCTGTTTAGGTTGCAATCCAACCTCTTCTACCTTTTGATTTTCTCGTAAGATGCATCTTTTATTGGTTTGTCATCACTTTCTCCTAAATGAAGGCCGTTTGGCTTGGCCCAATTAACTTATTCATAATTGATTTCAGTCTATTAGCTACAATTTTTGTAATTATTTTGTAACAGACGATGGATACATTTATAGGTCTACAATTCAAAACCTACAAACACATGTTGTTTTAGAGATAAGTGTTAAAAGGTACTTCTCCACTATTTTAATGGGAAATCAGTTTTTTAAAAATGTATTATTGCCTCACAAACTGTGCTACCAGCAACATCCAATTATCTTTTATAAAAGATGGCCGACTTAACATTAGGTCCAGCTACTTTATGTTCATACAACTCATCCTATGTGTTTTTTATGTCCTCGTGAGCAGGGATTTTGATTAAATCTGAATTTCATGATTAGTGGTGAGATTTTTAGTTAGGCCCTCTATGTTTTTATGTTTCGTGGGAGTAGAGGAACCATAATGCTTTTCGAAGATATTTTGAAAACCATTCACTTATTTCATTGAAATCATGCATCCATTTCTCAATGTTAGCTTTTATGGCACTAATATTGTTTTTCTACCTGCGGGTAACGGTGGCTAGAAGAAAGAATTGTGTATTTCAATCCCCTCTTTAATCCATTACTCTATTGACTTTTGCTTCCAGATTAATTCCTTCATCAGTACAAGTTCATCCAGGTTTCTCTCTAATTCTATTTCTTTAATTTTGTTTTCCTATGCCTTGTTCACCTAAGGTTTTATCGATAGTAGAATCACAGAACCAAAAGCGTTTCATGTTCCATTTTCTTAGGGCCATTTTTCACATTTCTAGTTTTTTAGCAAGTTGATCAGGTTTTAGACCTCTAATATATGTTTACCATGTAGTTTTAATTACCACATTACAAGTTGGATCGGTGAGTTAGGTGGCCAAGAATCTAAGAGGCTTGGAAAAATTAGAATTATTTTACCATAGTTTCAATAAAATTGATCTGCCATTCGTTTACTCTAATCCCTACAAAATTCTTCATTTCCTATTAGCCAACGCTCTATCGTGACCCATTAATTTATGAAATCCTCTAAATAAGATATATATGAACTACCACGCAGCCTACTACCCATCTTTAACTTGAGCATATTATCACATTAAGTCTCCTATAAGTAACCAGGGACCCCTTTTATCATCAGACAGCTTTTGCCAATTAAATCCAAAAATTGTTCGTTAGATTCCAATGAGGAAGGTCATATGCCTATGTTAGGAGAGAGGGACTAGGTGAGGCTTCATGCATGATCCTAACATGAATCAAATTCTGCAGTGGTAATGGATGCTGGCCCAGATTTCCTCAACCCACATTGAACACAATCCACTAGATCTATCAATTGGGTCAACTGTTAAGATGCAATGTAATCAGAGTTTCGTCCAGTCTCCTCACATCTACTACACTTACATTTTGTCTCGGCGAATCTAAGAATTTGGAACCCCTTAAATGTAGCCAAATTGACAACTAAGCCCATGGATATAGTCCCTTATGGACGTTCTTGCACTGGGATAGGCTCAAACATTCCGATGCCTTTAACTCCAATGTGTACTGCTAGCAAAAAAGACATACATTGATATAGGTTTCAATATCATCCCAAAGTTTGGGCTGAAAATACTGGTCTTCAAGAAGAGCTAGTGCACAAGCAAAAGTCCCTCCCACCTAAGGTCATAAAGATTCGGCTGGAGTGGTGTGTATAAAATATACCCTTGGTGTAAAAGCGATTATCCTCACCAAAATTTCCTTATCCCCCTATCGCATGCCAACTCATGTAAGGATCTTACCTGCAATCACCTTGCGCACCTCCTCCTTGATCCTTTCCACCAGTGGACACTCGGGTCAGCTTATAGCTGCTACCTCAACTCATCAACTGAGCATATCGGACACCAATTAGCCTTTCTAGGGTAATCTTGTGAAACATAATTGAACTAGGTAGAAAGTCTTGACAGCAAGCTCCGTCCCATTCTGCAATCCAAGACTGGTGGTAACTTGACCATAAATCGGACTTAGTAAACGATTAGCATGCCTAAGATGATTTAAAAAATCTGCAATGATTGGTATTGAGTACTTATTCCTTACTCTTCACATTTCACTTGTTCAATGTTCAAAAATTACTGCACACTGTAAGAGATTTGTCGTGCTTTTTCTTAAATAGTGCCAGGCATCGAATAGGTACTTCGATGGTTGAATGAATCCTGCATCAAGTACATCATTTAATTGCCTCTATAATTGCTAAAGCTCCAAGGGCATCATGCGCTATGTGCCATGGCTGGTGGTCAAGGGTCAGGCACAAATTCTTTTACGTGGTCCACCTCTCTCATGGGGATAACTTCTTTGGCAGGTTATGTGACATGACGTCCTTGAAATCATTAAGAATTTGAGGCATTATCATTCATATTTCACTTGCATTCATTATCCATATGATCATTAACTTTCAACAAGAGCAAGTATTTCACTTCCCCTTTTAAAATCCTATCGTGAGTTGTACAGTAGAGAGTATCTTTGCCAACCAATACAGCACCATTGAAATCACTCGCAACAACTGTACAAATAATTTGCCAAAGGAATCACAAAGCCTTTTATGTGGTCGATGCAATCTAGACAAACATCTAACTTGTAGTCTTTTAGTAGAATTGCCACAACAATTTAAATGGCTGGCCATTGCTCAATTCAGTTCCCAAGGTCACAAGCAATTTAAATGATTGCGGCATTCTTCAAATTTACGGTCTTGATCCAAGTTTTCTTCTCCTTATGCATATGGATGCATAGTTCCATGTCCACCTGATTAGCAATAAAAATGTTCAATGCTCCAATATCTGCAAGGGCCTCTAGGCACTGCCCCATGAATTCAATGTGATAGAACTTGAATTGAGTTTTATTAAATGTTTCAATTGCATTCGAGAGGTAGCCAATCTCTCCTCTATGAAAAGTGCTAGTCATCACACGTAGTTAAGACCTATAGGGTTTTGTCTTTGCATCGGTGCCCTAGTGTGAACTTCTTCTCATCGCAACAAAATCATCACCACTTAGCTCTCTTATTAATCATCTCGGTCTCCATTAGTCACTTTAGTCTTGGCTCTACCACTACAAGTTGATCCTTCTATGCTTCCTTTTGGGATCTCGAGGTATGATCTTTTTATCCTTCTATGGATGTGCTTCCAGATTTCATGTCACTGTGAGGGGAATTTCCACCCACTATCAGCATGTGGAATCGCCCTACCATTTTCTCATCTTAAACCAGTTGTGTCAACTTCAAAGTGTTGCTCAGACCTCTTGGTCTGAGGGCTATAATGTTGCATGGATCTCTAGGTTGAGTCCCTTCATGAAGTTACTCTCAAGCACCATGGATTCTGATTAGCTGGCCTGGTAATAGATCAAATTGCTCTTGGTATTTCATCACTGATCCTTCTTGTTAGTGATGCGAACCTCGCCAACACCATAATGAAACCCAATGTCAAGTATGATATGAACCTCATCAACTAGTGACGAAACCCGTATTTGACTAAGATCTCCAGGAAACGTGTCCTCGTCAAACTTGAAAGGTAGAGTCTTGACCCATTAGTTATAAAGAGGTAAGAACCATAGTATAGTAAAAACTTCACAATCAACTATGGAAGAGTTGATTGATAAATTAGGGATGAACACTTCGGAATACTCTGATAAGTCCGAATAGTTCTTCAAAGAACTAAAGATAATAAAATATCACACTTTATTCATCAATAATCTGATCCAAAATTCGTTCAAAGGCAAGCACCCCCTTTAAATAGGCCAAAGTGCAATTTACATAAAAAATAACTTTCCTAAATGGTTCTCATGCGATATGAAACTAATTAGAAAGCAAATCTAAGTGTCACCCCAGAGAAATTATAAAATGTTACCAAAATCTTAGGAACTAAATAAAGGGGAAGATAATATATTATACTTGTTAAAAGAGAAAAGTGATATATTCTTGTGATAACTTCAATATATCAGTATTAACTTATACTTCTCTTGTCCTTTTAGTTCTCTTAACTTCCTTTCTTGAAAATATTCTTTCTCTTTATATCCGGCTAAGATATATTTTTTCAAAATACTTGCTCTCCTGATATTCGACTGAAATATTTCTTGAAACTCTTGCACTCTTGATATTCCGCTGAAAAATATTTGTTGAGAATAATATTTGTACTCCATTTTGGTTGCATTTGTAATGAGTTTGATATTGTGAATCCATGATCCTCACTTGTCAACAGCTTCATGCCCACCAATCTTCTCGTTCGAGCTCTTGTCTCTGAATCAAAAGAAACATCATTTGGCATTCTTCATACTCATATCTGGGATCACATCATTCCCCTTCTCTTGAAAAGGATTTGTCCTCAAATCTGGACCTGCATAAAATAAAGATAAATTACCGACTTGGAAAGTAACATTGTTTTTATTCTCATCTTGTTGTTCAGATTTGTAAACATAATTAGTATCCGTTCTAGGACTTGGAATGTCCATCTCCATGAGGATGTTGTTTTGAACGCCTTTGAATTTGAATCCTCTTCTTCCTCATGTGAAATGAATCACAACCACCAAGATCAAAAACAAAATTCTTACTGCCACTATTGGGGTGCATGGATTTTACATGATTTGACTTAACAAATTCACCTTTCATCATTCCACCTAAATAAGCAATCCACTTGAAGTAAAGATGTTAAATTCATAAGAATCAATAAACAAAAGCCATATACTTGCCTTGAATGAGAATACTTAGTGGTACAAGGAACGAAACCCGAACAAGCAACCTCAACATTGGGAAAATAATATTCCCATGTTTTAAAATAAATTTTTGCATAAGAAGTTAAAAATAGTAATTTGTTCCCAATTTCTCTCAAATTCTTCCAGGTGTAGTTCAAGAACTTAACTTCTTTATTAAAAAAAAAAACACATTACATAACCTTAAAATCATTCTAAAGATCAAATCATCAAGTGTGGCATCATCCATTATATGATTGGGAATACAGTACCCGTGTAAATTTGATAAGCAATGAAAATCGCTTACCTGGCTTATTAAAGTAGATGATTGTCAATCTCGGATTTCCTTTTTCTCTTCAACAAAATTCTCAATCTTTATAGCACTTACAATGAGAAATACAACCTTATCCATGCAAAGATTACCGATTTCACGTTTATCAAATAATGATCCTTTCCATAAAGTATTGAAAACAAGTATCAAATATTCAAGATGATCAACTATGCTCTTACTATAATGAATGCTGTCAAAGTAGATAATAGCAAATAAATTAGGGCTCATAAGTCTCATGAAAGCTCTAGATGGATGCATCACATAGTCAAACAAATCATGCATTACTTTAAATGCACCGTTCAACTTATGATATTCTCTCACCTTAATATGTAGAACTACCTTTCAAAATCACTCCTTGAAATCATACAAGCATCATGCAACCCATTTAACATGTCGTCTAAATAATAAATAGAATTAGGACACATTACCTTGACATTGTTGATGAATCTAGAATTAGCAAATCTTTTTTATGTTTGATCCTCATGCCTTAGTAACATCAAATCAACAAAGGCACTCATGTACTCACTAGCTTGTAGATTTACCACTTGCTCATTAGGTTGTAGTTGAATCTCCTTTATCTCCTTATGATTACTTGTAATGGCTAATCTTTGAGGCACTTCCTTGAATTCCTGCAAATAAGAAATAATATTATCCGGCAAGAATCCGATAAAATTATTAGTAAATAAAACCAGCTTCTTAATTATAAGGGGTTGATATAAAATTAAAGAACTCTCAATCTCATGGTCTTTTTCCTCTCTTACACTCACCAATGAAACGTCACTCTTATTTTCTCTCTCCTCAATTTCTTTTCTCTCTTGTTCTTTTTTCACAACTTCAATCTCTCTCTTTTTCATTGCTCTCTATTCCTTGACAATCATCGATATTAATTTCATCGCACTCTTTCTTTTGCTCACTCTCAATTTTTTTATCACACTCTTTTTCTTGATTATTCTTTTGGTTTTCATGAGTTTATGCAATACTCACAGCTTATTTGACTTCCGTAGATGGCTCATAATAGAACTTTATTGAGAGGACCTCAACTTGCTAAGAGGTTGATCTCGAAGAACTTGTTGTAGCCATACTTGTGCTCCATTCATCCACATTTCTTTGCTTCAACCGTAGTTCAACTTTCATGGCATGGAGCAACATATCATTGAGCTCCTCATAGTAATGCATCCCTACCACATCAACAATGTTACGATTTAGTTTGCTTGATAACCTGTCCATGGTGGCTTCAATATCCTCCTCTATATTAGCTCGGCTCATTG
The DNA here is from genome assembly GCA_037672795.1 of Lagerstroemia speciosa. NCBI lineage: Eukaryota > Viridiplantae > Streptophyta > Magnoliopsida > Myrtales > Lythraceae > Lagerstroemia > Lagerstroemia speciosa. The sequence goes on along the minus strand of CM075297.1, from coordinate 2,229,839 downwards.
CAACTTCCATCTCTTTGTAATATTCAATAACGTTCTTTGATCTTTGAGTGAGATGTTGCATCTTGTTGTATAACTCCTGATGATAAGAACTTGGGAAGAATCTTTTCCTCATTATTGACTTCATCCTGCTCCATGTCTCAATGTAGTGTTGTTAGCCGGGTCGGTTCGGCCGGTTTCGATCCGGGTCAAACCGGTTCATGAACCGACTGGGACGGGCCCAACCCGGACCTGAAAGCAAATGGTCCAGTCCGATCGGGGTCGACGGTTCGGGCCCAAGTGACCCATCCCGAAATCGTCACACAACGGGCTGATCATGGTCCGGCCCAATCCGAGTAGGGCTGAACTGGCCAAAATTGTTTTCTTTTTTCTTTTTTTAATTTTTTGAATTTTTTGGATTTTTTTAGGATTTTATGTATGATTTTAAAATAAAATGAAAGATTTCATTGTTAGGATTTGAACCCAAGTCTTCTACTTAAAAGTCAAGAATTTTAACCAATTAGACTAATCGTATTTTGCTTACATTTTTACATTTAATATTATATAACTAATTTTATTAACGTATATTATATTTTTAACATTTTCAAATAAACTTAAATTATTAATTTTAAAATAAAATTAAAAAATATAAATATTTCAATTTAAAAAAGCATCTGTTAATAGATATGTTGAATATTTATTATATTTTAAATATGATATAAATTAAATAATATTAAAACAAAAAAAAGTCTAGTATGTTTTGGGGGAGGTGTGGGGCCCACTACCCATCTTATCTCTGTTGACGCGGGGGGGGGGGGGGGGGGGGGGGGGGGGGGGGTGGGGGAAGAGGTCGTGGGGCCCACTGACATCTTTGTCTTTGCACTGTAAATCATGATCACAGTCACGATTCGGTCCAGGCCGGTAGGGTTCTGGGTCAATAACGGGCCGGTTCGGTTCCGGTTCAATGGGTCGATTTTGTCGACCCAACCCATAACCAGGCCTCAGCCCATAGGGGGCGGGTTGGTTACGGTTTGTGAGCGGTCCGGGTTGATTCAGGTCTGGTTCTAGGCCAAACCGGCCCATTTAACAACACTATCTTAATGGGTCGCTCTCCATTCTGTCTCCTACTTGTAATAAGCCAATCCTACCAAATAATAGCATAGTCGGAGAATTGAAAAGAAGCAAGTTGTACCTTTTTCTTTTCAAGGTAATTGTGATGATTGAAGACCATCTCCATTCCTTCCCCCCACAAAAGATAAGCTTCGGGATCGTTTTTGCCTTGGAAATTTGGAAGCTTCACCTTTGTGTTAGCTAAACCATCATCCCGCCTTGATCTTCTTGATTCTTTATCTTTATGTGGGAATTGAAATCTTTTTCCTTTTGTTTGTTCCTCAATCCAATCCATCTTCTTGTGGATTGGCTTGAATTCATCTTTCACCATCAACCCTACTTTATGTATGAATGCTTGCAGTTGTACTTCATCGAATGAGCTTTCCTCTTGATGGTGTGACACGTTGGGAATTTGCAAAAGATATTAGGACCTAACAAACACTCCCTCACGTGTTTCACTCAAGAATGGATTCACTCAATTTTGCTCATGTTTGTACTCAAACAACTTTTACCCTCTAATAATCTCACAACTCTGCCTTTTTCCACTCGTATATCCTCTTTTGGCTCTTTTTGAACTAAACAAACTATAATAAGATGTCTTGCAACAATCCACCACGACTTTACCAAGATTTGAAAGGAGAATATAGGGTCGGTTTCTAAAGTAACGAAGATCAAGAGAAACAAGGGGATTACAGAGAGAATGATCGATCAATTGAAAAGAAACAACTTTGAGTATAAAGATGTTGATAGCTCTATGAATGGGTAAATAATTCTTGAACTTGCTCAATATCTCATTTTTTTAAATTTATTTTTTTCCCTTTTTTTTGCTGATACTTTTTTTTCCTTTTTTTTACTTCTTTTTTATTTTGTAACTTTTTTCTTTCTTTTTTAATGTCACTTTTTTCTTTTTTGGAACTTTTTCTAAACAAGATAATAGAAAAGAAAGAAGATAAAGAAAAACAACGAAGATGAAAGAAAACAAAGATAAACAAAAAGGATAAATTGAACTTGACTTAGAACGTTGGCTCTGATACCAAATGATGCGAACCTCGTCAGCACCATAGTGAAACAATATCAACTATGATATAAACCTCATCAACTGGTGAGAAACATGTATTCGACTATGGTCTTCAGGAAACGTGTCATTGTCAAGCTCGAAAGGTGGAATCTTGACTCATTACCTATAAAGAGGTAAGAACATTGGCATAGTGAAGATGCCACAATCAACTATGGAAGGGTTGATTGATAAGTCAGGGATAAACACTACGAAATACTCTGATAAGTTCAAATAGTTCTTCAAAGAACTAAAGAGAATAAAATCTTACACTTTATTACTGAATAATCTGATCCAAAATTCGTCCAAAGGCAAGCACCACCCTTTAAATAGTCCAAAGTACAATATTACATAAAAATAAACTTCCTAAATGGTTCTCACGGGATAGGAAACTAATTAGAAAGCAAATTTAAGTGTTACCTCAGAGAAATTACAAAATATTACCAATATCTTCGTAACTAAACAAAGGGGAAGGTAATATATTCTACTTGTTAAAAAAGGAAAGTGATATATTCTTGTAGATAACTTCAATATATTGGTATTAACTTGTACTTCTCTTACCTCTTTAGTTATCTCAACTTTCTTTCTTGAAAATATTCTCTCTTTACATCTGGCTAAGATATATTTCTTCAAAATACTTGCTCTCCTAACATTCAGCTGAAATACTTCTTGAAGCTCTTGCACTCTTGATATTCAGCTGAAAAATAGTTGTTGAGAATAATATTTATGCTCCATTTTGGGCTGCATTTGTAATGAGTTTGATGTTGTAAATCCATGATTCTCACTTGTCAATAGTTTCACGCCCATCAATCTTCTTGTTCAAGCTCTTGTCTCTAAATCGAAAGGAATATCATTTGGCATTCTTCAAACTCCTAAATGGGATCACATCAGTTAGAGCCAAGACCAACTTGTGAATATCACTCTCCTTACTACAGCGAAATCTTCCAAACAAATGTTCCTTGAACTCTGCTTAGGAACACATTGGTTGTCGTCACTCACCCCATTGATACCGTGCGAGTGCCTTCCCCTCCAAGCATAACGCAACCGAAATCAACTTCTCCTTTTATGTTAGCTTGTTTACTGCAAAAGGATTTCTCGACACAGTATATCAACCCACACACATCCTCTCATTTGAAAATGGGTATCTTCAATTTTGTAACCCTTGCATCAACTCTAGTTTGAGCTTGCCGCAGCCCGACTTGTGCCATCCCGTACTACAGTCACCCCGAATCACCACCCTCATCCTCAAATCTTGAAAATCCTCTAAGTTGTTTGCATTCGTGCCAAATTAGATGTGTCCACATGCTACTAGTCCTATAAGAGGCTTAGATAAAGCCTTGCTCATCCTTCAGCTTCCCTCTCCTGCAATATGCAGCCCAATATTCTAAGTTTTTTTACCACTTTCTTCTTCTTTTCCAAGCCTTAAATTGCTAAAATTGCATGGAAATACTTCTTGAAGCTTTCTTAAGTGGTCAGAAATAAGAAAAGCAATTTTCCTATCTTGAAAACATGGTTAACATGCATAGAACTACATGGACTGTGGTTCCCCTGCTCATTCTAGATTCTATGTTCCGTCTTTTCTTTTCAAGAGAGTTGCATGATATTCTTTAGATGTTTTGCATATTAAACAACTCCCAATATAAATAATCCTCAAATAAAGTTCATAGAACTTAATTAAAAACAATTAAGTTCTTAAAATATAAAAATATGTGCAATTAAACCCCAATAAATAAGAACGAGCCTGAAACTCCCGAATTTAGGTTGGGAATGGACAAATAAATCATACCAATCACAATATTAATAAGAACCCATTGTTTTCATGGGCTCTTAACATAGTGACCTTAACCCTGATCTCATCAATTTTCATGCACATGGCTAAAATGAGGTCTTTTAGTGCATAGTCCCTCCTATTTAGATCATTGCGCCTGTGTAAAGGAGTCCTTTCCATCTATTCCCTAAGCTCCCCGATGCTCCAAGACGCGTCCTCAGTCATGCCTTAGATGTCCGTTGTAATATTCCAACTTCACCATGTGGCCTTCTACTAGATATACTCTCCCATGGACACTCTTGCACTGGTAGAGGCTAAAAAACTCCAAGTCAATGACTTTTGCTACAACATGTATTGCTGGCAAACAACACATAGCTTGACATAGATTTCAATATTATCCCAGAGCTTTCGCCAAAAGTACCACCCTTTGAGTTGATCTAGTGAGCAACCATATTTTCCTCCCACTCAAAGTCATGACATTCTCAAAGAATCTCTTTTGAAAGATTCACATGGAATGGCACATAAACTTAATGACCCTTGGCATAAAGGAGATTATCCTCACACCAAAGCTAGTGCATGCCAACTCATGTAATGACCTTGCCTGATGATCACATTGTAGCTCCTCCTTGATCCTTTCCACCAATCGACACTTAGGCTAGCTTGTAGCTACTGGCTCAACTTGTCTACTAAGTGAATCAGACATTAAGTTAGCCTTTCTTGGTTAGTATTAATGTACGTAGTTGAACTTGGTGAGAAAGTCCCGCACGTAAACTTGTTCCAAGAAGAACTTTTTTTTCTAATTATAAAATTAAGTTGTGTTGACATTGTTGTTTTTTTTACCACGAACCACTATCCCAAGAGATGGTGTCTAGAAGTACAAAGGTAATGATCTATCCACTAGCAACATTTCCATCTTATGCACCCTTTCCTTGTCATTTAGCTTCTAAGACTCATAACCATCATGTGGCCATACTGCATGAATACACCATCAAATGCAAAGTATAATGGATCCATCCCTACCGTAAATGACTTCAAGTAGTCAAGCAAAGCAAAACTGAGTTCTTCTATCACAACCCGCTTCAAGCATGCAAACAATTCTTCACATTCTATTGTTCACTCACAAATGTACCTTTTTCAGCAGGCCTATAAGTTGCATGGCTATACTAGCAATCCTCTGTAAATTACCTTTAATAATTATCTTGCATAGGGAATGACCACAGCTCAAGCAATCCTACTCATTTATTGCTTGGATCTTATAACCATCCATTTGAACTCTTCATCCCTAATGATGTGATCGAGGAAGGGTATTTTTGCTCGATTGAAGGCACCATTTTCCATCTTCTCGAAAAGAGAGTTGTACCACAATGTCATGAGCATTTGGAACAAATGCTCAATCTATTCATCAAGCGATTGGTTATATACTCCAATATTGTTCAGATACACAACTACAAATAAATCAAGGAATGGTTCGAGTACCTTGTTTATGAGTGACAAAACTGTTGGGGTGCATCCATAAGATAGAACAACATGACCAAGAACTCAAATGCTTCAAATCTCATGATGCGTGCTAACTTTTTTCATCCCCTTCCATGATCCGACCCTAGTGGTAACCTAACCATATATCCATCCACTTAGCATGTCCAAGATTGTCGAAAAAATCTTAATGGATAGTATTGGGTACTTATTCTTTACAGTTAACTTGTTCAATATTTGATAGTTAATGCATATTCTGAATGCTTCATCCTGCTTTTTCTTGAATAGTGTCGAGCACCAAATAGGTGCTTCAAGGGTTGAATTTATCCCATCTCAAGTAAATCCTTTAGTTACCTCCACAATGACAATCGTGGCAGGTAGTCAGGCATCGGGCACAAGCTTGATTATGTGGTCCATCTCCCTCATTGGGGATAACTTCTTTGGGATTTAAGTTGACATGATGTCCTTGAAATTGTTGATAATTTGAGCCATTTCCTTTGGTATTTCACTTGCATCACCCATGAGATCCTCGATCTTCAACATGAACAAGTATTTCACTTCACCCTTTTAAAACCCAATCTGAGTTGTATAGCAAAGATTATCTTTATTAACCATACTGTACATTGGCATCGTTGGTCATGAGTATACAAACAATTTGCAAGAGGAACCACTAAGGCCTTTGTGCAGTCAATGGAATCTAACCAAACAACAAAATAGGAGAATTCTTGTAGAATTGCCATGATCATTTTGAAGGTTACCTAATGCTTGATCTGGTTCTCCAAGTTACGAGCACTTCTAGCAACAAGGGCATTCTTCATTTATACAGTCTAGATCCAAGTTTTCTTCCCCTTTTGCACATGGATGCATTGTTTCTTGTCCACCTGACTAGCCATAAAAAGATTTGGTACTCTAATATCAACAAGAACCTCCAGGAATTGCCCCATGCTTTCAAAGTGCATGAATATCATTCATCTTGCTTTTCACTTATTGAGAATTGTTGTGAGTTTGACTTGACTTGGAAAATTTCAAGCTATGTGAGGAGTATCACATAAGAAGCATTTGAGTGGGAACTTTTCCTTAGAATTGCTTGGCCTAACTTTTATCTTTGGAAGTATGCTTGATGATTTCCCTCCTTCCGATCTATAGGAATTCTTGGTCTCTCTACCACCTTTTGCCTTGCTGTTATCATTGGAGTGGGACATGCTTGAAGTTTAGAAGTTAATGAGAACATAGCAAAATGATGTGTCCTTCACTTGTCCCTGCACGTTGTGGTGTTGTAACTCATCTTTAGCCCATAGTTTATACTTGTCCATGAATTGGAATAATGCTTCTTTTTCACTCATATATGGGATCTACAACATGTGCTCCAAGAAAGCCTTCTTGTACCTTTGGATTTCGCCTTCATGTTTAAGGTGGTGAAGCCAGGCTTCATTCTCAGCATATTTTGTATAGAATTGCTACAAAATTTTGTCTGGAATTATTTTGATGTCCCCACTACACTTGTTGAACCTTCATTAGCTAACAACACAACACTGTGAAGGTACATAAAGATGGTGCCTACATTTATAGCATCGTCAACAATCTTGTCCGTTGTTTAGTAGTTTTCCATTGTCCAGAGGAAGTTGTCTACATCCTTGGCCATCAACAAATGCTTAAACACCTCTAGATTCGGGATGTCCACCCTATGATTATAGTGAGTAAAGACCCACTATTTCCACATGCTTTTAACATAATGAGCTAATCTCTAAGCTCATTAATTTCTATGCACATGGCTAGGATGAGGACTTCCAGTTCATAATCCCTCCTACTCAGCTCATTCACAACTTTCTTAAGGAGTGGCCCCCATCTGTTCTTTGAGCTCCTCGATCTATAAGGTTTCAACTTCTCCATGCTTTCCTGTAAAGACATTGATGAATCCTTTGAGCTATCGTGGTGCTATTTTGACTTACCAGATCGTACTTCCTCATTTACTACTCTAGAAGCCATTGCTCAAATACCTAATCCACTACGACTTGTGAAGTGGAGGTGCCTTTTCTATCTTTCCCTACCTATGCAGCTGTGTGAGCTTATTCTACATTAGAATTTCCAAGCACAAGTGATCTTTAAAATGAGAAAGTAAAGAGAGAATTTTGTTAGAATAATATTTTAATTCTAATTGCATCTACATGTAAGAGGAAGAAACTACACCTCTTCTGTGGTAAAAAAGAAAGTAGATGCTGGTCATGAAGTAAGGTCATCTAGTTAAGAAAAGCTAAGGTCATGAAATTGCTTGGCTGTTAATATTTGTTGAAATAGTGAGGTGTTGGTATGTCCACGTACGAAAATTACCTTTGGCTTTCGTCCTGGTACATGTATTGTTCTACATTTTCCCAAAAAATTATTTATTGATTAAAGAAGCAATCGATGGTTTCTGTTTGGAGAAGAATTGCTTAAAAGGAGAATTTTTTATAACATCTAGGGAGTATTTGATGGTATCCAGGACACTATTCACGGGCATCTCTGGAGAATATTTCTAAGCAACCTAACTAAATAAATCTAACTACTCATAAAACGTGTAATCTTCTTGAAGGCTCACCTCTTGATTTGTTTTGAGGAATGCGTTGGCTTAAACACAGATGAAATTTCATGGGATTAACCTCAGCATCCGGAGAATCGATGATATAATCATGTTGATTCGGTAGGTATGCATAAATCCATATATCTAGACACCCTTAACTCTGTGGATTATACATATGTGCAAGTGTCAAGCAATTTATATGGATTATGGTTTTGTTTAACAATTTTTGAACTGTATAATGAATAATCTGTGGAGTTTAGTGTTTCTTGACGACTCATTTTTTTATTTGAATAACTGATATTCAGAACTTTAATAAATCATGACTAATCCAATTCAAGTCAAATGAGTCCACTAGTGGTTAAAACTCTCATAATATAAGTTTTTTTATTCACAAGACTTGAACCTGGGATTTTACTTAAAGGGATGGGCGTCTCACCAATTTAATATATTCATTTTAGTTGGCATAAACTCATTTAAATGGAACACTTTTATATACAACATAACATATAGTTCACCTTGAATTCATACTCTCTGGCATGTTGTTTCACATCGTTATTTTGATATTATGCATCTCTTTGTAATCGATTTCATTATTAAACTGTGATTTTCTTTGTACGAATTGCACTTGTTCAAGCTGAAGACCACTGACTAGGACGACATGGATACGTTGACGGGCGTCCCAGACAAGTTTTGACCGCTGATGTGTACCTTTAAGCTTTCTTTCCTTCTTTATGAAACGCAAAAGGTGACAGGTCTCTTCTGACCCGCGCACGAGCGAGCGAGCGACAAAGTGGACGGCAGCTTGATTTTTTTTTTTTGAACCACGCAGTATCTCCGGACCAACCGAAGGGTACCTCGAGACTAATCTGCAATCGGGCTGGGATCCCTGAAAAAATTCTCGTCAACCCTCCCAACCTGGGATTCGATCCTGGAAATACCCATTTTGGGGTCTAGTGAGGGAACTAATAGACCAATTCAAAGTTAGTACAGCAGCCTGATCTACGTGTGATCTATATGCATTTAAAAATATTTCCGATAGCATGACATTACTAATTTCTCTTAGGAGGCCTTTATAGCACCTTGATAGTATTGTATTTTGGCCATGAATAAGTTTCTGCGTCGCATGGCACGACCTTCTCTTTTAATTAGCTTTTCGTTGAAAATATCAATTTCATTTTGCTGCCAGATTTAATCAACGCGGTGTTGGGCCTCAAGATAATTAATAATTAATAGTTTATGAAGGTAATTGTCGTTTTTTTCCCTTAATCTGTCTTGAACAGATTCTAAAAATTTAACTCTAAGAGAAGAAAACAGAGAAAAAAGGATTGGATCTGATCCTGAACATTTATTTACATTTCTATTTTTTAAAACTTTTTTACGGTGCGCTTGGGAGCGTGCAATGAAATTGACAAGTAATTGACGATGAATCGAGTAGACAAGAAAAAGGAACTAAAGGGGAATCAAATTGATTAGTAGTTTTAACTTGGTAACAAATAATGAAATATAAGGATATGATTAGGAATATAAACATGTGAAATGCAATAACAAAAATGGCCCTAACATTTATATTATATAAAATAAAGAGATATATTTATAATGATACATTTGTTATTAAAATAAAAGAAATTAAATTAATTTGAAGAATTCATTTCATATAATTTAAATTTAATGTTTCATCATTTAAAATTATAAAAAAAAACCTTGTTATACTTTTAACATTGTGAATAGAAAGCAAGAAAAAAATTAAAATATTTACATTAAATATGGTAAAAAATTTATACAATTTTTTAAAATAAAGTTTGAAGTTTTATAAAAATAAATTTAATTTAATATATCACAAAGGGAGTAAAAAAAATATTTTATTAAGTAAGAAATTAATATTAAAAAGTATTGGATAAGATAGGATTTTTGAGAAGGTAACATGGATTATTTTGTAAATTAATCCCTTATTCTCTTAGGGAATTGTAATGGGCTTGGAATCATATGTGATCCCTATTTCTTATGAATAGGTAATAGAGCCTCCATGAGGAGTTTCTATTGCATATACAAATAACAACAAAACTACATAATAGAAATTCCCTCCGTAATTCATTTGCAATTAAAATTCTACACCATTAGATTCAAATTTAATCCTTGACCTTTTCGTTTAAGTTCATTCATAGTCCTCTTTATTATTTTATTTAAAAATTATTAAAATTTTTTAATCTTTAAAAATATAAAAAATAGTGAAATTTGAAAAAAAAAAAAAAGTGTGAACAAAGTTAGAGAATGACGAACAAGTGGTTACCATCAGTTGGTCCCTTCTAAGAGGTTAACTGAAACCTTCTAGAGCGTTAGAGCCATGGAGGGTAACGATAGCCATAAGTAAGCCTCCTCCTCTTCCTCTAGCTCTTTTCAATGTGTATTATTTATTTTCATTTTTTTTATTTCTTTACAATTAGATTTTTTAAAATTATTTTTAATAATAAAAAACGACAAGGTTCAAGAGAAAAGTTTGAAGACTAAATCAAAATTAGGGTTAAAATAGAAATGCAAGGTTCCAAAAAATAATATCATTCCAAGTCGTTTATTTAGGAACAAGGAAAATTTTATGATCCAATGGTGGACCGTTAAATATGTTATAAAGATGATTACAAAACTTTTTTTAAAATTTCAACTGCTACTTTTGAATTTTTGGATTAAACTTTTTAATCGCTCAATAAGTGAACCATATAAGCTTTTCTTGTAACAAACGCAACCTTTCCTATATTAACCTAAAAAAGAAAAAATCTTTTCGCTATACAATTCTGTTTATGTTAAATGAAGAATTAAAATATTACAATTTTTTGTTCGATTTGATTATAAATTTATAATCAAATTATACTTAATTAGAAGTTTGCCACTACTACGCTTGATTTTTATTATTAATAAAATTAATGAATAAATATAAATGATAAAATAAAGTTTTAATTGTAATTAATTTTTAACTATGTTATTTTTTAGTAAACTAAATATAAAAAAGTGATAATTTAGAATAAAGTTGAGTGATTTTATATAATGAAAATGGTAGATATAATGAGCAAATGTATTTAAAATAATAATGGAGATGACAGTAGAGAAAAAGTACGTAAATATGCTAATTAATTTATGAGTAAATTAACAATTTCGTCCTGAGAGATGAACTTTGCGTCACTTAGGTCCCTTGTAGATTTTTTGCCTCAGTTACCTCCCTCGGAGATGAGTTTTACATCAATTGAGTCTTTAAGTGGATGTTTTGCCTCAATTATACCCTTTTAGTGTATCAATTGCGTCTCCGATAGCTTCAATTAGGTCCCTCATGACTTCAATTGGGTCTCTCATAGTATCAATTAGGTCCCTCATGGCTTCAACTAGGTCTCTCATGACTTCAATTAGATCCTTCATAGTATCAATTAGGTCTCATGTGGCTTCAATTAGGTCCTTCGTGGTTTCAATTAGGTCACTCATGACTTCAATTAGGTCCCTCTGTTAAATTGAATACTAACAGCATGATTATATTATCAATTAGGTCTCTCTCTATTTATTTTTCTTCAATCTAGTCCTCCCACAAATTGATTATTATATTATCAATTAGATCCTCATTTTAATTTCTTTTTCAATTAGGCCCTCATAAATTTTTTATTTTTTAAAATAAATTTTTTTTGAATAACTTCACATATCAGAATAATATTTTTAAATAAAAAATTAAAAATAAAAATCTTAAAATTTTCAAATTAGAAAAAATTTCAAAAAATTTAGAAAAAATTCATCAAAAAGATAATAAAATATAAGAAAACTAAAAAAAATAAAAATATTCAAAATATATAAAAGAATGAAGAGCTTGAAAAACTTTTAAAATTTGTGAAAAAAATAAAAATTTGGAAATTTTTTATATTTTATAAAAATAAAGAAATATAGAAAATAAGGAAAATTTAAAAATAATGTAGAAAAATATAAAAATTTCAATAATATAAATAAAAATTTCAAATTATATGTTCAAAATGCATAAAAAAATTTTCTATTTTTTAAATTAAGAAAGCTTAAAAATAAATAAAAAACTTATTCAATTATGAAGGGTATAAAAGCTTAAAAAACCAAAAAACTTTCATAAAATAAAAAAATTAAAAATTTTCCAAAATATGAAAATTTGAAATTATTCATAAAATTAGAAATTTATTTGAAATTTATAAAAATTTTAAAAAAAGAGAATATTCTAAAGATTGTACAAGATATATAGTGTGCAACCGAACTAGTTCGAGGAGAACCGAACTAGTTAGAACCGGTTATCCCTAACCAGTTCTATTTTGGTGGAATTTTTTAGCGGAAAACTGGTTCGGTTAATTTCTAAGTGTAATTGATGGGGTGAACTGATTTAAAATCGTATCGAACCTTTGTAAAACAAATTCGATTCGAACTAGTTAATTGAATTGGTTTAAAACAATGCAATTTTTTCAACATAAACTGGTTCGGTTAAAACATAAATTGGTTCGGTTCTTTGCCTAATGTGCCAAACCCAACCGGTTCTTTTAGTTCTGTTCAGTTTGAAACCAGTTCGGTCCTGAACCGATTTTTTGCACACCCCCTGAAAATATATATTGCAAACGGGATGGACTAATATTTTATTGTCATAGGTGACATAAAGAGATACTTACAGGAAAGATGAAAAATTTTAAAATTTTCTAAAAAATTTTCATAATGCGGAAGTAATGAACAAGTATTTTATATTCAATTTTTAAAATTTTATAGAATATTTTAAAATTATATAAAAAATTTTAGAATTTTCTTAAGGTTTTTAAAATTTTTTAGAATTTTCTAAATATATTTAAAAAAATTTAGGAAATTATCTAAAAAATTTAAGAATTTTTGAAAGTTATTTAAAAAAATTTAGAACCTTTATGTATAAAAATTTGAAATTTTTACAATTATTTAAAATTTTTTTAGAATTTTTAAAATTTTCAAGAATTTTTAAAATTATTTAAAAATTTTTAAAAATTGTCTAAGGACCCAAATGATGCAAAATTCATCTCTGAGGCGGGAAATTGCAAGTTTTTCTGTCAAAATTGGCAGAAAAGTTAACGAAGAATCTCTAAGGGACGAAATTGATACCCTAAGGGATGAAATTGATACAATGAGGGACTAAATTGCTACAATGAGGGACCAAATTGATACTATGAGTGACGAAATTGATACCATGAGAGGCCCAATTGATGCGAGGGACCAAATTGATACCATGAGAGATCAAATTGATACCATGAGGGACTCAACTGATGAAAAATGCATATCTAAGGGAGTTAACTAAGGTAAAATATCTATAAGGGACCTAAGTGAAGAAAAGTCCATCTTTCGATGACTAAATTGTTAATTTGCTCTTAATTTATTATACAATGACAGTTTTTCAAATCAAATGGCTATTAAAATTAAATTTTATATATTAATAGTTAATATTTAAAAGTGAAAAATATTGTAAAATCCTGTGGATTTTCATATAACATTGACAAGCATTATATTAGGCCATATTATCTTCATGCATTTAGGGCCTATTTAGTTGGATGTAAAATGTTCAATGGAAAGTAAAAATTTTACATTCTATTTTATTATATTTGGGTGTAAAACAGGAAGCATTCTTGTCGGGCCTTCAAAATATTACCGGATCACCCTCTTTTTCCGTAAAGTGATTCCATTGAGAAAAGGCAGCATTCCCACTTTCCCTGCGGGTCGCACGCCAAAAACCTCTTTCAACCTTTGCTTTCCGGCAATGATCCCCTTTGTGGATATTATTATAAGATTATAATATTTCTAATATATTAAATATTATAATATTATATTTTTAACTATTTTTTTAACATTTTAAAATACTTACTAAATACAACAATCTTATAATACAATCTACTTTCCATATAAAATAATAATTTGTCATATAATATAACTTACTCTGCAATATAACAATGCTCGAGTCAAATGTATAAAAATTTATATTTAGTGGATTAGATTATTTATTGTTTATATACTCGTTAGTGCAATCGTCTAGTTTGATACTTATAATTATCGTATTAACGTAGACAGAAATATTTCTCTTACATTCAATATACTCAGATTACAAAGTAAAATTGAATATTTCCTTTGCCTAATCTTTCTTATCAATATTCTTGTTAGTTTTTAGGATACAACTTCTCCATAAATCCACAATACGGGCAATTCACAGTTTTATGGATGGCAAAATCTTATGCACTTAAAAAGGAAGTTTGATACAGTAGTACCGACATCTACATTGACCCGAGATCAAATGAACCTAGAATAGATACTTACTCATTGGTCTCTCTATGTAAAATCTATCCCTTAATTCTCCTATTTTCTTTTAAAAATTATGTTTCTTTTGCAAAAAAAAAAATGTACTGATCATAGTCAAAATAAACAGTATCAGTATATCAAAAAAGTTACTATATGATTGCTTATTTTCGGAGAAAATTTTGTCAAACCTATATGGTATAATACCTCAGCTGCTCTAGCGGTTGGACATGGAGCCTTTTTTTCCAACTGTTGCCCTTCTTTCAGATTTGAGCTGTCCCTTCCGACCGTTGGATCATGCATGTTTCAAACCTCCACGGTTTGATAAAGGCTTCCTTCTTTGTGGTATAATAAAACAATAGTTATTTGCCTGAAAAATCAATTGTAAAAAAATTTCCCAATTTGCCACGAATTATTTTTTTCCAAAAAATCACGAACTATACTATATTTTTCCTAATCTATCACGCCGTTAATTTTGACCGTTACTTGCTAATGTCTATCGTTAATTTTATTGATTGTACAAACAAAGTCCAATGTGGTATCACACGTGATGTCCATCTGGTTATAAAAATAGAGAACATATAAAACAACAAAGAGTTCATTTCCTAGAATATTTTACGCTTTAGTTATTGGACAATTAAGTAGGTGAAAAAAATAATTTTAAGTCATTAGATTCTTTTTTAATTGTAATCATTAATTATGGACAATTGGATTAAATTACTAAACAATCAAGTGATTAGAATGTAAAATTTTCTCTCCTTTTATTTTCTTATTCTTTGGGCTATCTTAAATAAATGGTTAAACTTGACGTCTGATTATTTTCTACATCCGGCAGGAGCATCTCTAGATGATTAGGTTGGTACACGGCTAGCTAAAAAAATAATGATGGACGATGCACATATTTTTCCAATATCCTGTTTATTTGATAAAATTACAAATCTAAATTATAATGAATAGTGAGAAAAAAAATTAAACTAGGAGGATTTAAAAACGTTGATTGCAACAATTATCTGTCCTTTCTTTTCCTCACCCGATGGAATAGGTATGGACAACATCATTAACTACAAGATATGTTTAATTGTTACTGAAAAATTATCATGAAAGATCTTCGCCTGAACGGATAAAAGATTAAAAATAGAGTAAATATGACAAAGGACGGTGCTCTCTATGATATCCGCTTAGCTAGTGATCACAGAAATAGTGAATTTTTTACTGTTTATAATTATTTAAAAAAGAACTTTTATTGTTGTGATCGCAACGTTTGCCTACCATTACAACTTTTCAGAGGAACAGAGAGATTACGCGGGGGTGGGGGTTGACTCGTTGACCATTGCTACATCAAACTTGGGAGGCATGGCCTGACTCGCTTTCTACTTGTGACGTATATGGGTCAAAAAAGGCTTCTTGGAAAAGGGGAGATATCTATTAAAAAAAGCAAATAAATCAAGAGTTAGCTAAATGAATAAGACGCATGTATGTTTTATATGTAAAACTTCACAATGTCAGAATTTTTATTTTCATTGAACAAATAGTTTTCAGTGGATCACCTACATATGTATTTTATGCATAAAACTATATGAATTTATCACAAAGAGAATAAATTCATCACTATCAAGAAAAAATAAATAAAAAAGAATTAAGTCAAATCAGTTACAGTATGCTTTGTGAAGAGTAGGACAAAAGAGCAACCTTAAAATACTTTATCTATCAATACTAAGTACTTGGCTTTATATCACTCAGGAAAATTTTATTAAATTGTGGCCTTCCCTACCATCGGATCTAAAAAGAGAATCTGTACTACTAATCCTTTTCCTTTATTATCCGGTTGCCAGTTTCTTCTTCTTCCTTTTTTTTTTTTTTTTTACTTTCGCATGGCACCTTGGCGCATAATGACCTGCGCCACGGAACAAGTGTAAGTAATTAAAATTTTCATTTTACCTTTTAGCGCTAGGTCTTGATACAATAGAACTTGTGTCATGGTAAAGGTGTAAATTGATTTTCTAATATAATTACAACTTTTTGAACGAAATAACAAGTAAAAGTTATAATTCAATTGAAAGATTTGTAACATAGGAGTTACAACTTTGTTAACTAAATTATAAATAATACTTGTAACTTAATTCAAAAACTTGTAGCATCCTATCAACATATCATTTACAACTATTTTAGCTGAATTACAAATATTACTTATAAATTAGTTCAAAGACTTGTAACACACTATTTACACGTTATTTATAATTTTTTTAACTAAATTGCAAGTGATATTTGTAATAAGTTCAAAGACATGCAACACACTAATTACATACTATTTACAACTTTTCTAATCAAATTACAAATTATAATTATAACTCAGTTCAAAGAGCTATAACGTTTTCGATAGAAGAACTACAACTTTTCTCTTAGATAGTGGTCGATCGCTTCGCATCTATGGTCAATCAATAGGTCCGCGGATCTATTCTTCTATACGATAAATCGCAATCTCTTAGCACCACACGAGTACCCCTCTTCTGTCCAGGCAGTTTGCAGGCAGCAGAACTTAGTGAGATCAAAGCTCAGCAGGATGAACGGCGGATAGTAGCCAGCAACCCACCCAGCAAGTGTAGGCTTGAAGGGGAGACAGAGACTCTTTGCTCTAAAAACTATTGCTTTAACTAAATTAGTTATAATTCAGTTTAAAGAGTTGTAACCACCCAATTATAACTTTTTAAACTAAATTACAAGTTATAGTTGTTATTCAGTTCAAACACTTATAACGGGTCAATTACAACTTTTTAACTAAATTATAAGTTGTACTTCAGCTCAAACACTCGTAACTGGCCAATTACAACATTTTTAAATAAATTACAAGTTATAATTGTAATTCAGTTCAAACACTTGTAATGGCTAATTACAATTTTTTAACTAAATTAAAATTTATAGTTGTAATTCAATTCAAACAATTCTAACGGACCAATTACAACTTTTTAAAATAAATTATAAGTTATAGTCTTAATTTAGGTTAAAGAGTTGTAACCCCCAATTACAACTTTTTAACTAAATTACAAATTATAGTTATAATTCAGTTCAAACACTTATAGCGGGCCAATTATAACTCTTTAATTAAATTACAAGTTATTGTTGTACTTCAATTCAAACACTTGTAACAAACCAATTATAACTTTTTTAATTAAATTACAAGTTATTGTTGTAATTTAGTTTAAACACTTGTAATGGGCCAATTATAACTTTTTAACTAAATTACAAGTTATAGTTGTAATTCAATTGAAACACTTCTAATGGGCTAATTATAACTTTTTTTAACTAAATTATAAGTTATAATTGTAATTCAGTTCATATATTTGTAACACTCTGCTTACACACCATTTATAACTTTATAACTTGTAATTTAGTTTTAAAAAGTTGTAACTGGTACGTTACAAATTTTTAAACTGAGTTACAATTAGTAGTTGTAATTTAGTTAAAAATAGCTGTAAATGGTGTGTAATTAGTGTATTGCAAGTCTTTGAATTGAATAATAATAATTACTTGTAATTTAGCTACAAAAGTTATAATTGACAAGCTATAACTCTTTGAACTGAGTTACAATTATTAGTTGTAATTTTGTAAAAAAAAAAGGTTGTAAATGGTGTGTGATTAGTGTGTTACAAGTCTTTAAATTGAATTACAACTATTACTTGTAAGTTAGTTAAGAAAAGTTGTAACTGGTACATTACAACTCTTTGAATTGAGTTATAATTATTAGTTGTAATTTAGTTTAAAAAAGTTATCAATTGTCTGTAAGTAGTGTGTTACAAGTCTTTGAACTGAATTACAACTATACATTGTAATTTAGTTAAAAAGTTGTAATTGACACGTTATAAGTTTTTCAACTGAGTTACAACTATTAATTGTAATTTAGTAAAAAAATTGTAAATGGTGTATAATTAGTGTGTTACAAGTCTTTGAATTGAATTATAACTATTACTTGTAATTTAGTTACAAAAGTTATAATTGACAGTTACATCTCTTTGAATTGAGTTACAACTATTAGTTATAATTTTGTAAAAAAAAGATTATAAATGATGTTTAATTAGTGTGTTACAAGTCTTTAAACTGAATTATAACTATTACTTGTAATTGAGTTAAAAAAGTTAAAATTGGCATGCTGTAACTCTTTGAGCTGAGTTACAACTGTTAGTTGTCATCTAGTTAAAAAAAGTTGTAAATGGAGTGTAAGTAGTTTGTTACAAGTTTTTGAATTGAATTATAATTATAACTCGTAATTTAGTTAGAAAAGTTGCAACTGGTATGCTACAATTCCTTGAACTTAGTTACAATTATAATTTGTAATTTAGTTAAAAAAAGTTGTTAATGAGTGTAATTATTGTGTCACAAGTCTTTAAGCTAAATTACAACCATAACTTTTAATTTAATTAAAAATGTTGTAATTGGCATGGTACAACTCTTTGAACTGAATTACAATTATTAGTTTTAATTTAGTTAAAAAAGTTATAAATTGTGTGTAATTAGTATGTTATAAGTCTTTGAACTGAATTAGAGCTGTTACTTGTAATTTATTTTAAAAAGTTGGAGCATGTTACAACTGTTTGAACTTAATTAGAACTATTAATTGTAATTTAGTTAAAAAGTTGTAAATTGTGTGTAATTGGGCTGTTATAAGCCTTTGACCTAAATTATAATTATAAGTTGTAATTTAGTTAAAAATGTTGTAATTGGCACATTACAAGTTTTTTATCTAAGTTATGACTATAAGTTGTAATTTAGTTAAAAAAAGTTGTAAATTATATGCATTTGGGTCGTTACAAGTCTTTGAACTAAATTGTAATTATTACTTATAATTTAGTTAAAAATTTGTAATTGGGCCGGCATAAGTTTTTGAACTAAGTTACAACTTTAAGCTATAATTTAGTTTAAAAAGTTGTAAATTGTGTGTCATTGGAATATAACAAGTGTTTAAACTGAATTACAACTATAAGTTGTAATTTAGTTAAAAAAATTGTAAATATTGTGTAATTGGACCGTTACATGTTTTTGAACTAAATTACAACTATGACTTGTAATTTAGTTAAAAAAGTTGGACATTACAAGTTGGTATTCATTCCTACTTCGGTCATGGCACAAGTTCTTATGCGCTAAAATTTCACACTAATCGACAAATCCAAAATTTTAATTATTCATACCTGTGCCATGGCACATGTCTTTATGCACCAAGGCGTCCCGCTAAAAGATAGGGGAAAAAAAAAAGCTTCCCCTAGATTACTAGCTATAACCGGTTATCCCTCCACAGTACTAAGCCATAAAGGTTTGATAGAGGCCTCCATATCACTTATCACTTACTGTACAACATAAAGGAGATATGGATTGAACTAGCGCAAGTGCTTCACGACCCCAAGTAGATAAGCTTGTGCTTCCTGTTAGATATATTTTGTTTGAAAAGACTCTTTTTTTGGCTTAGATGCTTGAAAAATACTGACAACAACTAAAGAGGGTTTGGACCGGTTACAGTGCAATGACACTTTGATAATGAGGTTTGAAGTCAAGTTTCTCGTGCAACACTTGAGTATCTAGGTTCCGGCCCAGTTTTGTAAAGTAAGAGATTCGAGACTTGTTTTGTTGCTACACAGTGGAGAGGAGTTAGTCTCACCGTTGCATCGCGATCCCTAAAACATAGGAATTTTCAAACTCAAGAACGGTAAAATCATAGCATGGTATTACGAACCCAATCTCAGCCCACTTATTTTCTTTTTTCAGAATAATGCCGTTTCAAATGTTTGGGCAAGGGATGATAATGTGAAGTCATATTTTTGTGCCTACGGATACTCATAACGATTCTCCCATTTGGATTGCCACAAAAACAAATAGAAACTCCTCTTTATTAAAGTAACCTTTGTTTTATTATGATCAATATTCATTGCTGTACAAATCATTCGCAAAACTGAATAACAGAATGTATGAGCTAGTCTCATGAGTATAACCTAATCACAACTTGAGGGGGGAAAAGAACTAATCTCAAACTGAATATTGTGTCAAAAATCGCTGGAACATGGGAGTTTGCGATCATTCCCCTCACAAGTTCCAAAATCAGCACATGCATAATATGCTCTATTAGGAAAGTGCGTCCGACCGATTGACACCATAATAAAAATATTTTTTAGGAGAAGTCTTCTTAAAATAATGGTAAGTAATAGAAATGACTCAATGTTATAATATAGGTAATATACATGACTTAATTTATTATTTTGAAATATTTAGAACTCATTTACAAGAGTCCCGATATATTTTTCTTATTAATTTTCTAATACAATTGAGATAAGAATCAAATTGTAAGCATCTACAACAAAAAGGCACCGACAGTTTCCATGTGAAACACTCCAATATGTAGAAAAACTATGAAACCGAGTTTAAAATAAGCTTTTCATTATATTATTGGTGATTATACTTTCTTTTTATCAAGAGCAAGCTCTTGAATCAACCTCTACTCAAGAGAAGTTTTCTTGGATGACCAGACCAAAATTCTTCATCCAAAAGGCAGTTTACAAACCTAATCGTAAGTAGCACTTAGAAAGCCCAAACAAGATGTTCAAGTTTGAGCCCCGGATATCATGAAATTACTGCCAAAATTCCATCTAGATCACAGTTCGTTTTACGTTCCAATTGAAACTTGATCTGCCGTTAGTTGCTGGTAAATATGCTCTTTGGTTTTCTTCAGTTTTATACATTTTCTGCTGGTCATTTTCTCTTTCAGCCACACTATTGTGCTATATATTTTCGTAATTCTTAGACGTTATTATAAAGTTGTAACTGTTGCTATTTATATTCCTTTATATTTGGGATGAAAACCTTGAAAATTTTAACATATCTTAAATCATCCTACTTCACAATGACGTGATAAGAATACATCAATTAAATCGCTCTTATTAATAATAATTATAGTCACTGTAAGAAAACTGTAAAATACCGACGGATTATCCGTTGGTGGCGTTCCATCCGAAATGGCGCAGGAAAATCCTGACGGATCTTGATCTGTTGGAAATATCAGCAAATTAGTGATGGATAAGCTATTGGGACCGCCTGAAAAATAAGACTCTTATTCCCAACGGCTTATCCGTCCTCAATAACTGTCGGGAATTTCCGATGGAATATCCATCACTAAATTGTGGTGGGAATTATGCGCGAAATTTACCGACAGATAGTCCGTTGATGATTTGTCGAGAATATATCATAGAGCCTACCGACGATGTATCCGTCACATAATTTTCACGGGTTTTTGCGCGTACTAAACACACGGGTGGGAAAAAATCATGCCATTGCGCGACGGATTCCTGGCGGATTATCCATTGGTAATTTTCCCCGAATCCTCGTTCTCGACCCAAGCCCTCTTGAACAAATGCTGACATCTCTATCCTCACCCTTGGCTCCGATCATTCCTAGCAACCATCCTGGAATTGCCCCCATTGAACCACTGCGAGCCCCATTCCCAACTTCAACCCCAAACTCGAACCCAACATCACACCCCCGAAAAGAAAACCCATCACCAACGATCCAAGCCCTTAGCCCCGATCCTCTCTATCAAGTGCCATGCCGGTCGTCCTTCCTCTGAGCACCATAATTGGTTTCGTCCGAGCCTTCATCGTTGTTGCTCCTGCTCCTCAATGCAAAGCCTCAACTGAATGGTGTTCCATCCAAGCCCTACTATCCTTTGTTGTCTCTGTTTTCTCCGACCGAGTCTTCTGTTGCCAATCGCTCCCGACTGAGCCCTTGTCACATTAACGATTAAGAACTCCCCTTGTCCACTGATCTGGCACCCTCAGCTACTCGTGAACCATCATCCTATCTAGTAAGTCAGGTAAACCGAGACTCTTATCTCAGTTCCTCTAAGAAGAAACATGATTCTCGAGCTGCTAGGGTTTGTAGCAGCATTGGATTTTGCTAAGTTGATGACTGAATCTGATCATAGTGTATCAATTATTTATATTGCTTGGATTGGCTGATTTCGCCGTTGTTTATTGATGTTTTATGGTGTATTGATTGTTGATGTGTTGGTTGTTGCTGTTTGATTTTCATTGTCCCTGTTGATGATATCTTGGTGCCTGAATGAACTTTTATCATTTCCTTAAAATTGATCAATGAGGCAGTCGTCGGGTACATTAGTTTCTTTACTATCTAATAGACTATTTGGTTCAAGCCATAACACTCGGCCCTTGGTTCGTTGCTTGATACTCCAGATATTGCCATGGATGTCAGTGATCTTTTGAGTCATGCTCTTAAGTATTGGCTTTATGTGTGACACTCTTGAGCGTATTGAATTGTTGTCTTGAAACTTACTGGGGAAAAAGTGTTTTTATGCTCAAATCTTATTTGGTTTTCTCGATTAGAAATGGCATAGGTTTTTTCCAATTTGAGTTCCTAACTGTCTCAACCTATTGATGCCATGTTAGCTGTGATATTTCGAGTCTTGGGCCCTTGAAAACATTGTTGCCCCTTACATGACTTTCCCCACGTTTTTGAGGCAGCTTTTAGTCTAGGATGAGGTTACGGATCAATTGATGACCTTTCTTGTTTGATTACTCAATTGATTTTGAATTATTAAAAAGTTCACTAGACAACCTTACATAGTGGTACTTTTTTCAAACTCATATAAAATGGTGTTAGTTATAAAAGCACCCCTTGGGGTGGTGCTATATAAGATTTTCCCTCTTACTTGGTATTTATTTATTTATTTATTTTACATTTTCTTATTAAAATTGATTTATTTAAGATTTACTTGAAGAAGAAATTCAGAAAAAGTTCCTCAAATATGTCCCACATAATATTTCATGTTTGTCTAGTTTCTATCAGTCCTTACATTACCCCGCAGCACAAATATCACTCTTTTCTGAGCTTATTCTCAACACATTGATACTATGTTCTATTTTTTTAATCTTTGATGAGTTAAGATTTAAATGACACTGATATTGCTTAATTTGATACTCTCAGCAATTAGATACAATTTTTCAAATAAATTTGTTCAAAATGCATGAATATGATAGATTCAGTTAATTTCACTTAAAAATCATATCTTCATCATTGGATCAAATTTGGAGGTCCAAAGTATGCCAAATTGAAGGTAATTTGATGTTCTTCACAATGACTCTCAATTTGCCATATAATCAATCCAATTGGATCCTCAATTTTAATTTCAAACATCACATTAGGTCCAGTATGGGCACGTACTCGTGCAATTTTTCCAAGGTCTAAGCCGAAAAATGAGGTGTCAATAAATCCTATCAAATCACAAGTGATATTCCTATTGTAAATGTGAAAATATTTGTCATACTATGTTACAATTATATTCATATTATTTTATAAGTTATATTCTACTCTACATATAAAAATCTTCGTTATATATTCTTAAGATTGTGATGCCCTTCATCATGCCTTCTTAGAATATTAATACTATCACTTGACAATATTATTTCCAGTGTAAACATGAAAATATTAGTCGTATCATCTAACAATTGTATTCGTATTATTTTGTGAGTTATATTCTATTTTACACATGAAAATCTTCATTACACATTCTTAGTATTGTAATGCTATCATTTTACGGGTTATTATGAAATAGAATTTTTTTACAAGCTTTATTACATTGTACACATGAAAATCTTCACTATACATTATAAAATTTTCCGTCATACCTTTTTAGTATATTAATTCTATCACTTGATAAGCTATATTATCATTGTAAACGTGAAAAATATTTTATGGGTTAATACAAATTATCATTTATTTACAAGTTGTATTCCATTGTAAACATGAATATCTTCATTACACACTCTAAGGATAGTAAAACTCTTCATCATACTTTCTTAAAATTATAATTCAGTTACTTGATAAATTGTACTCACATTGTAAATATGAAAATATTCGTCATATAATCTTACAATTATATTGCTAATATTTTATGAGTTGTATTCCATTATAAACATGAAAATCTTCATTAAACATCCTCAGAATTGTAATTCGATCATTTTACGGGTTTTTATAAACAAGCACTCTTTTATGAGTTGGAATCTATTGTACACAAAAAAACCTTCATTACATATTCTTAGGATTGTAAACCTATTCATCATACTTTCTTAGAATATTAATACTATCCCTTGACAAGCTATACTTCTATTTTATGAGTTGTATTCCATTGTACGCACGAAATTTTCATTTCACATTCTTAGGATTATAATACGATCATTTTATGGGTTATTATGAATTAGCATTCTATTATATTTTATTGTAAATATGAAGATTTTAGTTACACATTCTTAGAATTGTAAAACTCTTCATCATACTATCCCTTGACAAGTTACACTTCTGCTGTAACCATCAAAATATTAGTCATATTATAATATAATTGTATTCGTAATGTTTTACAAGTTGTATTCCAGTATACGCTTGAAAATCTTTGTTACACATTCTTAAGATTATAATATCATCGTTTTAGAGATTATTATGTATTTGCACTCTTTTACTAGTTGTATTTCATTGTACACATGAAATCTTCATTACACATTTTTTGGATTGTAAAACTTTTCGTCATATAATCTTAGAGTTGTAGACAAGTTGTAAACCCGTCGTTTTACTGGTTATTATAAATTAGCATTCTTTTACGATTTATATGTTACTGTATACATGAAAATCTTCACTACACGTTCTTATCATTGTAAAATTTTTTATCATATATTCTTAGTATATTAATCCTATCAGTTGACAAGTTATATTCTCATTGTAAACGTGAAAATATTCATCATACCATCTTACAATTGCATTCACATTATGTTATGAGTTTTATTTCGTTGTACATACGAAAATTTTTGTTACTTATTCTTATGATTGTAAAACTTTTCATCGCACCTTCTTAGAATATTAATACTATATTAATACTATCACTTGATAGGTTGTATTTCCATTGTAAATATTGAAAATATTAGTTGTATCATCTTACAACTGTATTTACAATATTTTACAAGTTGTATTCTATTGTACAAATGAAAATCTTCGTTATATATTCATATGATTGTAATACAGTCGTTTTACGTGTTATTATAAATTAACATTCTTTCATGAGTTTTATTCGGTTGCACGCAAGAAAATTTTCGTTGTTACACTGTTCATCATACCTTCTTAGTCTATTAATCCTACCACTTAACAAGATATATATTTCTGTTATAAGCGTGAAAATATTCGTCATACCATATTACAATTATATTCATGTTACTTTATAAGTTGTATTTCATTGCACACATAAAAATGTTCGTTATGCATTCATAGGAATGTAATTCTATCGTTTACGGGTTGCTATGAATTAATATTCTTTTACGAGTTGTCTTCAATTGTTCATATAAAAATCTGCATTACGTATTCTCAGGATTGTAAAACTCTATGTCATACCTTCTTAAAATGTTAATCCTATCATTTGTCAAGCTATATTCCAACTGTAAAAGTGAAAATATTCGTCATATAATCTTAAAATTGTATTTGCATTATTTTGTAAGTTATATTTCATAGTACACATGAAAATTTTCATTAAATATCTTAGGATTGTAAAATCCTTTGTCATACATTCTCATAATATTAATACTATAATTTGACTAGTTGTATTTCCACTATAAACATTACAATATTAATCATATCATCTTACAATTCTATTCGCATTATTTTACAATTTGTTTTCCAATGTACACAAGTAAATATTCATTACACATTCTTAGGATTATAATACTCTTATTTTACTGGTTCTTACGAATTAGCATTCTCCTAGGAGTTGTATTCTATTTTGTACAAGAAAATCTTTGTTACTAACCATAAAGATTTTGAAACTTTTCGTCATATAACCTTAGAATTGTAACCTAATCTCTTGACAAGTTGTACTGCCATTGTAAATGTGACAATATTCGTCATATCATCTTACAAATATATTCGCATTATTTTATGAGTTATATTCCATTATACATAGAAAAATCTCTGTTGCACCCTCTTAGGATTGTAATATAGTCGTTCTTCGGGTTGTTATGAATGAGCACTCTTTTATGAGTCATATTTCTATTGCACACATAGAAATCTTTGTTACACTTTTTAGAATTGTAAAACTCTTCATCATACCTTCTTAAAATATTAACACTATCTCTTGCTAAGTTGCACTTTTGTTGTAAACATCAAAATATTAGTCGTATTATAATACAATTTTATTCGAAATATTTTATAAGTTATATTTCGTTGTAGACATAAAATTTTCGTTGCACATTCTTAGGATTGTAATACCATCGTTTTATGGGGTTATTATGAATTTGCACTCTTTTACGAAGTTACATTCCATTGAACACATGAAAATCTTCGTGTCACATTTTTTGAATTATAAAACTCCTCGTTATACATTCTTAGAGTTGTACACAAGCTATAATCCCTAGACAAGCTGTAATCCCGTTACAAACGTGAAAATATTCATCATATTATCTTACAATTACATTTGTCTTATTTTGTGGGTTGTATTCTATTGTACAAATGAAAATCTTCATTACACAATCTTAGAATTATAATACGGTGGTTTTACAGGTTATTATAAATTAGTATTATTTGACGAGTTGTATTCCACCGTGCAAATGACAATCTTCATAACACATTCTTACAATGGTAAAACTCTTTGTCATATATCCTTAGTACATTAATCCTATCTCTTGACAAGCTATATTCCAATTGTCAACATAAAAATATTCATCACACCATCTCATAATTGTATTCACATTGTTTTACAAGTTGTTTTCCATTGTGTCCACAAAAATTTTTGTTATTTATTCTTAGGATTATAAAATTCTTCATGATACCTTCTTTGAATATTAATACTATATTTCCATTGTTAATATGAAAATATTAGTTGTATTTTCTTACAGTTGTTTCCACAACATTTTTCAAGTTATATTCTATTATACATATGAAATTCTTCGTTGCATATTCTTAGGATTGTAATACAATCGTTTTATGAGTTGTTATAAGTTAGCATTCTTTCACAAGTTTCATTCGATTGCACACTGGAAAATCTTCGTTACACATTCTTAGGATTGTTAAACTCTTCGTTATGCCTTCTTAGTATATTAATCCTATCACTCAGCAAGATATATATTCCCATTGTAAGCCCAAAAATATTCATCATACCATCTTAAAATTATAAACGTGAAGATATTCGTTATACCATTTTATAATTATAGTAGTGTTACTTTGTAAGTTATATTTCATTGTACACATGAAAATGTTTGTTATACATTCTTAGGAATGGAATTAACATTCTTTTATGAGCTATTATAAATTAGCATTCTTTTACGAGCTGTATTCTATTGAACACATGAAAATCTATATTTCGTATTCTTAAGATTATAAAACTCTACATCATACCTTCTTAGTATATTAATCCTATTATTTATCGGCTATATTTCAACTATAAAAGTGAAAATATTTATCATACAATCTTAAAATTGTATTCGCATTATTTTTTAAGTTGTATTTTACAGTATACATGAAAATTTTCGTTAAATTTCTTATGATTGTACAATTCTTTGTCATACCTCTCATAATATTAATACTATAATTTGGCAAGTTGTATTTCCACTGTAAACATTACAATATTATCGTATCATCTGACAATTATATTCGCATTATTTTACAATTTGTTTTCCATTGTACACAAATAAATATTTATTACACGTTCTTAGGATTATGCTACTCTTATTTTATTGGTTCTTATGAATTAAAATTCTCTCAAGAGTTGTATTCCATTGTACATATGAAAATCTTGGATGCTAACTCTAAAAATTTTAAAACAATTCGTCATGCTACCTTAGAATTGTGACCCAATCAAAGCTGTACTGCCATTGTAAACGTCAACATATTCGTTATATTATTTTACAATTATATTTACATTATTTTATGAGCTATATTCCATTGTACATAGGTAAATCTTTGTTACACCTTCTTAGGATTGTAATATCCATGTTCAACAGGTTGTTATTGATTAGCACTCTTTTATGAGTTATATTTCTATTGTACACATGAAAATCTTTGTTACACATTGTTAGAATTGTAAAACTCTTCATCATACCTTCTTAGAGTAGTAATATTATCCCTTGACAAGTTGCACTTTTGCTATAAACACCAAAATATTAGGTCGTATTATAATACAATTGTATTAACAGTATTTTACAAGTTGTATTTCATTCTACACATAAAAATCTTCGTTACACACGCTCAAGATTGTAATACCAGCGTTTTAAGAGTTATTATGAATTTGCACTCATTTACGAGTTGTACTCCATTCTACACATGAAAACTTTCGTTACACATTTTTGTATTGTAAAACTCTTTGTTATACATTCTTAGAGTTGTAGACAAGTTGTAATCCCATTACAATGTGAAAATAATCGTCATACCATTTTACAATTACATTCGCCTTATTTTATAAGTTGTATTACATTGTACATTTGAAAATCTTCGTTACAAAATCTTACAATTCTAATACAGTTATTTTACGGGTTATTATAAATTAGCATTTTTTTTACAAGTTGTATTCTACTGTGCACATGATAATCTTCATTACACATTCTTATAATTGTAAAACACTTTGTCATACATTCTTAGTATATTAATGATGTCACTTGACAAGCTATATTCCTATTATAAACGTGAAAGTATTCATCATACCATCTAAAAATTGTATTCCATTATTTTATGAGTTATATTCCATTGTACACATGAAAATTTTCATTACTTATTCTTAGAATTGTAAAATGTTTCATCATACCATCTTAAAATATTAATACTATCACTTGACAAGCTATATTTCCATTGTAAATATGAACATATTAGTCGTTTTATCTTACAGTTATATCCACAATATTTTACAAGTTGTATTCTATTGTACACATGAAAATCTTCGTTACATATTCCTATGATTGTAATGCAATTGTTTTACGTGTTATTATAAATTAGTATTCTTTTAGGAGTTTCAAGAAAATTTTCATTACACATTCTTAGAATTGTTAAACTGATCATGCCTTCTTAGTATATTAATCCTATCACTTGACAAGATATATATTCTCATTGTAAATGTGAAAATATTGGTCATACCATCTTGAAATTGTAAATGTGAAAATGTTCACTATACCATCTTATAATTATATTCATATTACTTTATAAGTTGTATTTTATTGTACACATGAAAATGTTCGTTACACATTCTTAGGAATGTAATTCCATTGTTTACGGGTTGTTATGAATTAACATTCTTTTACAAGTTATATTCCATTGTAGACATGAAAATCTGCATTATGTATTCTCAGGATTGTAAAACTCTACGTCATACCTTCTTAGCATATTAATCCTATCACTTGTCAAGCTATATTACAATTGTAAAAGTGATAATATTCGTCATAAAATCTTAAAATTGTATTCACATTATTTTGTGTATTGTATTTTATAATACACATGAAAATTTTCGTTAAATATTCTTAGGATTGTAAAATCCTTTGTCATACATTTTCATAATATTAATACTATAATTTGACAAGTTGTATTTCTATTGTAAATATTATAATATTAGTCATATCATCTTACAATTTCATTCGCATTATTTTACAATTTTTTCCACTGTACAAAAATAAATATTCATAACACATTCTTAGAATTATAATACTCTTATCTTACCGGTTCTTATGAATTTGTATTCTCTTATGAGTTATATTTCATTGTATAAATGAAAATCTTTGTTACTAACTCTAGAGATTATAAAACTTTCTGTCATGTCACCTTAGAATTGTAACCTAATCACTTGACAAACTTTATTGCCATTATAAACGTGAAAATATTCGTCATATCATCTTGCAATTATATTTGCATTATTTTATGAGTTATATTCCATTGTACATAGAAAAATCTCTATTGCACCTTGTTAGGATTGTAGTATGGTTGTTCTACGTTGTTATGAATTAGCACTCTTTTATGAGTCATATTCCATTGTACACAAAAATTTTTGTTACACATTCTGAGTATTGAAAACTCTTCCTCATACCTTCTTGGCATATTAATCCTATCGCTTGATAAGCTCTATTTTCATTGTGAACATGAAAATATTGGTTATAGAATCTTACAATTGTATTCGCATCATTTTATAAGTTATATTCCTAGTCCACTCGAAAATCTTCGTTATATATTCTTAGGGATTGCAAAACTTTTTATCATACCTTCTTAGAATATTGATTCTATCACTTGCCAGGCTATATTTGCACTGTAAATATGCAAATATTAGTCATATCATCTCACAATTGTATTTGTATTAATTTACTAGTTGTATTTTATTGTATACATTAAAATTTTCATTACACATTTCCAGAATTGTAATACCATCATTTTATGGGTTATTATGAAGTATTATTTTTTTACGAGTTTTACTCCATTGTACACGTGAAAATCTTCATTACATATTTTTTGGATTCTAAAACTCTTCATCATACCTTCTTACTATATTAATCCTATCATTTAACAAGCTATATTCTCATTGTAAACGTGAAAATATTGGTCATGCCATCTTACAATTGTATTCGCATTATTTTACGAGTTTTATTCTATTTTAAACAAGAAAATCTTCATTACACATTCTTAGGATTGTAATACCATTGTTTTACAAGTTATTATGAATTTGTATTTTTTTATGAGTTGTATTGCATTGTACACATGAAAATTTTTGTTATACATTCTTAAAATTGTAAACTTATTACTTGATAAGCTGTCATTCTATTGTAAACGTAAAAATATTTGTCATACCATCTTATGATTATATTCGCATTATTTTCTGAGTAATTTATTGTACACAGGAAAATCTCCATTACATTTTATTAGGATTGTAATACTATTAATTTACGGGTTGTTATGAATTTTATCACTCTTTTATGAGTTGTATTTTATCGTACACATGAAAATATTGGTTACATATTCTTACGATTGAAACTCTTTTGTCATACCTTCTTGGCATATTAATTCTATCACTTGACAAGTTATATTCCCATTGTAAATATAAAAGTATTCATCATACAATCTTACAATTATTTTCACATCATTTTTATGAGTTCTATACCATTGTACTAAAAAAAATCATCTTTACATATTATTAGGATTGTAAAACTCTATCATACCTTCTTAGAGTATTGATACTATCATTTGACAAGCCGTATTTGCACTACAAACATAAAAATATTAGTCGTATCATCTTACTATTGTATTCTTATTATTTTACGAGTTTTTAGGATTGTAAAACTCTTCGTCATACATTATTCGTATATTAATCCTATCACTTGACAAACTATATTCTCATTGTAAATATGAAAATATTCGTCATGCCATCTTACAATTGTATTTGTATTACTTTACGAGTGTTATTCCATTGTGCACCCGAAAATCTTTATAACAAATTCTTAGGATTGTAGAACTATTCATCATACCTTCATAGAATATTAATTGACACACTTGACAAGTTGTATTCTCATTGTTAACATGAAAATATTTGTCATGTCACCTTACATGCATGCATGAAGCCTAACTTGGCACCTTAATCATGTTTGGGTTTTTTAGAGTTGCCACTAATTGTTTAAGAATTAATCCTAAGGTTGATCAAGAACCCGCTAATTTACCTAGAGGAGCATGATGTTATCCATCTAAGTTTATTTATTTGTCAGTCTGAAGGAAAGTTTGAATTTGGGAGTCTTGTTACGTTTGAAAGGCTCGCAAACATAACCGACACGCCTAAGATCGATACCCATCCCTAAATCTAAATTGTTTGCTTGCTTGCACATTCTAAATCATCCAATTGTTTCCGTAATTGAGGTTCAAATTGATGGTCGAAGATCAAAATCAATAATCAAGATCATGTGCCCTAGGGTGCTACTACGCATCCTAGTCTACATGCAAAAAGTAAAGGATTCTACTACGCTCGATTACAATTAGTCATCACCTCTCTCTTACTCAATCCGCCCCCATACATTTGTCCACTCCAATACAATGATCTTCTCGAACCCTAGAAATAGGCAGTAAGCAACCAAAACACTTGATCGATTAACCTGCAAAACTAAGCATCCATAACTCCTATTCTCGACAAGAACAACGTTATAACCAAGAGGACAACTAAGCAATGACTAGCAGCAAAAATGGTAGTTTACACCCACGTCCTTAGAAATAAAAACATTCAAATGAGAGTAAAATCTATGAATAAATGACAGCATCAACTCCACATCGAAAATGTCAATGAAAGCAAGAGGAAATAGGGAGAAAGGGTTTGCTGTAACAGCAAGGAACAAATGGCTCTATCCCCACAAAAAATATTCTGGAAATCATGAGAAATCATTGAGGAAGGGCCAGTTGCAGCTTCAGAAGCTAAATGGCCCTATTTTCCATAAAACAACATCGAAATCCAGAGAAAACATGCAGTAAAAGGCTGCTGCGAAATCAAATAAATAAGAACTCTATTATCATTGGAAATGGAACTGAAATAATGAGAAATCATCGAGTAATGACCAGCAGAAACCAAGGGAACCATTCAGCCCAGTTCTATGCCAAAAGAGTCATTTTAAAGGAGGAAAAACATAGCAAGGTGCTGCTGTAATGGCTGATGGAAAAACAGACTTATTCCCCTTGAAAATGTATCAAATACAAGGGAAATCATCGAGTAAGGAACCAGCAGAAACCAAGGGAGTCATTCAGCCCAATTCTACACCAAAAGAGTCCTTTAAAAGGAAGAAAAACATGGAACGAAGAGCTGCTACAGTAGCCAAGAAGCTAGGACTCTAATCTCTTCAAAAGCGATATTGAAAATGTGAGAAATTGTGGAGCAGAGGGGCTGCTGCAACTATGATTCTTAAGAGCCTCATTTTTGTCAAAAAATGCCATGGAAATTAATGAAAAAGTTGCAGCAAAATGCAGCAGCTAGGACAAGCAAATTAAGGCTCCAGTCTCCTCGAGGCAACATCAACAATGGTAGAAAAAACTGAGCAATACGCATGTTGCAACCATAGACATTAAGCAGCCCCAATCTCAATAAAAACAACCTAAAAATCAGTTGGGCAATCAAACCGAAAGGGCAGCATTAATAGTAGTATAATCAGCCTCTATTCTATGCAGCTTACATGTCAATGTACATAATGATAGGAAGCAACGAATCAACCACCAAATTAGAGAGATATCAAGCAAGAGACGGCCATGTTGTCTGAAGAATCAGCAACTTCATTCTTAATGTCAAAACAACCCTGAAAACATGAAAGACATTAAGCAAAAGGCAGTACTATTGTGAAGAATCCAAAATTTAAATAATGGCAACCACTAATTCCGAACTACGATGAACATCATAGCAGCAACAGACTCAACAGTAGACAATCAGTTAAGAGCTAGGAGTGACCACTATAAACACACAATAGCAATGTAGATTCCTTATAATCATACAAAACAACGGGACCTCAAAAGAATATTGCCGAAAACATCACAGAAATATTTGCAACCCAATTCAACAACGTAGGACACCCAAGCAGACTTAATCAAACCACAAGATTCTATAGCCATACATGGAAAAGAATGCATCAAGAGGCAGTACGGATCTGAACCAATGATCAATGAGGGCTAAAGGAAGATCGGATGGAATCTTACCTACTTACCACCAAAGGATTGCACAGGTCCAGAAGAACTTAGGTCATCCTCAGATGGTGTTGGGAATCGTGGCACAGCAGAAATTACATTTTTGAAAAAACTTCATTCCCAATCCCAGCGGCCACTTCGAGGTAATTCGGAATTACTAACGAGGGTGTTAAGAATTATACCTACAAGGACTCTTACCTCGTCATTGTATTGAATTCCTCAGGTTGACGCCATTTGACACCGCCTTCATGAATCGGTATCTCCATTCATGAACCTTCTGGAGTCAATCCTTCGATTAGCAGCACGTATGCACGTCCTCCACGGCATCCACACCATGCTTCCTTGTAGAAAATTGAGAAACACTTTCTCGAACGGTCACACTAGAACTCGTGTTATTTTCTTCGGCTCTTACTTGGACACCCGGCCACAAATAGAGAAAAACTCTTTTTCTTTTCTTCTCTTTAGACACTCAGCAATCTACATGGAAGGTAATTTTTCTTTTCTAAAACTCTTCCCTAAATACACCAAAAACCGCCCTATCGCTATATCCATATCATATTCCTCTGCCCATATGTATTAATTATTGTTTTAATTGAAAAGCTAAAGCTTGTCAATCAATGTTGAAACGGAAACTTTAATTTCAATTATAACCGGTGACATTTTGATTTGAATCCAATTCGGTACTTTTAACTGAGAATATTAATTGGATTTCTTTAAATCCAATTCAATTATTTAATTCCGCAATAATCTTATCCAATAACATATGTGACCATTACGGTTAATTTGTGCTAGTGAAAATTTTGACCGCCCGATTCAAAATTAAATTGATTAAATTTTAGTTATGAGAAAAACCAATATTTTGTGTGACCCATTAAGTTCCGCACTAAGCCGGCAGTGAGTCCAATAAAATAGTCTAATCAACCTCATTAAACTCTTTAATAAGATAATTTGATTAACTCTTAATCGAATGGACTCACAAGTCAAGATTGACGTCTAACAATGTGTCATGACTATCTAAATAGTGAGGATTTCAATTTTAAAGGATCGAACACCCTTCGATGATTAGTTACAGTATAATTAAATCCTTCGGTTATACAATATTCCAAATAAGCTAGGGTATGGATAAAATGTCAAACCCCAATACTTATTCATATGTTTTCAATTCTTAAGTAAAGACTCAATTATGAAATATCAGAAATTCCTTTCCAATTTACAGACTATTCTGACTAGAGATTTTTCGAGTCAATATTAAGCAGAATACATAGGACATTCTCTCCTATCATTAGGAGTAACTGATTCTTTATTAATTACTCACCACCTCCATAAAAGTATCATTGGGTTCATAATTACCCTACACCCCTCTCAGAGAGTCATACTAAGGAATAGACCAAAATCGTAATTAACAATTACAATATACTATGATAATCTTAGGTCTAAGAATTACTCACACCTACTATCACCAGAGGATTTGCCTATTCACAAATAGCTATAAGATCAATTATCGTTTACTTTAGAGCATATAATGAGTATAATAGTCTTACTGGGTCACTGATCCCCTACTTAGTGATCCTATGACCAGAAACATTTTTAAATTAAGGTTTCTGAGATTTTAGATTTCACTGGTAAGATCTCATAATGACCTTAAAATCAACTTCAATTTATGAGTTTATCATACTCAATATAAAATAGGCAGCATATGATGAATAATAAATGTCTCATTTATATTTCACGAATAAATATTACTCTAATTACATCACATGTGATTGGATTTAGGGCACTATTCCCAACAATCTTCCACTTGCACTAAAGCTAATCACCACAGTAGTTTTTATTATACCCATATTTTTAGGTGGTGATCAAATTGCTAGTATGATAAATGTGTAGTGAGTGGATAAGTGATGCTGTTCTTTGTGTCGATTTCTTCAACATCATATCACATCTTCCAACGATATTTAATATAGGGTGATACAATAAAGTGATTTGAAGTCTTCCAACTCATGCCTAATATTCAGGGTAAACACTTACCATGAATTCAATTTACTATCCCAAAGATCTAATTGAAAACTAGAGTCAATATGACCTCCCAGTTTCAAATATAATCCATTATATATTTGAAAAGCTTCTTTAGTACTTCTTAAGTACTTATGAATATCTTTCCCTTATAATTTTCCAAACCAGTCCGAGTTTGCCTTATAACCCCTATGTTATAAACAATATCATGCATGATATGAATCATCTCACATGGAATCTTTTCCATCTTTTATCTATCCTCAAATATCCTTAGTGACACCATCTTGGAAAAAAAATACCATGAATCACTGACAAGTAAAACATATTTATTATCTTGCATGTTAAACCTCTTTAACACGTATCTATATACCTAAATTGGGATAAATGAATCATCATGTGAGATCTATCCCATAGATTTTTATACATAATACTTCTCTCAAATCCTTCTTGTAGAAGTTATTGGAGAGTCAAACATTCACCAATTGCATGACAAGTACATCATTCTCAAGAAAGATGATAGTACTCCCAGCCTTCTTATAATCACAAGATGTACCCTCATTTTTGATAAAATCAAACTTTTTGACTATCTCATCAAAATAAATGTATCATCTCCTCAAAACCTGCTTTAATTCATAAATGGATCTACCAATTCTATACTCAGAGTTTACTGAGTCTATCTTGGACTTAATGGCATCTACCATTTATCGCAATCAACATTTTTTACTATATTATCATATTGTGGACCATCCACATCTATGACATTTAAATCTCGGCCATTCTCAATGACCTAATTCAACTTTTGAGGTTCTTTATGCATCCTCATAGATTTACGAGGAGAATTGAGAGGTTGTGGTACATGAACTGGTTCTGGGTGACCTATTGCTCTTCCACTGGTTTGGTTGGAGACTATTTGTGGGCTGGGAACTTCATCAAGTTCAACGGCTCTTCCACTCCCGCTCCCACTGTCCTAGAAAAACACTTTTTCCAAGAAAGTGTCGTGTCTGTTAAAAGGGACCTTTTGTTTAGCAGAGGAGGAAAAAGAATATTGTAAACTTTCTTTAAGATAACCCACAACTGATCTTGAACCAAGTTTGTCTACATCTTGTGCTTTTACATGGGCTGGGTAACTCCACATGACGCTTGAGACTCAGTTTCTTACCCTTTCATATTAATCCTATAACTTGACAAGTTATATTCCCTTTATAAACATGAAAATTCGTCATATCATCTTACAATTGCATTCACATTACTTTATGAATTTTATTTTATTGTACAAATGAAAATCTTCGTAACAAATTCTTACGATTTTAAAACTTTGTTATACTTCATAGAATATTAATCGACTCACTTGACAAGTTGCGTTCCCATTACGAACGTGAAAATATTCATCATATCATCTTACAATTTGTATTCGCATCATTTTACAAGTTTTATTTCATTTTAGACATGAAAATCATCGTTACATATTCTTAGGATTATAATACTATCATTTTACGAGTTGTTATGAATTAGACTTCTTTTACGAGTTGTATTTCACTGTCCACATGAAAATCTTTATTAAACATTATTGGAATTGTAAAACTCTTCATCATACTTTCTTAGTATGTGAATCCTATCACTTGATGAGTCATATTCACATTGTAGACGTGAAAATATTCGTCATACCATCTTACAATTATATTTACATTATTTAATGCCTTATATTCCATTGTACATGTGAAATTTTCATTACATATTTTTAATCGAATCAAATCACTTGACAAGTTGTATTTCTATTGTAAAGGTGAAAATAATCGTCATACTATCTTACATTTGTATTCACACAATTTTACAAGTTGTATTCCTTTGTACACATAAAAATTCTCACTATACATTCATAGAAATGTAATACTATCATTTTGTTGGTTCTTATGAATTAGTATTCTTTTATGAGTTATACTCCAATGTACGCATGAAACTTTTCGTTACACAATCTTAAGATTGTAACACCATCATTTTATATGTTGTTATGAATTAGCATTCTTTTACTAGTTTTATTCAATTGTACACATGAAAATTTGTGTTATATATTTTTATGATTGTAATGCAATCATTTTACATGTTGCTATGAATTAGCATTTTTTTACGAGTTATATTTCACTATGCACATGAAAATCTTCATTACATTTTTATGATTGTAAAACTCTTCATTATACTTTTTTAGAATATTAATAGTATCACTTGACAAGCTGTATTTCCCTTATAAATATGAAAATATTAGTATACTATTTTACAATTGTATTCGCATTATTCTATGAGTTGTATTTCAATCTACACATTCAAATCATCATTACACATTCAAATCATTGTTACACATTCTTAGGGTTATAATACCATCATTTTATGGGTTGTAATGAATTAGCATTCTTTTAAAAGTCATATTCTATTACACATATGAAAAACTTTGTTGCACATTACGAGGATTGCAAAATTCTTTATCATACTGTCTTAGAATTGTAATCCAATCACTTGACAAGCTGTATTTCTATTGTAAACATGATTCATACCATCTTGCAATTGTACTCGCATTATTTTATGAGTTGTATTCCTTTGCAGACATGAATATTTTCATTACATATTTTTAGGACTGTAAATTGTAAAACTCTTCATCGTACTTTCTTGGAATATTAATGTCGTCACTTGACAAGCCGTATTTCCACTATAAAAAAGAAAATATTAGTCATGTCATCTTACAATTATATTCATATTATTTTACGAGTTGTATTTCATTGTACACATGAAAATTTTTGATAGATATTCTTATGAATTAGCATTCTTTTACTAGAATTATTGCATTATATGCGCAAAAATTTTTATTACACATTCTTAGGATTGTAAACTCTTCATCATGTCTTATTAGTATATTAATCCTATCACTTAACAAGTTATATTCCAATTGTAAACATGAAAACATTCGTCATACCATCCTACAACTGCATTCATATTACTTCACGAGTTGTATTCCATTTTACATAGGAATCTTCGTTACATATTCTTGGGGTTGTAATACCATAATTTTATGAGCTATTATGAAATTTTTTTTTACAAGTTTTAATTCCATTTTACATATGGAATTACATGTAACAAATTCTTAAAATTGTAAAACTCTTCGTCATACCTTCATGGAGTATTAATTGACCTCTTGACAAACTGCGTTCCTATTATAAATGTGAAAATATTCGTCATATCATCTTACTATTGTATTCAATTTATTTTACGAGTTGTATTCCATTGTACATATGAAAATCTTCGTTACAAATTCTTAGGATTGTAAAACTCTTCGCTATACCTTATTAGAATTGTTATTATCATCTTACAATTATATTCGCACTATTTCATAACTTGTATTGCATTGCACACATTAAAATCTTCATTACATATTCTTAAAATTGTAGAACTCTTCGTCAAAACTTCTTATATTATTAATACCCTCATTTGATAATCTATATTTTCATTGTAAACATGAAAATATTAGTTGTATCGTCTTACTATCATATTCGCACGATTTTACAAGTTATATTACATTAAACACATGAAAATCTTCGTTACACATCTTAGGTTTGTAATACCATCAATTTATGGTTAGCATTCTTTTACAAGTTTTATTCATGGTATACATGAAAATCTTCGCTACACATTCTTTTAATTGTAAAACTTTTCGTTCTACTTTCTTAGAATTGTAATCCTATTATTTGATAAGTTGTACTCCCATGGTAAACGTAAAAATATTCGTCATACTATTTTACAATTATATTCACATTATTTTATGAGTTGTATTCAATTGTACAAATGAAAATTTTATTACATATTTTTAGGATTGTAATATAATCATTTAACGGGTTATTGTAAATTAATATTCTTATACCAGTTTTATTCCATTATATACATGAAAATTGTAATTAACATTCTTTGTCATGCCTTCTTAGAATTGTAATTCTACCACTTGACAAGCTATACTCTCATTGTAAATGTGAAAATTTTCGTCATATTATCTTACAATTTGTATTCGCAATATTTACGAGTTTTACTCCATTTTACTCATGAAAAGCTTTGTTGCAAATTCTTAGAATTGTAATACAATCATTTTACAAGTTGTTATGAATTAGCATGTTTTACGAGTTTTATTTCATTGTAAACATTAAAATCTTCCTTACACATTCTTAGGATTGTAAAGCTCTTCGTCGTACCTTCTTTGAATTGTACTCATATCACTTGACAAGCTGTATTTCCATAATAAACATGAGAATATTAGTCATACGATCTTCAAATTTGTATCACATTATTTTACGCGTTTCATTCCTTAGTACATAGGAAAATTTTCATTGCATATTCTTAAGATTATAATACCATCATTTTACGTGTTGTTATCCATTAGTATTCTTTTGCGAGTTGTATTTCACTATACACATAAATTTTCGTTACAGATTTTGGGTTTGTAATACTCTTCGTAACACCTTGTTAGAATATTAATCGAAGCACCTAACAAGCTGTGCTCCCATTGTAAACGTGAAATTATTCGTCATAAAATCTTACAACTATATTCACATTGTTTTAAAGGTTGTATTTCATTGCACACATGAAAATCTTCATTGCATATTTTTAAGATTGTAAAACGCTTCGTCATATCTTCTTAGAATATTAATCCTATTACTTAACAAGTTGCATTTCCATTGTAAATATGAAAATATTAGTTTTATAATTTTACAATTATATTTGCAATATTTTATGAGTTGTATTTTACTGTACACATGAAAATTTTCAATAGACATTCTTAGAATGGTAATAACATCATTTTACTGATTCTTGTTAATTAACATTCTTTTACGATTTGTATTGCATTTATACATATGAAAATCTCCATTATATATTCTTTGGATTTTACAACTCTTCGTCATACATTCATAGAATTGTAATACCGTCACTTGACAAACTGTACTCCCATTGTAAACGTGAAATATTCTCCATACCATCTTACAATTATATTCAAATTATTTTATAAATTGCATTCTATTATATACAGGAAAATCTTCGTTACACATTTTTACGATTGCAAAACCCTTGTCATACCTTCTTAGCATACTAATCCTACCACGTGGCAAGCTATATTCCCATCGTAACCGTGTCAATATTAGTCATACCATCTTACAATTGTATTCGTATTATTTTACAAGTTCTATTCAATTGTATAAATGAAAATCTTCATTACACATTCTTATGATTGTAATACCATCATTTTATACGTTGTTACGAATTAACGTTGTTTTACGAGTTTTGTTCAATTGTACACATGAAAATCTTCATTACACATTCTTAAGATTTTAATAGTATCGTTTTACGGGTTGTTGTGAATTAACACTCTTTTACGAGTTGTATTTCATTGTACAGATGGAAATCTTCATTATCCATTCTTAGAATTGTAAAACTCAGCATCATACCTTCTTGGAATTGTAGTCTTATCACTTGACAAGTTATATTCCTATTATAAATGCAAAAACATTCATTATGCCATCTTACAATTGTATTAGCATTATTGTACAAGTTATATTTTATTATACACATGAAAATCTTAGTTACGTATTTTTAGGATTGCAAAACTCTTCATCATACCTTCTCAGAATATGAGTTCTATCACTTAACAATCTGTACTTCCATTATAAATATGAAAATATTAGATGCATTATTTTACAATTATATTTGCACTATTTTACGAGTTCTATTTCATTGTACACAGGAAAATCTTTATGACACATTCTTTGGATTGTAATACCATCATGTTACGTGTTATTATGAATTAACATTCTCTTATAAATTGTATTACATAGTACACATGAAAATATTCGTTACACATTCTTAAGATTATAAAACTCTTCATCAAATATTCTTAGAATTTTAATCATATCACTTGACAAGATATATATTCCCATTGTAAGCGTAAAAATATTCGTCATACCATCTTAAAATTATATTCACGTTATTTTATGAGTTGTACTCCATTGTATAAATGAAAATCTTGGTTAAAAATTCTTAGGATTGTAATATCCTTGTTTTACGGGAAGTTATGAATTAACACTCTTTTAAGAGTTTTATTCCATTTTGTATTTGAAAATCTTCATTACACTTTATTAGGATTGTACAACTCTTCGTTATACTTTATTAGAATTACATATCTGACTTGACAAGCAGTACTCCCATTGAAACATGAAAATATTAGTCATACAATCTTACAATTATATTCATATTATTTTATGAGTGGCGTTCCATTGTACACATGAAAATTTCGTTATATACTTTTAGAATCGTAAAATTCTTCATTGTACCTTCTTAGAATATTAATCTTATCACTTGACAACATGTATTTCTAATGTAAACATGAAAAT
Source organism: Lagerstroemia speciosa (assembly GCA_037672795.1). NCBI lineage: Eukaryota > Viridiplantae > Streptophyta > Magnoliopsida > Myrtales > Lythraceae > Lagerstroemia > Lagerstroemia speciosa. The sequence goes on along the minus strand of CM075297.1, from coordinate 2,187,501 downwards.
ATTAGTTTTATCTTTTTACAATTGTATTCACATGATTTTACGAGTTATGTTATATTATACACATGAAAATCTTCATTACACATTCTTAAGATTGTAATACCATCATTTTACAGGTTATTATGAATTAGCATTATTTTATAAGTTGTATTTCATTGTACACATGAAAATCTTGGTTACATATTCTTAGGATTACAAAATTTTTCATCATAACTTCTTAAAATATTAATTCTATCACTCACCAAGTTATATTTCCATTGGAAATATGAAAATATTAGATGTATTACCTTACAATTGTATTCGCATTATTTTAGGAGTTCCATTCCATTGTACACATGACAATCTTCGTTACACATTCTTAGGAATATAATACCATCATGTTGCAGGTTATTATAAATTAACATTATCTTATAAGTTGTATTCCATAGTACACACAAAATTCTTCGTTACATATTTTATGATTGTAAAACTTTTCGTCAAACAATCTTAGAATATTAATCTTATTATTTGACAAACTATACTTCCATTGCAAACATGAAAATATTCATCATACCATCTTTCAATTATATTCGCATTACTTTATGAGCTATGTTCCATTGTAAATATGAAAAATCTATGTTACACATTATTAGAATTGTAAAATTACTCGTCTTGCCTTTTTAGTATATTAATCTTATCACTTGACAAGATGTATTCTCATTGTAAATATGAAAATATTTGTCATAACATCTTACTATTATATTCGCATTACTTTAAGAGTTTTATTTCATTTTATACAAGAAAATCTTTGTTGCAAGTTCTTAGGATTGTAATAACATCAATTTACGGGTTATTATGAATTAACATTCTTTTATTGTGTTCCATTATACACATGAAAATCTCCATTTTGCTTTCTCATGATTGTAAAATTCTTCATCTTACATTCTTAAAATTGTAATCATATCACTTGACAAACTGCATTCCCATTATTAACATGAAAATAGTAGTCATACCATCTTCCAATTATATTTGTATTATTTTGAGTTGTATTCCATTGTAGAAAATTTTTGTCACAAATTCTTTGAATTGTAAAACCATCATTTTACGAGTTGATATGAATTAGCACTTTGAGTTGTATTCCATTGTACACATGAAAATCTTCATTTTACATTTTTAGAATTGTGAAACTTTTCATCATATCGTCTTAGCATATTAATCCTAACACTTGACAAGCTATATTCCTATTGTAAACGTGAAAATATTCGTCCTACCATCTTACAGTTGTATTTGCATAATTTTACGAGTCGTATTACATTATACAAATAAAAATCTTCGTTATATATTCTTAAGAATGTAATACCATCATTTTATGGGCTTTTATGATTTAACATTTTTTTTACAAGTTTTATTCCATTGTTTAAATGAAAATCTTTGTTACGCATTATTAGGATTGTAAAACTCTTCGTAATACCTTCTTAGAATTGTAATCCTATCATTCGACAAGTTGTACTCTTATGGGAAATGTGAAAATATTTGTTGTGCCATCTTACTATTATAACTGTCTTATCTTATAAGTTGTATTCTATTGTACAAATGAAAATCTTCGCTACGAGTTCGTAGAACTGTAACACTATCATTTTATGGTTTATTATGAATTAGCATTCTTTTATGAGTTTTATTTCTTTGCATACATGAAAATTTTAGTTATACACTCTTAGGATTGTAAAATTCTTCACCATACCTTCTTGGAACTGTAATCCTATCATTTGACAAGTTGAACCTCTATGGTAAACATGAAAATTTTCGTCATATCATCTTACGATTTATATTAGCATTATTTTACAAGTTTTATTTCATTTTACACATGAAAATCTTCATTACAAATTCTTTGAATTATAATACCACCATTTTACAAGTTGTTATGGATTAGAATTCTTTTACAAGTTGTATTCATTGTATACATAAAAATCTTCCTTACTTATTCTTAAGATTGTACAGCTCTTTGTCGTACCTTCTTGGAATTGTATTCCTATAACTTGACAAGCTCTATTTCCATAATAAAAATGAAAATACTCGTCATATGATCTTTAGAATTGTATGACATTATTTTACGAGTTATATTCCAATGTACACAATAAAATTTTCGTCATACATTTTTAGGATTATTATACCATTATTTTATACATTGTTACGAGTTAGCATTCTTTTACGAGTTCTATTCAATTATACACATGTAAACCTTTATTAAATATTCTTAGGATTGTGATACCATCATTGTATGTGTTGTTATGAATTAACATTTTTTTACAAGTTGTATTCCATCGTGTACATGAAAATCTTTGTTACACATTATTAGGATTGTAAAAGTCTTTGTAGTACCTTCTTAGAATATTAATCAAATCACTTAACAATGTACTCACATTGTAAACGTTAAAATATTCATCAAAGTATGTTACAATTGTAGTCACACTATTTTACAAGTTGTATTTCATTGTACGCATGAAAATCTTTATTACATCATATTCTTAAGATGGTAAAACTCTTCGCCATACTCTTTTAGAATATTAATCATATCACTTGACAGCTTTATTTCCATTATAAATAAGAAAATATTAGTCATATCATCTTACAATTGTATTCGTATTATTTTACGAGTCATATTCCATTGTACACATGAAAATCTCAATTACACATTCTTAGGATTGTAATACCGTCATTTTACTATTTCTTATGAATTAACATATAAGTAATATAATATTTTATTCAATAAAACTGAAGTGTCTTACAATATGCTCCCTCGGTATTTATAAGACTCCTAATGTTAGGAAAGGAAAGTAAAATAAAGAAAAGTAAATATATCCTAAAGATATTCTAACGAAATAGGAGAGATATTACATTGACTTCCTAAAATTAATATGAAAATATCCTTCCAAATATCAACTTGTCATCTAAAGATATAATATCTAACTTTCCTATTAAATCCATGTCAGCACAAATCTAACTTTCTTAAAACCTTTTGTGTACTTTATCTTCTTTATTGGGCTGATCATTTGCTCCCACATCAGGTGCACTCTCAATTTACATTTCGGCTAACTTGAGGATAATAATTGAGGTTTTATGGTCCCAGTGGGGTCATTTGCAATGAAAGTTGCATTTCAATTATCCGGAATTTGGGAAATGGGGGCAACTCATCATCCATGGAAGGTGCGGACTCAATTTACATTTTGGACGAATTGAGAACGATAATTGAGTCTTGATGGTCTTAATGGAATCATTTCCTATGAAAGTTGCCTTTTGATCATCCATCATTCGGGAAATGACAACTTTGTCATCTATGGAAGTTGCACTCTCAATTTACATTTTGAACAACTTGAGGATGATAATTGAGACTTGATAATACAATGGAGTCATCTCTAACAAAAGTTGCCTTTCGATAGTCGTCGGTTTGGGAATGGGGAACTTTAGCATTGATGGATGGTGCACTCTGAATTTACATTTCGGATGGTTTGAGGATGACGGTTGAGTCTTGATGATCCCAATGTTGTCATTTCCGACGAAAGTTTTGTTTCAATCATCCGTGGTTCGAGAAATGGACAACTTCGTCATTCATGGAAGGTGCTCTCTCAATTTACATTTGGGATGACTTGAAGATGATAATTGAGGATTGATAATCTCAGTGGTGTCATTTCTAATAAAAGTTAAGTTTCGATCATTCGTGGTTTGGGAAATGGGCAATTTCGTCATCTAAGATAGTGGTTGCCTTTATAGAGTGAGCGTGTCTTTTTGCTGTGAATCATGTTTGGTTCTTGCTCGACGATGTACTGAGAATCCATCACCGGTGTGTTCGCGTTCGTGCAGGTATTTGATACGTGATTCGATCCCACACATCGTTCCTAGGCACTAGGTTATTATATACCTTGAGGTATGTGAAAGACCTTTCGTCTCAGCAATCAATTATTTTATACACATGATTATAGAATTTTGGATTTAAAATCTAACAATATCTAATAAGAATTCAATTTTTTGTTTGTCGTAGTGAAATTCATCTAATTTCATGGATTTAGACAATTAAATTGAGCGACTATATATACACTAAGCTAAACTCATATCTATTAAGTCTCCATTGTTAGGGTTCGTAAAATTTACAATTTTCATGATTGGTGTTTTGTAAATTCCCCGGGAATTGGGGTTGTGGAACAACATGGAAAACCTATTTGATATCTAAAACTGAATGTATTAAGTAATTTAAATTCGAGCATTTTCAACGTACTATATGATAAAATCTTCCCAATATGGTCGCAAAAAAAAAAAAATCCTCCCAATATGGGTTGGAACATGGAAAAAATGAAGGGGAAAGAAGGATCTGTCTTCTTCGAATCAAACTATGATTTTTAAAACAAAAATAAAAGGAAAAAAAAGTAACTGAAAAGGTGACGGTGAAAAGTATCTGCAGGTTGAGCAAAATTGTTCCCTTTAGTCCAAAAGAATTTTTTGCTAAAGACTACAAAAGAAGAATTCTGCAAAAACTACAAAAGAATTTAGAAGCAATTATCATTGCCTCAGACAGCCAAGTGAATCAAAACGTGACCTAATCGAGTTTGTCGGAATGAAGATTTATTTACTAATTGGATTTGATATTTCCATGTCGGAATCAGATTGTATTTTTCTTGCCCCGGCCAGGAATGAAAATGGGTGATTTTGTTTTATGCTTCTTTTTTTCTTTTTTTTGTCAGTTCATTTTATGGCTTCTTGACAAAACCAAATAGCACCCAGAATTTGATATTTTTGGCTGGGATTTTACCTTTCCAGTGTAATATTTGCTGGAAATGCAAGTCCATGGTAATGAGCTTGATTTCCAGTTGTTCCTGGTTCAATTTTACCAAGGGTTTTAGAGTTTGCCAGTTCCTCATCAGCCAGGTATTCAAGATACCAAATTCATGATGGTGGCAGCTCAGCACCGGCTACCATGGCCCAAGGGAAGTTACCACAGCAGTCTCTGGGTGGCTTGGCCACCTCCATTTGCAAATTGATCTGAGGTTTACAGCCAATTTCCCTAATCGACCAAAAATGAAATATGCCCCAAAAAGCAAGGCCTTAGAATTCATGGGAAGCGGACGCCAAGCCTCGCTAGGATGGAGTGCACCGTCAGAGGGGAAAAAAAGATATTTCAATTATTGGATCCATGGTTCAGCTATGCTAACTAAACAATCCCTCATAACCTTAGGTGTTTGGTTCAAGTAAACTTATAGTGGATTATTGGATTAGATGAAAATTTATTGTTTTACATTGAAAGTAAATTTTAAAATAAAATTATTGTATTTGGTAAATATTTTAAGTTATTGAGAAAGTGATTAGAAATATAATATTATAATATTTGATGTGATAGTAAGTATAATTCACAAAAATACCCCCCTTTTAACTCTTCATGATTGAACTTGACCTTGTCATGAGGGGCAAAAACTGTCATTATTGCTTGTATTCCCACTTTCCACTCCCTTGCCTTGGTATTGTAATTGCAGGGAAAGGAGTCAAGCCTGGGAAAAATTGGGGAGCCCGGGAAAGGACAATTGCACCCCCTTTTCAGCCAAACACAGCAAAATTGGATGTAAAAACTCAAGGAAAGTTGGAACTTTACATCTAACCAAACAGGCCCTTAATGCACGGAAAAGTAGCACCTGATCATAGCGGACCTAAAAAGATTGCAAAGTGCATGGAGCATTCCCCATCTTTTGCTGGTTTAAGGTCAACGGGCATCCTCAAAAATGGCTAAAAATCTTATAACATTATAGCCCTGTTTTCCATTCAATAAAACAATGTCATGGGCTCGCGTGATAAGCTGAAACTTCTGAAAATACAAATAGATGGTTTTGCCTAACAAAATGAAATCTGAATCGTATGTTTCTTCTTGAGGGAGGATATATAAAAGAGGACTACAAATTCAATGGCTTGACAATCTATTTGGAGTGCCTACAGCTTGCTACTCCTACCCTTGGATAATGCTAGGGAGAAGCTAAAGAATAAAGAATTGGAAACCCTAGTAGAAATCCATGCAGTACAGGGAAGGAATGCATCTCAACCTCGATTCAGGTAAGGTAACTTGAAACGTGTGCAAAGCCCCAAAGCTGCAAGATACCAAGGATAAGTTCACAGTAATGACTATGGTAATCAAGAAAAAGGTAAAATTTGCAGACTCAAGGCAGCTTCTAGTTGGTCCTCAATAAGATATGGTAAAGATTAGTCATTTTACTGACTAGTACAAAGCCTCATATCCTGCAACATAGAGCCTTGTTTCTTCTTCAGTTAGCACTTAAGTTTACAGACTGAATAACACCGACATATTGGTCGGTCTAATGGCTACTCTTTAACATTCTCAACGAAGTTGTCCCCCCTTAAATGACTAGACAATATTCAAACAGGCGAAAGATCTACAGGTTACAAGGAATAAACGGTTTAAAAAAGTCTGAATCACTGGCGCAGAGTCAAAAAGGGATTCTGATCCAACATGTCGATGAAAAGATCCAAAAAATTTGCTTGTAACAACATTTTAGAGGATATGATTTTTCTAGTAGAATCAGGAAATTGTTAAGCACAGGCTATGCGATAAAAAAGATATTCAAATGGGTGAAAGATCTACAGGTCACTAGGGGCAAACAGCTTAAGTCTGCATAAGATGATTACCTCAACATTCTTCAACTCAAACTCTAGGTTATGGGCCAGGCACCAGCTCCCAAATGTTTCACACGGTCCACTTGTTGCACTTAGCCTTTCCAAAGAAATTCATCAAAGCAGAAATCACGTTAAATTTCTACATCTGTGTAAGGGAAGGAAAAGAATTGATGTTTTCAAGGTAAGGTACTTACAGATCTGAATCTAAGCGTAATGCAAAGTTGCCACCCCCACCAAATGCAAGCAAGTCATTCATGCATATGTAATAGTACCTATTCGCACCTATTCACAGGCCAAGAGATTTCATTATTTGAAAAATGAAGAACATCAATTATAGAGCGTCTATAACTTTTCAGATGATATTTTAGAATCTTTTTTTTTTTTTATCAGAAAGATGATATTTTAGAATCTAGGATCAAGCCACAGTGCATTCTAGTATAAAAACCATATAGATCCGCGGTCATACAAAGTTTTATTCACATAATACAAACAATATAATATTAGACAGAGTACAGCTAAAGCTTGATATTACAACGTCTTAGGCTCCTACAAGAGAATAGAAGAGAGATGTTCTATATTTGAAGAGAGAGGTTCTCAAGATCTTTAATGAGGTAAGTTTACTCTACCCATTATTAAACATCATCATTTCCTAGAAAATTGGTTTCTTAGATTCCATCGCCTGCAAATTAATGTAAGCATGTTCTTTTGTCTGCAGGAGAAAAATATTTTCTTTATGACATTTCAGCAGATGCTTGCTTAATAAGGCAATGTTTTAACCACCAGCATGTCAGAAGGATTTGCATCGCCTATTAGTCATGAAACAAAAGGAGAACAAATGCTTTTCAACAATTATTGCTTCATATGTTGGAAACAGAACTATTTCAGACATTTTAAACAAAAATGCAAGTGAACCACCAGAGCCTTTTTCAAAGTCCCGTGCAAACATTAGCCCTCTTTTAATTTTGTTTTCTTGAACTAATTTCCTTTTTTCACAGGCTAATATATTTTCATTCAATAATTTCAGTAATAAAAAGACTTGAGAGAATGTTGAGAAAAAATGCTTACCAGTTGCTCTAAATAGTCTTGGTTCACCATGTAAGGTTGTAAATACGAATGTTTGGTTTGTCCCCTAGGATTAGAGAAGGAAAGAAACAACAATAATTAAAATGTATGGCTTCGAAAACACTTGTGGATTAAATATTTGTGAAAATACATGGAATTGTTCTTACCTGATATTTTCTTTTAGGAGTGGGTTTTAAGGGGCAATCCAATAGTCCACCAAAAACAGCTCCTTGCATATCTCCAGCAATCTAAACATGTTCAGTACAAGAATTATAATCACTTAGGAAATGAGAAGTTCTACGTTTTAGATTACATATATTTTTTGCCTTAGGAAAAGAAAAAGGAGAAAATGTTATAAACGCACATGGTATTCTTATCATGAAACACATCTTGTAAGGAAATGCAAGGTGTATCCTCCTCTTATTCCTACAGTTTTTCAAGAGAAAAATAAAATTAAAAAAAAAAAGGGCAAACTTCTTCAAGAACCCAGAAGGTTTATATTGTGGCTAATATAAGCAGATCCATCAATGCACGGTGCACATTATTAACATCAGCAAATTTCCTCTGAAACTACTTAATTTCAGTAGAATGGATTTACCAGCAAACAAGGACCAGAAACCTTGCCAGTCTTGTGGATAAGTGTACGTAGTGATATACCATGCTTTGTCGTACTGCCCTTCATATGAATAGCTCACTATCAGATCAAAATCCATTAAGAAGTGAATAACATCACAGAAATGAATATGGACTTAAATAATAAAAGCTCCATAACCCTCTGCAACAAGCAGCCATTTTAGATAACTATATTAATAAAGAGCCCATCTGTTTTAACTTTTTAAGCAGCTCAAATTATAAACTATGTACTTGAAGTTATTTATCAGGTTGCTCAGAGAGGGAATTTCCCTTTCCCTTTGGGTGCTAAGACCTTAAGAAAGAAGAGGCTACATATGTCAAAAAATTATGATCATATCTCACAGCACAGTGTGAAGAAGCACTATTTAGACAGCATAAAACAAGGAAAAGGGTGTTTATGACTCATAACTCCCATAATCATTATTTATCAGAGCAATCTTATTGGTTCTTCATCACCATGACATTGTAAGATAAGCCGGTTAAGATTTTCTCCATATGTTAGGAATATTAGAGCCTAATTTAAGTCAAAATTCATGTAACTATTAATAGATTGAAATTTTTTAAATGCAATTACTAAGTAAAAAATCATCTGTTGATTGAAATTTATTCTATTCACTGGTGATTTTAATGTGTCTACTCCTTTCTTTTGGGATATTATTTGGTGATCTTACCTCATCATGTGGTTTAAGGAAGCAACTATTAGACTGCAACAAAAAAGAGTAGATGGATGTTAATTGCCTGAACAAGTACCAATTCTACTGGCTTTAGGTAGGTTCACTTAAGATTTTCTCTTTTCTTGTCCTCCCCTCTTCCACCTCTAGCTTTCTAACTAATTGTCGACTGAAATTTTTTAAGCAATACATACAATACGTTTATATCAGAAAAACCTGAAAACTGAAAAAGGAAAGGGCTCAATCTAATTCACCAGCATTTTAAGAGCCTTCCTATACTTTCTTCCCCTCCTTTTCCAAATCTTAACGAGATCTCAACCTACTTTTGAGTATGAGGTTTTATCAGCCAAATGCACTAAAGAGTATCTGAACTAACCTTCAAGCATGAAGTTTTATTAGAGAATGGTCTAAATATGTGGGTGCTGGTCATTTTGCTAGCAAGATTCGTCCAAAATGTACCTGTACAGCAAGACCCACTGGCACCCTTTGACAAGATTGGGAAGGGATGAATGCAAAAATTCGTACAACTCAGACGAAATAAATGTTGAGTCATCCATGAGATTTTGCAAAGGCTTTTCTGGAATATGCTGCTCGACTGCTTCTTCGAAAACATCGGAACTAGAAGTACTCTTGCCTGAGCCAGTTTCTTCTTCTTCTTCCTTATTACTTACTGATTTCCCAATCTCCTGAACTGGAGTACACTGCTTGCATTTCGGCATCTCGTAGCTTTTATATGGTAGAGAATTGCCTCGAAAACTATCTACAGTTTCATTTTTTTCGAGATTCTCATCACTGGATGAAACAGGAAGTGATTCGTACAGCTTTGAATCCTGTCCCTCCTTCAGTCCCAAGCCTATAAATGAAAAATATGATGATAAAGATTTCCCCTCCGGAGAGTATTGCCCGGCCTACACATTTAAATACCCACCATTAGAACTCAGGAAGGCAAGCCACAAAAAATTTTAATCCAAGAAATTTGCATTTATCAGAGCTTAGAACAAAAGTTGATATTTTTTCTCCTGGAATAACTCTCTCTATCACTCTCCCCCATTCCCCACAGTTTGCAATCATCTTTGAATTGAATTTATCTATTTACATAGGTGCATTTATACTTCTTCCCCTCCCACGGGACTCAAAACTCAAGAGTTGGCCCATCTCCAAAAGGAATAAAACATCCCAATAGGATCGTCATTATAGCGATTCATCAGTGATTATCACCATTTACTCATACTCCAAATAAAACTGAAAAGTTCATTTTTTGAAGAAATATTAAAAAAAAAAAAAAAGAAGAAGAGGAAGAACTGAAGCAACATGAATGCGACAATAAAGCGAGATCTACAATTCAAAACGGCGAACGTAGAAAGGGAGGGAGAAGTAGAAAACATTGATAACACAACAAATCAACAACCACAACTCCGAGACCAGTGAGAAACACAAATCCATCATTTTAGCAGAAGAAACAAAGAAAAAAGAGCTCTAATAAATCAATACAAACCCAATAATGATCTGATCTACAGAGAGACGGACAGTCAACCATCAGAAAGCAAAATGAGGGTTACCTTAGATGGATCGGACCTGCTTTCGCCGAAAGAAGACGAGGAAGAAGAAGCAGGATTTGGGGAATCGGCGAAGAGACGGGTAAGCCCCTCCGAGACTTTATCTTTGATCATATACATCATGGAGATTGATGATCCGATTCTCCTACTGATTTGATCCCGGGATCACTCGCGAAAAAGACCATCAGCTCGATTTCCAAGGATTTTCCTTTTTATTTGCTCACCTCTTCATTATTATTACTGTGGGGATTTTAAGGTTTTTTTTTCCCCTGCTTGGGTGCTAAAATTTTACAATTGAGGAGAGAGGGAAAATGGGGGGCTGTCGGTGAAGGAAGAGCCTCTTGTCTAGATTGTGGACCCAGCTGTTGCCATTGACAATTTTGGAAGCGGAAAAGAAGGTTTTTTTTAAAATAATCGAATTGAGCTCAAACTTAGGTTAATTTCTTACTTTTTTTTTTTTAACATAACCTTTTTTCTGTGACTCAAGAAAATACGAGATACGAGATATTTATTCCTTTTAGCATATCCCATCAAAACCAAAGTTTTCATCTCATGTAACCAATAGACATGACCCAAACACAGAAAATGTGGAACCCTACTTACTAAAATATCATTTATACCCTTTTAAATAATTTTTTATCAATTTGAATATCAGGTGACGGTCATAATTTTCTAATCATCTTCTTCCTACCACCCCAGCCGATGAAATGGACAATCTTTCAGTCCCCTTCGCTGACCGGCCGCAATCATGGTCACCAGCGACACCGGCTTTGATGCCCCTGGCCTCCAAGTTCTCGTTCGCAATGTCTTCTCTACTGATTGCCTTATTGTCCAAGTCTATTCATAAGCTCCCTATCTCTCTCGTCTCTCTCTCTACTCAAATCGGTAGAATTCTTTCTCTCTTGCATTACACGTGCAATTGATTTTTGTAGGCTAAAGCTTCGATTAAGATTGTGATTTGCTCGTGATCACTGACCAATGCATGGGCATGTGAAAGACAACTATATTAGTGTCATTACAGCATAAATTTGAAATTTGAAACTCCTATTTGATCGGCTCCTCTGACTATTGAGTGTGAAGTAGAGTTTGATTTTAGTGTTCTATCATAGATTAGTCATGCAATGTAAACATCCATTTTCAGTATAACCGGATTTTGCTGCTGGATATTAAAATATTATATCATCAAATATTGGCTCTTTAATCTTCCATCATGCCATTCTTTGTGTTTATGTTAAAGATACAATTAGTTTGTATATACATATCCAAAGTCAAGAAGGCTTATCATGGCCCTTACGATGTCTTACTCGATTAGATTTTGCCTTACATTTGAAATGGCTGTTAAGTTCTTCAAAGTAGATATTGAATCGCATGCACGACTCGGTCAGTGGACAAAATACACGATGCCCCACTATTGCCCGAGCTGTCTCCAATGACATGGACAAGCTCTGGTGTGAGATCGCGGCCTTCTCTTTGCCCGTAGCACTTCCCGACCCAAGAGGCCTTGTAAGTGGTGGTAAAACATCTTCTCAAACATGAAATTCTTACAACAACCTAGTTCAGTAAGAGAGCAAATAACTATGGTCTTCTCTCGTATACTAGGTGATGCAGCATGAGTAATTGGACAAGAACGGAGATTATTTCTACACATAGCAGCAAAAACATTCTTCTCATCAGTGGCGAGGCCTCTATGTTTCATTTCCAAGTGCCCGATCCAAAGCCTCGGGAGCAGTTTCTTAATATTTCCGATTTCAATGGAGTGAGCAGCTAGGCCGGTGAGGGGCAGGGGTTGTAGGCGGTGGTGGAGATAGAACTGCGAGAAGAAGATCAAGAGGAAGCAAACGATAAGAAAATTATGATCTTGCCCTTGATATTTTGAATTGACAAAGAAGACTTATATGGGTATAAATGATATTCTAGTGAGTCGTGCCTCTGCCATGCCATCTAACTGTTTGCCACATTATCAATTTAACGTGTGACGTCAGAGGGAAATATTAGTTTTGAAGGAATGTGTCAAATAGAATAAATATCTCATAGTTAATATCTTTTTAGGTCACTAAGAAGAGGTTATGCTAAAAATAAGAACCGATTTGCGTTCGAGACCAATTAGGTTATTAGCATTTTTTTCCTGAATCACCAGAAAAGATGATCAGGACCTCGGAGGGTCATTTGGTAGCCCTCGTATAAATACTTCAAAAAATACAAAATATTTTTTTCTTATTTCTAGTACAAAATTTTCCATGTTATAAAAATGTAAACTATTAATTTCATATAAATTTGAATTTAAAAGTAATCGGTTTCAAGTATTCTATGTCTTTAATGGTACTTAGAACATGATGTATATAAGATCGAATTTTGAATTTACACCATAGACTGTTGATATTAAACTGGATCATGTTCGAAACCTATAAGATATACATGTTTTAGTTACCTTGTTAGAACCTATTTATTGCTTTTCTTATAACTCTATAATATATATTACTTTAATATTTTTAAGGGTAAATGACACTGTAATACACGAACTTTGTCTCAATTCTCAATTCTACCATGAACTTCAATTTTTGTCGAAAATGGTTGGAAACTTTCAGATTTTTCTCACTTCTACCATCCGTCACATTTTCCGTTACTTTGCTCAAAATGGCCTTTAAAATTGATGAAAAAGACCATATTGCCCCTCTCTTGTTATAAATATTCCATCTTTGCCCTTGTACGATGCCACTTTCTCTGTTGTCCCCGAGACGACTTCATCAACCTCCGACGACCCGCCCACCATGCTCAGCCTCTCCCTCCCTGGATCCGAATCCGGAGAGGCATCTCCAAGGTCCGAGCTAATCCCCTCTATTCAGAAGGATAAAGATGGAATATTTATAACAAGAGAGGGGCAATCTGGTCTTTTCATCCAATTTTAACAGCTGTTTTCCTCTTAGTAAAGGAAAATGTGACGGATGGTAGAAGTGAGAAAAATTTGAAAGTTCCCAACCATTTTCGACAAAAATTAAAGTTCATGGTAGAATTGAGAATTGAGACAAAGTTTGTGTATTATAGTGTCATTTACCCTATTTTTAACATATTTCACAAGAAACTAGAGCTCCACCATCACAACTACCTCCTGCGTCCAGGATTTCGACCCCTGAGCCCAAGCCACTATCACATTACATCTCTTAGTTCCACCTCATGGCTGCCTCCTCTGCCCCTCCCGAACCCCAGCTGAGCATTTCCATTACGCCCAAGATTGCCTTGATGCCACTGTCCAACCCATCCTCAGTTCTCCGATCAAAACCCCATCGGCCTATGGAGCTCAACCACTGATAGGTACCTCGAGCGGCCTATCGGGTCGGACAATCTTCGGTCGAGCAAAGACACGTGATGAACTCGTAATCTCCATCGAGAAACCTGCAATAAGCCAAGTCTGGGGGGTGGCTTCCCAGCAAGACCCTCTGATACTTAAGTTAGGACGAAGTATAGTGAGGGAAAGGGAAGAGGAGCATGTAGGGTCAGAGTGATCTCTCTTTACCTGGCCCTGAAGGGTCTTATTTATGATCCCATTGGTACGGAGAGTTGATATTAGCATGTCTCCCACGTGCCGAGCACAGGGAGAACTTGGTCCGGGTAAGTCTAATACCTATCATGTGTTACGTGGACAAGGTACTAGACTTGCACCTTGGCTCCCGACGCCCACGTGGTGGGGTTATCTAACTTGGTCGTGTGAAGGTACCCATTGTGTTTTTTGATACCCGACATGTCCATGGTGGAGGTACCCAACTTGCATGAAGTCGGGTTGCCAGGCGTGCCGCACTGGAGGTACCTGATGTTCATTTGATTAGGTTGCCAAGCGCGCAGCATTGGAGGTACCTGATGTTCATGTGATCGGATCGTGTTCCCCATGGAGGTTCGGATCGCGTATCGACGTCTGGTCTATATCACTTGTCCCCCACTTCTCAGTGTCCATGACGCTGGGAAGCAAGGTTGTCAAGTTCGAGAGTTTACGTAAACTCGTTAGCGTCCTTATAAACTCGAAACGTAAACTCGTATCGTAAATTCGTAGAGTTTATGTACCAAGTAAATATAATTGTTTATATTCATAATAACACAACCATTCCATAAAAACCATAAAATAAGTCCAATTCAAATAAGTTCAACTAATTAAGATTCAAATAAGTTCAATCAAAAGTCTATGTTCTACATAACATTTCTAAATTAATTCTTTAACTTCAATAACAAGACAATATCAAACAAGTTCAAAGTAGATTCAATAGAGAAACTCCACTACAGGATCACGATCACCAAGTTCATCTTCACTATCATTATCATCAAACTTAATATCAAGATCGACTTTACCTAAACTAAATACCAAAGCAATGGATGAAGTTGATGATAAAAAGAATGTAGAAGGGGAGTTAGTGGGTAAAACGTAGAAAAGTAGACAAAATATAGAAACAACGCAAAGGGGAGGTGGGATTACGTCTCAAATTCAAAGGTAATTTGACCTATTTAATGGGATGAGTTAATCCATTAATCACTTAAAGAGTGGGTCCTAAATATTAAGAAGTCTATTGGACCTAAAAAAATCAATTTATCTGATTCACCGATTTAACGATTCAATACTTACGAGTTTACCGATTCTACCGAGTTTACAGAGTTAACTCTCGAGTTTACCGAGTTTATTATAATTTCCGATTCTACTCCAAGTTAACTCGATTCTATGAGGTAAACTCTTAAACTCGTACGAGTTTATGAGTTGACTCTACAGTTTAACAACACTGCGTTCCTTGCAGCAAGTCATTTGATGTGACTGCGATTGCTGACCTATACTTTGGTGAGATTGTTCGACTTCATGGAATTCCCAAGACAATTACCTCAGATCAAGATGCCAAATTCATGAGTCACTTTTGGCGTAAACTTTGGCGGAAGTTTGGGACCCGTCTTCAGTTTAGTACTGCTTGTCATCCTCAAACGGATGGACAAACTGAGGTGGTAAATAGAAGTTTATGAAATCTTTTATGAACCCTCATTGGGAAGCATGTTCGAGATTGGGATCTTGTAGTGGTTCAAGCTGAGTTTGCTTATAATCATTCCAAACATCAGACTACGGGATGTAATCCTTTTGAAGTTGTCTATGGACAAAATCCTTGTAGTCCATTGGATCTAGTGCCAATCCCTACAATCAAGCAATTCGGTGTTGAAGCTGAAAAACGTGCGATACAAGTGAAGAAGGTGCATGAGCGGGTTCGAGAGAAGATAGTGAAGCAAAACGAGAAGTACCGAGACCAAGCAAACAAACATCGAAGGCATAAAGAGTTCAAAGAAGGTGACTTGGTCTGGGTGCATCTTTGTAAAGAAAGATTTCTGGGAGGGAGATATGCAAAACTCAAGCCCTGCGCCAATGGGCCATTCAAGATACTTAAGCGTATTGGGGAGAATGCACATAAGGTCGAGCTTCCAGAAGAATATGAAGTTTCAGATACTTTTAATATTTCTGATCTCTCAACTTACTATCCAAATGAAGATTGTGACAGCTCGAGAACTAGTCTTCTTCAACAAAGGGAGATTGATGAGGAGCAAATGATCAACCCTACGAAGAAGATTGTGCTAGCATGGATTTAATAGGAAAGCTAGATATTATGGCAAATTGATATCTAGGAATATTTCAATATTTAGGAAGACAAAATAGAATCTTTCCTATATCTATCTAATATCTTTAGAATATATTTGCAATATCTTCATGATATACTTGTAATATCTTCAGGATATATTTTCCTATTTTTTAGTGCTAGGAGTCTTATAAATACCAAGAGCAATCACATTGTACTACACTTCAATTTATTCAATCTAATTTCAGATTGCTTTGTGCTTTCTCTTAAAAGTTCGGTATCTCTCGGATTTCCAAGAGTGGTGAACATTTTGTATCCTTGGTGTGGCCTTCCAAGGTGGTGTTTTTGGCTATATATTCTTAAAGTGGTGGTATCTATATCTGTAAGAGTGTATTTCATCTCACACTTTCATTCTTTAAGGTGGTGTTCTCTGTATCTTTGAGTTTGAAGTGTTATTGTTTTCTATTATCATGTTGTCCCGGTATCATGACGGACCTTTCCAAGTACTAGAGCGAATAAATGACAATGCCTACAAGTTGGATTTACCAAGTGAGTATGGTGTCAATGAAAGTTTTAATGTCTCTAAATCTATCTCCGTTTGATGCAGATGAAGATTTGAGGACAAATCCTTTAAAAGAGGGGGAGAATGATGCAAATCAAGAGCATGGTGCAAGCAATCCGGTTAGAGTTCCAAATGGGCAAATTAAAGGGCACAGGCCAAGAAGTTCAAAGAAGATCTGAACGGGCTGGTTCGGGGAATTTGGACTCAAATGAACTCAATGAAGCATGCTAAAGCAAATCCACGTATGCCAGCAACATATGTCAACATTATTGAAATTCTCGAAGATTCCAATCAAAGTTGAATAATTCTGGTGTTACCTTTTTTAAGTCAGAATATGAGGGTAATATTTCATTGTTTCCTAAAGAATAGTCAGAATATTTTTGTTGCCTATTGCATAGGAGGCAATTTGGAGATACAATATTTCGCATATCTTATAGTTGTGGCCTATTTGTAGGTCAAGGCTGAGGATGGACGAATTTTCAGACTTCTTTTGTTATTCAATACATAATTTTGTGAGGAGTTCACTCTTCTTGGTTCTTGAGAAGACTCATAGAACTTATCAAGGTTTCTTGTGGAGTTCCACAACCGGACTTATCACTTCGATCCTCGGGGTGAGGCGTCCTTTCCAAACCATAGCTTTGGTTCCTATCTCGCTAGGTAGCCGGTCAAAGCTCGCCTTCGAAACTTGTTCTTTGTAGATCTTGGGGTTCTCTTCCATATATTATTGTCAGGTTTTACCACGTGTTGGTAAGGTTCGCATCATCATTCGTGTTGAATCGGTGTGTTATTTAATGCCACCTGCATTTTCGACGAATTCTTAATATGGAGGACAGTTGTGCATCATGGAGGCTGAAGGCTTGTGCATGAAGACCAACATTAAGTGCTTCTTGTTTCCCATGCTTGGGTAGTTGTAATTTTCAGTTTCTGAATTCTATATAATGTCTTTAGTGGTTAGAATCAGAATTTAGCTAAGTTTATATCTCTGGGAGAGTTCTTCTCCTGTTGTTCTTCAGCAACTCTGTAAGGATTACAAGTGCATATCCTGTGATTCTACACCTTCGTATAATATTGGTTCTTGGTTTAGTATAACCATTGGGTCAATATTCACCACTCGTTTATAATATTGGTTCTTAATTCTCTATAATCAACGGGTCAATATTCCACATCCTGAAACCTCCTTTGGGCGATCCCGGAATTCTGACTTTCATCTTCTTGTTGCTGGGTCTCGCGGCCTAGTTCGTCGAGGTTCGCATCATTTTGGTATCAGAGCTTGGCTCCAAATAAGGTTTTGTCTATCTTTCGTTGTGATTGCATTCATATAATATCCAAATTAGTCTTCACTCATCTTGCAGTCATCTTCATCAGGTTTTAATTTCTATTTAAAAAAAGGAAAATAAAAAGAATCGAAAAAGGCAAAAAAAAGAACAAAAAAAAGAAGAACAAAAAGGAAAAGGGGAGAACAAATATCGTTTGATTGTTTTGATTGCATCTTGATGTGAACCTCGCCAACACCGTGATGAAACCCGTATTCAGCTAAGTTTTCCAGGAAACGTGTCATTGTCAAGCTCGAAAGGTGGAACCTTGATCCATTACCTATAAAGAGGTAAGAACCTTGGTATAGTAAAGATGCCATAGATGACTCCGATAAGTTCAAAGTTCTAAAAGAACCAATGAGAATAAAATCTCACAGTTTATTGATCTATTATCTAAATGAATAAAAATACAATGTGGCCTACTTGTGTATTTATAGAGTACTAATAAGAATATAACATATGCAAATATATCCAAATATCTATTCTGAGGATATGGTCAATATAATCTAGATATATAAAAAAGATATATTAAGAATATTCCTGGGAATCCACAATATTTCCTAAAGGTAACAAAAATATACTCTCCTAATTTATTTAAATTCTAATAAACTAGATATATTTAGCAAATATTGCTTCGTATCTTGTTGCTCCGTTTACTCTCCTTGATCTCCTTCTTCTCTTATATCTGATATTGACTTCCGTTCTTGATATCCCTATCTTAATTCACATCATTCCCCTCTTCTTGAAAAAGATTTGTCCTCAAATCTGATTGCTGGAGAACTCGAGTTGATCTATCCTCATGTGGAAGTCGCTTGGAACACCTCTTTGTTTGAAGCTCGATCATTCTGTTGTCTCAATCTGTTTATTCTTTTCCTAGTCTTTGCACCCTTTTATTTTTTCTCTCACTTTTTTCTGTCCTTTTTTTCTCTCTCTTTTTTTCTTTTTTCTTTTTTTTTTCAAGAACACAAAAACAAAGAATGATGGAAAAAAAGGATAACCTGAAGGATAGATAGAATCTGACTTAGAACGTTAGCTCTGATACCAAATGATGCAAACCTCGCCAACACCGTGATGAAACCCGATAGCAAGTATGATATGAACCTCACTAACTCGTGATGAAACTCGTATTCAACTAAGGTTTCCAGGAAATGGGTCCTTGTCAAGCTCGAAAGGTGGAACCTTGACCCATTACCTATAAAGAGGTAAGAACCTTGGTATAGTGAAGATGTCGCAATCAACTATGGAAAGGTTGATTGATAAGTCGAGGTTGAACGCCACAGATGACTCTGATAAATTTAAAGGTTCTAAAAGAACCAATGAGAATAAAATCTCACCTTTTATTGATTCATTATCTGAATGAATAAAAATACAATGTGGATTACTTGTGTATTTATAGACTACTAATAAGAATATAAATGATGCAAATATATCCTAATATCTATCCTGAAGATATGGTCAATATAATCTAAATATATCAAAAAGATATCTTCAGAATATTCCTGAGAAACCACAATATTTTCTAAAGGTAACAAAAATATACTTTCCTAATTTATTTAAATTCTAATAAACTAAATATATTTAGCAAATATTGCTTGGTATCTTGTTGCTCATTTTGCTCCCCTTGATCTCCTTCTTCTCTTGCATCTGATATCAACTTCCATTCTTGAATCCCTGTCTTGATTCACATCACATCTAGTGGCATTTACCCCATATCATCTTGTGCTGCCTTGATTACATTTCCGTTTCCAGTGCTCTTGTGTTAGTTGCTTTATCCATTTCCATTGTGCTGCCTTGATTACATTTCTGTTTCCAATGCTCTTGTGTTAGTTGCTTTATCCATTCCCATTGTGCTGCGTTGAATTCCATCTGCTTCACCATATCATCTTTTCATTGTTCATCTTCCTTGTTATTACCTTAAAATCTATGCTTCAGTATCCACCTCTCCTTGGTCTAACTAAATATTGAATCAGTGTTATATGTTTGTGGGCTGAACAAGTGACTGCCTTGTTTTGACTTGCTTAGTTTCTCAAGAACTTCTTGCAGAAGAACAAAACAAGCATAGAAGGAGTTTAATTTTCTGAGTGAAACACGAGTGATTGTGTGATATCGAACAGAGTGTGAACATGTAAGGGAGTGAGTGAGGATTTTTCCTTGTTCCTGATATTTCATTGCAGCTCACCATGTCTCAAAGGAATGTTGGCGGGGCCGATTCAAATGATGGAGGGGCTGATCGGAACATGACCATGCGGGCTATGCAGCAGTAATTTCAACACGTAAATGTGGAGTTCAATGAGATTCCAGATCGGCTGGATAGGCATGAGGATCAATTTGAACAACTTCGGCAAGAACCACTGCGTAGGCATCTAAGACCTAACCAGCGGCCACACTTTGCTCCAAATGTCCCAGATGACGTCTATACTGATGGGGCGAGCAATGAAGAGGATGACGTGGCCTCAAATGTTACTTGGAGAAGAGTTAGGGCTGTTAGGCTGGAAAGGCCAAGGCCTATTCAAAGGCAACCCTGAGAAAGGGAAATGGAAGATTGTAACATGGGAAACATCAAGCTGTCCATTCCCCCATTTCAGGTAAAGGTGACCCTAATGTTTATATTGAATGGGAAAGGAAGGTTGAGCTGGTATTTGATTGTCACAACTCCTCGGAGGAGAAGAAGGTGAAGCTTGTTGTGGTGGCCTTTACCGACTATGACATCATATGGTGGGATTAGCTGACCTTGAGTAGGCACCTAAACCGCGAGCCCCCATTGACATTTGGGAGGTCATGAAGGCTGTCATGGGAAGAAGGTTTGTCCCATCTCACTATTATCGAGACTTATATTTGAAATTGCAAGGTCTCAGGTAGGGCTCAATGAGTGTGGAGGAGCACCACAAGGAGATGGAGATAGCCTTGATTCGGGCTAACATTGAGGAGGACCAGGAGGGGACCATGGCTTGGTTCATTTGTGGTCTTAACCGTGAGATTGCCAAATCGTTGAGTTCCATCACTATGTGGAGCTTGAAGGTGTGGTACACATGGCAATGAAAGTTGAGAGACAACTCAAGAAAGGAGTGCGATCATCTTCCAAGCATGATGCTTCGAGTTCATCGTCTTGGAAGCAGAAACGGGGATCATCAACAAAGCCAAATGAGAAGGCTGTTTCAAAATCAAAGGGAGAGATTAATGTAGCCAAGATCCAACCTAACAACAAGGATAAGGGTAGCTCATCTTCCCATACTCAAAGAAATCATGATATCAAATGCTTTCGTTGTTTGGGATCAGGTCATATTGCTTCACAATGCCCAAACAAGCAGGCAATGATCATGTTGGACAATGGGGAGATTGAAACTGAATAGGAAGATAAAGGAAATGAGCCCATTCCATCGGATGAAGATGCTAGTGATGTTGAGCTTGCTGTTGATGGCCAAGCTCTAGTTGTACTGAGAGCTCTCCATGTTCAAGCCAAAGAAGAAGATGATGGGATGCAAAGGGAGAACATCTTTTACACCCGTTGCCATGTGAAAGATCGGGCATGTGGTTTGATTATTGATGGGCACACCTGTGTTAATGTGGCAAGCAAATTAATGGTGGACAAACATGGCTTGCCTACTCTAAAGCATCCAAGGCCGTATAGACTCCAATGACTCAACGACTGCGGAGAGATGAAGGTAACCAAGCAAGTTCATGTCTCATTTACAATTGGAACGTACACGGATGAGGTTTTGTATGATGTTGTTCCCATGCAAGCAAGACATCTGCTTCTTGGAAGGCCATGGCAATTTGATAGACGGACCATACATGATGGACACAAGAACTGTTATAGCTTCAACAAGGATGGTAGGAATATTACACTTGCACCATTGACACCTTGTCAAGTGTTTGAGGAGCAGCTCCATATCAAGAAATCTGTTGCAGCAAAAGGAAAGAGTGTGGCTGAGATACAAAAGGAAAATGAGAATGAAAATGAGAAAAAAGATGGTGGGTTGAGAATGAAAAAAGAGAGTGAAAAAGAAAAAAGGAGAGAGAGTTCAGCCATGAAAAAGAAAGAAGAAAGAAAAATGAGTTTTTATACAAAAGAAAGAGAGATCAAAAGTGATGTGAATCACGACAAGGATATCAATAATAGAAGTCAATATCAGCTACACGGAAAAGAGGAGCTCAAGTGTAGCAAAACGAGCCACAAGATACCAAACAATATTTGCTAAATATATCTAGCATATTAGAATTTAAATAAATTAGGAGAGTATATTTTTGTTGCCATTAGGAAACATTGTGGTTTCCCAGGAATATTCTGAACATATCTTTTTGATATATTTAGATTATATTGATCATATCTTTAGGATAGATATTAGGATATATTTGCATCTTTTATATTCTTATTGGTAGTCTATAAATACACAAGTAGGTCACATTATATTTTTATTCATTCAAATAATGATCAATAAGAATGAGTTCTTATTTTATTTGGTTCTTTTAGAACCGTCGAACTTATCGGAGTAATCCGTGGCATTCAACCCTGACTTATCAATCAACCCTTCCATAGTTAATTGTGGCATCTTCACTATACCAAGGTTCTTACCTCTTTATAGGTAATGGATCAAGGTTGTACCTTTCAAGCTTGACAACAGCACGTTTCTTGGAGACCTTAGTTGAATACGGGTTTCGTCACAAGTTGGTGAGGTTCATATCATACTTGGTATTGGGTTTTATCACGGTGTTGGCTAGGTTTGTATCATTTGGTATCAGAGCTAACGTTCTAATTAGGTTCTATCTATCCTTTAGGTTTTTTTTTATCATTCTTTGTTTTTGTGTTTTTTTCTTGAAAAAAAAAAGAAAAAAAGAGAGAAAAATAAAAGGGTGGAAAGATCGAGAAAAGAAGAAAAAAATTGAGCCAACAAAATGATCAAACTTCAAATAGAGAGGTGTTCTAAGCGACTTCCACATGAAGATAGATCAACTCGAGTTCTCTAGCATTTAGATTTGAGGGCAGATCCCTTTCAAGAGAAGGGGAATGGTGTGAATCAAGATAAGGATATCAAGAATGGAAACCAATATCAGCTATACGAGAAAGAGGAGCTCAAGTGCGGCAAAACGAGCAACAAGATACCAAGCAATATTTGCTAAATATATCAAGTATATTAGAGTTTAAATAAATTAGGAGAGTATATTTTTATTACTTTTAGGAAATATTGTGGTTTCCCAGGAATATTCTGAACATATCTTTTTGGTATATTTAGATTATATTGATCATATCTTTAGGATAGACATTAGGATATATTTGCATCTTTTATATTCTTATTAGTAGTCTAGAAATACACAAGTAGGTCACATTGTATTTTCCTTCATTCGGATAATTGATCAATAAGAATGAGTTCTTATTTTATTTGGTTCTTTTAGAACCATCAAACTTATTGGAGTAATCCATGATGTTCAACTCCGACTTATCAATCAACCCTTCCATAGTTGATTGTGGCATCTTCACTATACCAAAGTTCTTACCTCTTTATAGGTAATGGGTCAAGGTTCCACCTTTCGAGCTTGGCAAGGACACGTTTCTTGGAGACCTTAGTTGAATACGGGTTTTGTCACGAGTTGGTGAGGTTCATATCATACTTGGTATTGGGTTTCATCATGGTGTTGGCAAGGTTTGCATCAAAAAGTGCTTTTAATTTTGATAGACCGATGATCTTCTTCTTGTACAAGGAGGTCTATCTCTCTTTTGCTGACCATAACACTTCTTTGCCCAGTGCTCTGATGTCTCTTTTACAAGACTTCAAGGATGTTTTCCCCAAGGAATACCACTCGGGTTACCACCCAAAAGAGGGATTGAACATCAGCTTGATCTCATTCTTGGAGCTTCCATCCCAAACCGACCACCCTATCGAAGTAGTCCAGGAGAAACCAAGGAGCTTCAAAGACAAGTTGATGAACTATTGACCAAAGGGCATGTTCATGCAAGCATGAGTCCCTATGTTGTACCCGTGTTGCTGGTTCCAAAGAAGGACGAGACTTGAAGAATGTGTGTGGATTGTCGAGCTGTGAACAAGATGACGGTAAGATATCGTCATCCTATTCCTCGATTAGATGACATGTTGGATGAATTGCATGGTTCCAATATATTTTCTAAAATTTATTTGAAGAGTGGATACCACCAGATTCGAATTAAGGAAGGGGATGAATGGAAAATAGCTTTCAAGACAAAACATGGTTTATATGAGTGGTTAGTGATGCCATTTGGATTAACTAACGCTCCTAGCACACTTATGCGTCTCATGAATCAAGTACTGCGCGCATTTATTGGGAAATTTGTTGTTGTTTATTTTGATGATATCCTTATCTATAGCAAGAGTTTGCATGACCATATTGATCATTTGAGTTGTGTGCTAGAAGCTTTGAGGCATGAAAAATTGCATGCCAACCTTAAGAGATGCAGCTTTTGTGTAGATAGGGTTGTTTTTCTTGGATTTGTTGTTAGTTCCAGGGGAGTGGAAGTTGATGAGGAGAAGGTGAAAGCCATCAAGGAATGGCCTACTCCAAGCACCATCACTGGAGTAAGGAGTTTCCATGGCTTAGCCGGGTTTTATAGGAGGTTTGTGCCAACTTCAGCACTATTGCTGCTCCTTTGACGGAAATCATCAAGAAGAATGTTGGCTTTAAGTGGGAAAGAGAACAGGAGAAGGCCTTTAACACATTAAAAGAAAAGCTAAGCTCTACTCCTTTGCTTCTTCTAGCAGATTTTTCTAAAGCATTTGAAATCAAATGTGATGCTTCGAGTATTGGTATAGGTGTTGTTCTCATGCAAGAAAAAATGCCAATTGCCTACTTCAGCGAGAAGTTCAATTGGTATAGGTGTTGTTCTCATGCAAGAAAAAATACCAATTGCCTACTTCAGCGAGAAGTTCAATGGTGCAGCATTGAACTACTCAACCTATGACAGGGAACTGTATGCATTGGTACGAGCTTTAGAGACATGGCAGCATTATTTTTGGTCCAAGGAGTACATCATTTACACAGACCATGAGTTATTAGAGCATCTGAAGGGCCAAGGTAAGTTGAATCGTAGACATGGACGTTGGATTGAATTCATTGAAATATTTCCTTATGTGATCCATTACAAGCTAGGAAAAGAGAATGTGGTAGCAGATGCCTTGTCACGAAGGTACACCCTTATCTCAACCTTAGGATCTATATTTCTTGGATTTGAGCATCTGAAGGAATTGTATGCGCATGATGCTGACTTTGCTGATATCTAAAGAGCATGTGAAAAGGGTGCCCTTGAAAGGTTCTACATGCATGAAGGTTACTTGCTTTGAGAAAATAGACTTTGTATTGCTCGAAGTTCTATGCGCGAACTGCTTGCTCAGGAATCACATGGGGGTGGATTAATGGGGCATTTTGGGACTGTGAAAACATTGGACATCTTGAAAGAACACTTCTTTTGGCCTCGTATGAGAAGAGATGTTGAAAGGATTTGTACTAGGTGCATTTCATGTAAGAAAGCCAAGTCTATGGTAAAACCACATGGACTTTATATGCCTATGCCTCTGCTTAGCAATCCTTGGACTGATGGGTCAATGGATTTTGTGTTAGGTTTGCCTAGGACTAGGAATGGTTGAGATGCTATTCTTGTGGTTGTGGACCGATTTTTGAAAATGGCACACTTTATCCCTTGCCATAAAGCTGATGATGCTACACATGTGGCAAAATTTGTTCTTTAGGAAAGTGGTTCGATTACATGGGGTCCCTAGGACAATTGTTAGTGATCGGGATGTGAAATTCCTCAGCCATTCTTGGCTAGTCTTGTGGGGAAAACTTGGGACAAAGTTGTTATTCTCTACCACCTGTCACCCATAGACTAATGGGCAAACCGTGATGGTTAATCGAACCTTAGGAAATTTGTTGCGTGCTGCCATTGGGAAGAATTTAAAAACTTGGGAAGATTGCATACCTTTCATTGAATTTGCATACAATAGGGTTACGCATTCTTCAACTAAGTATTCACTTTTTGAGATTGTCTATGGTTTTAATCCATTAACTCCATTGGATTTAATTCCTTTGCCTGTGAATGAGATTGCTAGCCTTGAAGGTCAAGCAAAGGCTGATTTGGTGAGAGGGATCCATGGCAAGGCAAGGCAACACATTTTGAGGAGAAATGAGTAGATTGCAACCGGTGCCAACAAAGGAAGAAAGCTGGTTATCTTTCAACCTGGAAATTGGGTTTGGGTTCATTTTTGAAAGGAGAGATTTCCAAAACAAAGACAATTCAAGCTGAACCCACTTGGTCATGGACCATTTCAAGTGTTGGAGAAAATCAATGACAATGCATACAAGTTGGATCTCCCAGGTGAGTACCAAGTGAGTTCAACCTTTAATGCTTCTGATCTTTTCCCTTTTAATGTTGGTTCAGATTCGAGGATGAATCCTTTTGAGGAAGGGGCGAATGATACAACTCCAAATTAGCTCCAAACCAATGAAGATGAACTCCAAAGCGAGAGGGACTTTCCAAATCATGAGGAGCATGAGGGAGATTTGCATGTGCCAATTGGACCAGTCACAAGATCGAAGATCAAGCCAGTTCAACATGCTGTACGAGGCTTGACAATTCGTATTCTAGAGAGGCAAGCTATGGAGCTACTATTGGAGCAAGGGCGAATGTTTAATATCATACAAGTCCATCCCAAAAGTGGACCAATCACCTACTGAACTATGGACAAATATGATGGAGAATATTCCTAACCCAATATCATATTGGAATGCAAGTATTAAGGCGAGAAAACAGGTCACTCATGTTGATTTGGTGTGTTATTTAATGCCACCTACATTTTGGACGAATTCTTAAGATGGAGGACAACTGTGCTCCATGGGGGTTGAAGGCTTGTGCATGAAGACCAACTGATGCGAACCTCGACGAACAAAGCCGCGAGACCCACCAATAAGAAGATGGAAGTCAGAATTCCGAGATCGCCCAAAGGAGGTTTCAGGATGCGAAATATTGACCCGTTGATTATAGATAATTAAGAACCAATATTATAAACTAGTGGAGAATATTGACCCTATGGTTATACTAAACCAAGAACCAATATTAAATGAAAGTGTAGAATCTTGCAATCCTTATAGAGTTGCTGAAGAACAATAGGAGAAGAACTCTTCAGAGACATAAACTTAGCTAAATTCTGATTCTAACCACCAAAGTCATTATATAGAACTCAGAAACTGAAAATTACAACTACCCATGCATGGGAAACAAGAAGCACTTAATGTTGATCTTCATGCACAAGCCTTCAGCCTCCATGGAGCACAACTGTCCTCCATCTTAAGAATTCATCCAAAATGCAGATGGCATTAAATAGCACACCAATTCAACATGAATGACATGTTTTCCCACCTTAATACTTTCATTCCAATATGATATTGGGTTAGGAATATGCTCCATCATATTTGTCCATAGTTCAGCAGGTGATTGGTCCACTTTTGGGATGGACTTGTATGATATTAAACACTCGGCCTTGCTCCAATGGTAGCTCCATAGTTTGCCTCTCCAGAATACGAATTGTCAAGCCTCGTACAGCATGTTCAACTTGCTTGATCTTCAATCTAGTGGCTGGTCCAGCTGGCATGTGCAAATCTCCCTCATCCTCCTCATGATTCGGAAAGTCCCTCTCGCTTTGGAGTTCATCTTCATTGGTTTGGAGCTGATCTGGAGTTGTATCATTCCCCCTCTTCAAAAGGATTCGTCCTCGAATATGAACCAACATCAAAAGGGAAAAGATCATAAACATTAAAGGTTGAACTCACTTGGTACTCAGCTGGGAGATCCAACTTGTATGCATTATCATTGATTTTCTCCAGCACTTGAAATGGTCCATCACCATGTAGGTTCAGCTTGAATTGTCTTTGTTTCAAGAATCTCTCCCTTAGAAAATGAACCCAAACCCAATCTCCAGGTTGAAAGATAACCAGCCTTCTTCCTTTGTTGGCACGGGTTGCAATCTGCTCATTTCTCCTCAAAATGTGCTGCCTTACATTGTCATGGATCCTCCTCACCAAATCAGCCTTCGCTTGACCTTCAAGGCTAGCAATCTCATTCACAGGCAAAGGAATTAAATCCAATGGAGTTAATGGATTAAAACCATAGACAATCTCAAAAGGTGAATACTTAGTTGAAAAATGCGTAACCCTATTGTATGCAAATTCAATGAAAGGTATGCAACTTCCCAAGTTTTTAAATTCTTCCCAATGGCAGCACACAACAAATTTCCTAAGGTTCGATCAACCACCTTGGTTTGCCCATCAGTCTGTGGGTGCTAGGTGGTAGAGAATAACAACTTTGTCCCAAGTTTTCCCCACAAGAATCGCCAAAAAATGGCTGAGGAATTTCGCATCCCGATCACTAACAATTGTCCTAGGGACCCCATGCAATCGAACCACTTCCCTAAAGAACAAATTTGCCACATGTGTAGCATCATCAGTTTTATGGCAAGGGATAAAGTGTGCCATTTTCAAAAATCGGTCCACAACCGCAGAATAGCATCTCGACCGTTCCTAGTCCTAGGCAAACCTAACACAAAATCCATTGACACATCAATCCAAGGATTGCTAGGCACAGGCAAAAGCATATAAAGTCCATGTGGTTTTACCGTAGACTTGGCTTTGTTACATGAAATGCACCTAGTGCAAATCCTTTCAACATTTGTTCTCATACGAGGCCAAAAGGATTATTCTTTCAAGATGTCCAATGTTTTCGCAGTCCCAAAATGCCCCATTAATCCACCCCATGTGATTCCTGAGCAAGCAGTTCGCGCATAGAACTTCGGGGAATACAAAGTCTATTTTCTTGAAATAAGTAACCTTCATGCATATAGAACTTTTCAAATGCACCCTTTTCACATGCTCTATAGATATCAGCAAAATCAGCATCATGCACATACAATTCCTTCAGATGCTCAAATCCAAGAAATTTAGATCCTAAGGTCGAGATAAGGGTGTACCTTCACAACAAGGCATCTGCTACCACATTCTCTTTCCCTTGCTTGTAATGGATCACATAAGGAAACATTTCAAGGAATTCAATCCAACGTGCATGTCTACGATTCAACTTACCTTGGCCTTCCAGATGCTTTAATGACTCATGGTCTGTGTGAATGATGAACTCCTTGGACCACAAATAATACTGCCATGTCTCCAAAGCTCGTACCAATGCATATAGCTCCCTGTCATAGGTTGAGTAGTTCAATGCTGCACCATTGAGCTTCTCGCTGAAGCAGGCAATTGGCCTTTTTTCTTGCATGAGAATAGCACCTATACCAATACTGGAAGCATCGCATTCACTTTCAAATGCTTTAGAAAAATCTGGTAGAAGAAGCAAAGGAGCAGAGCTTAGCTTTTCTTTTAATATGTTCAAGGCCTTCTCCTGTTCTCTTCCCCACTTAAAGCCAACATTCTTCTTGATGATTTCCGTCAAACCTCCTATAAAACCTGGCTACGCCATGAAAACTCCTTACTTCAGTGATGGTGCTCGGAGTAGGCCATTCCTTGATGGATTTCACCTTCTCCTCATCAACTTCCACTCCCCTGGAACTAACAACAAACCCAAGAAAAACAACCCTATCTACACAAAAGCTGCATTTCTTACGGTTGGCATACAAGTTTTCATGCCTCAGAGCTTCTAGCACACAACTCAAATGATCAATATGGTTATGCAAACTCTTGTTATAGATTAGGATATCATCAAAATAAACAACAAAAAATTTCCCAATGAATGCATGCAGTACTTGATTCATGAGATGCATAAATGTGCTAGGAGCGTTAGTTAATCCAAATGGCATCACTAACCACTTATATAAACCATTTTTTTCTTGAAAGCTGTTTTCCATTCATCCCCTTCCTTAATTCAAATTTGGTGGTATCTACTCTTCAAATCAATTTTAGAAAATATAGTGAAACCATGCAATTCATCCAACATGTCATCTAATCGAGGAATAGGATGACGATATCTTACCGTTATCTTGTTCACAGCTCGATAATCCACACACATTCTCCAAGTCCCATCCTTCTTTGGAACCAGCAACACGGGTACAACACAGGGACTCATGCTTTCATGAACATGCCCTTTGGTCAACAGTTCATCAACTTGTCTTTGAACCTCCTTGGTTTCTTCTGGACTACTTCGATAGGCGGGTCGGTTGGGGATGGAAGCTCCAGGAATGAAATCAATCTGATGTTCAATCCCTCTTTTTGGTGGTAACCTGGGTCGTATCTCCTTGGGGAAAACATCCTTAAAGTCCTGTAAAAGAGACATCATAGCACTAGGCAAAGAAGTGTTATGCTCAGCAAAAGAGAGATAGACCTCCTTGTACAAGAACAAGATCATCCGTCTATTAGAATTAAAAGCACTTTTGGTCTCTCTTTCTTTTGCATAAAAACTCATTTTTCTTTCTTCTTTCTTTTTCATGGCTGAACTCTCTCTCTTTTCTTTTTTTTCACTCTCTTTTTTCATTCTCAACCCACCATCTTTTTTCTCATTTTCACTCTGATTTTCCTTTTGTATCTCAACCACGCTCTTTCCTTTTGCTGCAACAGATTTCTTGATTTGTAGCTATTCCTCAAACACTTGACGAGGTGTTAGCGGCGCAAGTGTAATATTCCTACCATCCTTGTTGAAGCTATAACGGTTCTTGTGTACATCATGTATGGTCCGTCTGTCAAATTGCCATGGCCTTCCAAGAAGCAGATGGCTTGCTTGCATGGGAACAACATCACACAAAACCTTATCTGTGTACCTTCCAATTGTAAATGAGACAAGAACTTGCTTGGTTACCTTCATCTCACCGCAGTCATTGAGCCATTGGGGTCTATACGGCCTTGGATGCTTTAGAGTAGGCAAGCCAAGTTTGTCCACCATCAATTTGCTTGCCACATTAACACAGCTGCCCCCATCAATAATCACGCCACATACCCGATCTTTCACATGGCAACGGGTGTAGAAGATGTTCTCCCTTTGCATACCATCATCTTCTTCTTTGGCTTGAACATGGAGAGCTCTCAGTACAACTAGAGCTTGGCCATCTACAGCAAGCTCAACATCTCTAGCATCTTCATCCGATGGAATGGGCTCGTTCCCTTCATCTTCTTCTTCAGTTTCAATCTCCCCATTGTCCAACATGATCATCGCCCCTTTGTTTGGGCACTGTGAAGCAATATGACCTGAACCCAAACAACGAAAGCATTTGATATCACGATTCCTTTGAGTTTGGGAAGATGAGTTACCCTTATCCTTGTTGTTAGGTTGAATGTTGGCTACATTCGTCTCTCCCTTTGATTTTGAAATATTCATCTCAATTGGCTTTGTTGATGATCCCCATTTCTGCTTCCATGACGATGAACTCGAAGCGTCATGCTTGGAAGATGACCGCACTCCTTTCTTGAGTTGTCTCTCAACTTTCATTGCCATGTGTACCACATCTTCAAGCTCGACATAGTGATGCAACTCGATGATGTTGGCAATCTCGTGGTTAAGACCACAAATGAACCGGGCCATGGTTGCCTCCCAGTCCTCCTCAATGTTAGCCCGAATCAAGACTATCTCCATCTCCTTGTGACCTCCACAGTCATGGAGCCCTGCTTGAGACTTTGCAATTTCAAATGTAAGTCTCGATAATAGTGAGATGGGAAAAACCTTCTTCTCATGATAGCCTTCATGTCCTCCCAATTGTCAATGGGAGGCTCGCGGTTCCGGTGCCTACTCAAGGTGAGCTGATCCCACCATATGATGGCATAGTCAGTAAAGGCTACTGCAGCAAGCTTCACTTTCTTCTCCTCCGAGTAGTTGTGACAATCAAATACCAGCTCAACCTTCCTTTCCCATTCAATATAAACATCGGGGTCACTTTTACCTTGAAATGGGGGAATGGATAGCTTGATGGTGCCCCATGTTATGATCTACTGCTTCCCTATCTTGGCGTTGCCTTTGAACATGCCTTGGGCTTTTCTGGTCTAACAACCCTAGCTCTTCTTCAAGTAGCATTTGAGGCCACGTCATCGTCTTCATTGCTCGCCCCATCAGTATAGACGTCATCTGGAGCATTTGGAGCAAAGTGTGGCTACTGGTTGGGTCTCAAAAGCCTACACAATGGTTCTTGCTGAAGTTGTTCAAACCGATCCTCATGCCTATCCAGCCGATCTCGAATCTCATTGAACACCACATTCAGGCGTTCAAATTGTTGCTGCATAGCCCACATGGTCATGTTCCGATCAGCCCCTCCATCATTTGAATCGGTCCCGCCAGCATTCCTTCGAGACATGGTGAGCTGCAATGAAACATCAGGAACAAGGAAAAATCCTCACTCACTCCCTTACGTGTTTACACTTTGTTGGATATCACACAATCACTCGTGTTTCACTCAGAAAATTAAATTCCTTCTATGCTTGTTTTGTTCTTCTACAGGAAGTTCTTGAGAAACCAAGCAAGTCAAAACAAGGCAGTTGAGAAACTAAGCAAGTCAAAACAAGGCAGTCACTTGTTCAGCCCCCAAACATATAACACTGATTCAAGATTTAGTTTGACCAAGGAGAGGTGGATACTGAAGCAAAGATTTTAAGGTAATCACAAGGAAGATGAACAATGAAAAGATGATATGGTGAAGCAGATGGAATTCAAGGCAGCACAATGGAAATGGATAAAGCAACTAACACAAGAGCACTGGAAACGGAAATGTAATCAAGGCAGCACAATGGAAATGGATAAAGCAACTAACACAAGAGCATTGGAAATGGAAATGTAATCAACGCAGCACATGATGATACAGGTAAATGCCACTAGATGCATTGAAAACAGTCAAACGATCTTTGTTCTTCCTTTTCCTTTTTGTTCTTTCTTCTTTTTTTTTGTTTTTTTATTTTCTTCAATTTTTTCCTTTCCTTTCTTTTAAACAGAAATTAAACCTGATGAAGATGACTGCAAGTTGAGTGAAGATTGATTTGGATATTAGTGAATGCAATCACAACGAAAGATAGACAAAACCTGATTTGGAGCCAAGCTTTGATACCAAAATGATGCGAACCTCGACGACCTCGACGAACAAAGCCGCAAGACCCAGCAACAGGAAGATAGAAGTAAGAATTCCAGGATTGTCCAAAGGAGGTTTTAGGATGCGGAATATTGACCCTTTGATTATAGAGAATCAGAACCAATATTATAAACGAGTGGAGAATATTGACCTGATGGTTATACTAAACCAAGAACCAATATTATATGAAAGTGTAGAATCACAAGATATGCACTTGCAATCCTTACAGAGTCGATAAATTACAACTACCCAAGCATGGGAAACAAGAAGCCCTTAATGTTGGTCTTCATGCACAAGCCTTCAGCCTCCATGGAGCACAGTTGTCATCCATCTTAAGAATTCGTCCAAAATGCAGATGGCATTAAATAGCACACCAATTCAACATGAATGACATGTTTTCGCACCTTAATACTTGCATTCCAATATGATATTGGGTTAGGAATATGCTCCATCATATTTGTCCATAGTTCAGTAGGTGATTGGTCCACTTTTGGGATGGACTTGTATGATATTGAACACTCGGCCTTGCTCCAATGGTAGCTCCATAGTTTGCCTCTCTAGAATACGAATTGTCAAGCCTCGTACAACATGTTGGACTTGCTTGATCTTCGATCTTGTGACTGGTCCAGCTGGCACGTGCAAATCTCCCTCATGCTCCTCATGATTCGGAAAGTCCCTCTTACTTTGGAGTTCATCTTCGTTGGTTTGCAACTGATCTGGAGTTGTATCACCAACATTAAGTGCTTCTTGTTTTCCATGCTTGGGTAGTTGTAATTTTTAGTTTCTGAGTTCTATATAATGTCTTTAGTGGTTAGAATCAGAATTTAGCTAAGTTTATATCTCTGAGAGAGTTCTTCAGCAACTCTGTAAGGATTACAAGTGCATATCTTATGATTCTACACCTTAATATAATATTGGTTCATGGTTTAGTATAACCATTGGGTTAATATTCTCCACTCGCTTATAATATTGGTTCTTGATTATCTATAATCAATGGGTCAATATTCCACATCCTGAAACCTCCTTTGGGTGATCTCAGAATTCTGACTTCCATCTTCTTGTTGCCGGGTCTCACGGCTTTGTTCGTCGAGGCTCGCATCACTTCCCCTTATTCGTACCCCGAGCATAAGCTGCATTCTTCATCTCAATTTGACTCTTCACTTGCTCATGCAAAGCTTTGATATGCTCAACACTCTTCTTTCCATCCAAACAGACTTTATCTTTGGATGGCAAAGGTGCCAGATCTAGGGGTGTAAGTGGATTAAAGCCGTAAACCACTTCAAAAGGCATCTTCCTGGTAGAGCTATGAACGCTTTGATTATATGCGAACTCAACGAGACCAAAGCCCCCACTCATTAAATTCTTATTTACGGCAGCCCGAAGCAAAGAGGAGAGAGTACGGTTTACCACTTCGGTTTGCCCGTCAGTTTGAGGATGACAAGCTGTACTGAAGAGCAGCTTAGTGCCAAGCTTCGCCCACTAGGTCTTCCAAAAGTAACTTAGAAACTTGGGATCCCAATCTGATACAATGCTCATGGTATGCCATGCATCCTTACCACTTCCTTAAAGAATAGGTCAGCCACATGGGAGGCATCATCAGACTTGTGGCACAGAATGGAATGAGCCATCTTGGAGAATCGATCAACCACCACCAGAATTGAGTCCTTGCCCCTTTGAGTCCTTGGTAGGCCCAACATCAAGTCCATGCTCAAATCAACCCATGGGTGTTCCGCTACAGGCAGTGGCATGTATAGGCCATGAGGGGCCTCCTTGCTTTTTGCTTCCTGCAAGTGACACATCGTTCAATAATTCGGTGTACATCCGGAATTATCTTTGGCCAATAGAAATGCTCCTTCACTGCTTCAAGTGTCTTCTTTTCTCCGAAATGACCAGCTAGCCCACTAGCATGGGCCTCTCGTATTAGCGATTCTCAAATGCACCTGCTTGGAATACAAAGCTTCCCAAACTTATACAAGTACCCATCAAGCAAGTAATATCCATTAATAGCTCCTTTCTCACAGGCCAAATAAACCGAAGCAAAGTAAGAATCTTCCACATACTGACTCTTAATCAACTCAAATCCCAGCAACTTCGTATTCATAAGTGAAATCAAGGCATACCTTCGAGATAATGCATCAGCCACAACATTGATGTTTCCTTGCTTGTACTTGATGACGTAAGGAAATATCTCCATATATTCCACCCACTTGGCATGTCTCCAATTCAGCTTGTTTTGCCCCTTAAGATACTTCAAGGACTCGTAATCAGTGTGGATGACAAACTCCTTTGGGAGTAAGTAGTGCTCCCACGTCTCAAGAGCCCGAATCAAGGCATAGAACTCCTTGTCGTACGTTGAGTAGTTTAGTTTCCCACCACTTAACTTTTCAGTGAAGTAAGCTATTGGACGCTTGTCTTGCATAAGGACCGCCCCAATCCCCACTCCTGATTGATGTGAATCAAGACAGGGATATTAAGAATAGAAGTCAATATCAGATACAAGAGAAGAAGGAGATCAAGGGGAGCAAAAGGAGCAACAAGATACCAAGCAATATTTGTTAAATATATCTGGTATATTAGAATTTAAATAAATTAGGAGAGTATATTTTTGTTACATTTAGGAAATATTGTGGTTTCCCAGGAATATTTTGAAGATATCTTTTTGATATATTTAGATTATATTGATCATATCTTCATGGTAGATATTAGGATATATTTGCATCTTTTGTATTCTTATTAGTCTATAAATACACAAGTAGGTCACATTGTATTTTTGTTCATTTAGATAATGGATCAATAAAGTGTGAGATTTTATCTCATTGCTTCTTTGAAGAACTAAATGAACTTATCGGAGTAATCCTTGGCGTTCATATCGGCTTATAATCAACCTTTCCATAGTTGATTGTGGCGTCTTCACTATACCAAGGTTCTTACCTCTTTATAGGTAATGAGTCAAGGTTCCACCTTTAAAACTTGAGAAGGACATGCTTCCTAGAGACTTTAGTTGAATACTAATGCGAACCTCGCCAACACCATGATGAAACCCAATATCAAGTATGATATGAACCTCACCAACTCGTGACGAAACCCGTATCCAACTAAGGTCTCCAGGAAACGTGTCCTTGTCGAGCTCTAAAGGTGGAACCTTGACCCATTACCTATAAAGAAGTAAGAACCTTTGTATAGTGAAGACGCCACAATCAACTACGGAAAGTTTGATTGATAAGTCGATGATGAACGCCACGGAAAACTACGATAAATTGAATAGTTTTTCAAAGAACCAAAGAGAATAAAATCTCACACTTTATTAATGAATAAACTATTCCAAATTCGTCCAAAGGCAAGCACCAACCTTTAAATAGGCCAAAGTGCAATATTATATTAAAAATAATCTTCCTAAATAGTTCCATAGGATAAGAAACTAATTAGAAAGCAAATCTAAGTGTTATCCCAGAGAAATTATAATATATTACCAATATCTTCAGAACTAAATAAAGGAAAATGAAATATATTCTACTTGCTAAAAGAGGAAAGTGATATATTCTTGTAAATAACTTCAATATATTGCATTAACTTGGTGCTTATCTTGCCTCTTTAGTTCTCTCAACTTCCTTTCTTGATGATATTCTTCCGCATTATATCTAGTTGAGATAAATTTCTTCAAATACTTTCCCTCTGACATCAACTGAAATATATTTCTTGAAATACTTTCACTATTGACATTCAGCTGAAATATGTGGCCTTCATCATTTTTCCATTTTTGAAATATTATGGATAATGTTGAGTCATTTAGCTTGCTCATCACTTGTATGCATATCCATATCCGCTTCTTCGTCGTGCATGAGCTTCTCATCATTGGATCATGAGAGACTTTGATTGCAGGCTTTGAGCTTGTATCTTGGATCACGTCATTCCCCTCCTCTTGAAAAGGATTTGTCCTCAAATGATGACCTGCATGAAAAGAGAATAGATCACGAACATTGAATGTAGCACTAGCATTATGCTTACCTTGTAGATCTGACTTGTTGGATCTATCCTTAATGTGCTTGAGTATTTGAGTTCGTCCATCTTCAAATTGAAGTCCCTTTGCACTTCTCGATCTTTTAGACCTCTTACTTTTCAAGTGCCATGAATTATGATCTCTTGGATCAAAAGTAAACTTTTTGTCTCGCAACTTGTTAGGATATTTTACATAATGCTTCTTCTTGATCCCATTGTTAACTCCTTTGTATTATCAATATGCTCAACAACTTCAATGTATTTTTGTTCATATAAATGCACACACTCAAACAAAGGTAAATTAGTTACACCAAAAAGATTTGAAATAAACCCATATGGAATTTCCAAATATGAAAATTTTCTGAGAGAATAATCAAATTTATTAAAAGAAAACTCAGTATGAGAAAAATATTCTTCACATGCTTTGATATCAATTTTTGCATAGCAATTCAAAAACAATAATTTGTTTCCAAGTTTCCTCAACTTTTCCCAAGAGTAGTTCAAAAATTTATCTTCTTTACTCCAAATGAACACACTATGTAACCTCAAAATCATTCCAAAAAAGAAATTATCATGTGTGGCATCTTCCATTATATGACATGGAATATAGTACCAATATAAATTTGATAAGTAATGAAAACCACTTACCCGACTTACCAAAGTAGATGATTGCCAATCTTGGATTGCCTTTTCTTCTTCAACATAATTCTCAACCTCTATAACCTTGCAACAAAGTTAAGAAAAATAACCTTATCCATGCAAAGATGACCTATTTCATGTTTACCAAATAATGATTCTTTCCACCAAACATCTGAACCAAGTATAATATGTTCAACATGATCAATTAGACTCTTGGTATAACTAATGCCATCAAAGTACATAAATGCATATAAATCATGGCTCATAAGTCTCATAAAAGCTCTAGGTCTATTAATCAATCCAAAAGACATAAACATCTTATATAAATTACATAGTGTTATGCATTCAATGTTTAACTCATGATTTTCTCTCACCCTAGCATGATGGAATTGTTTCACAAGATCAGTTTTTGAAATCACATATCCATCATGCAATCCATCTAACATGTCATCTAAATAAAGAATAAGATTAGGGCACATTACCTCAATGTTACTAATGAATCTAAAATTAGCAAATCTTCTCCATGTTTGATCCTCATAACCTAGTAAAATTAAGACAATAAAGGGACTCATGTACTCACTAGCTTTGGATTTACCACTTGCTCATTAGGTTGTAGTTGAATCTCCTTCATCTCCTCATGATTACTTCTAATGGCTAGTTGGTTTGGACTTGATCCTTGATGCACTCCTTTGAATGCTTGCAAATAAGAAATAATATTGCTTGATAAGAATCCAACAAGGTTGTTAGTAAATAAAATCGGCTCCTTAATCATAAGGGGCTGATGTAAAATTAAAGATCTACAATCTTAGTTTCTTTTCTCTCATTTTCTTTTCCCTTATGCTCTTGCTCTTTTTCTTCATTCTCAACTCTCATATTATTTTCTTCACACTCTCGTTCTTCATTACACTCTTTCTTTTGCACACTCTCTCCTTTTTTATCACTCTTTTTCTTGATCACACTTTTGATTCTCATGAATTTGTGTAAGGCTCACAACTTGTTTGACTTCTGTAGATGGCGGAGAATAGAACTTCATTGAGGGGACCTCAACTTACTGAGAGGTTGATTTTGAAGAACTTGTTGCAGCCATGCTTGCGCTCCATTCATCCATGTTTTTTTGCTTCAACAGTTGTTCAACTTTCATGGCATGGAGCAACATGTCATTGAGCTCCTCATTGTAATGCATCCCCACAACATCAGCAATCGCATGATTTAGTCTGCTTAAGAAGCTGTCCACAGTGGCTTCAATATCCTCCTCTACATTAGCTCGGCTCATTGCAACCTCCATCTCTTTGTAATATTCGATACGCTCTTTGATCCTTGAGTCAGATGTTGCAACTTGTTGAATAATTCCCAACGGTAGTGACTTGGAAGGAATCGTCTCCTCATTGTTGACTTCATCTCGTTCCATGTCTCAATAGGTCGCTCTCCGTTCCGTCTCCTACTTGTAACAAGTTGATCCCACCAAATAATAGCATAGTCGGAGAATTGAAAAGACACAAGCTGCACCTTTTTCCTTTCAGAGTAAATATGATTTCTGAAAACCATCTCCATTCTTTCCTCCCATAAAGGATAAGATTCGGGATCATATTTGCCTTGGAAAGTTAGAAGATTCACCTTTGTGTTAGCTAAATCATCATCCCGTCTCGATCTTCTTGATTCTTTATCTTTATTTGGAAATTGAAACCTTTTTCCTTTTGATTGTTCCTCAATCCGATCCATCTTCTTGTGGATTTGCTTGAATTCATCTTTCACCATCCTCCCTACTTCGTGTACAAATGCTTGTAATTGTACATATTTGGATGAGCTTTCCTCTTGATCGTGTGACATGATGAGAATCTGCAAAAGATATTAGGACCTCACAAGCACTCCCTCACGTGTTTGACTCTAGAATAAGTTCACTCAATTCCACTCATGTTTGCACTCAAATGGCTTTTACCCTCTACTAATCTCACAACTCTTACCTTTTTTCACTCGTATATTCTCTTTTAGTTCTTTCAAACTAAACAAACAAAAATCAAAATGTCCCACAACAATCCACCATGACTTCACACGATTTGAAAGAAGAATGTAGGGTCGGGATCCAAATTACCAAAATATCGAGTAACAAGGCAATTCCGGACTAGAGAATAATAGATCAATGGAAAAGAAACAACTTTGAATGAGGAACTTTGATAACTCTATGAATGGTCAAATAAGTCTTGGACTTGATCAATGTCTCACTTCTTCCACTTTTTTTTCTATTCTTTTTTTTTTCACCGCTGATTCTTTCTTTTACCTTTTTTTATTTTGCAACTTTTTCTTCCTTTTTTTTGCTTCTTTTTTTTTCTGCTTCTTGTTTTTTTTTCTCCCACTACCTTTTTTTTAAAACTTTTTTTAAAGAAGAAATAGAAAAGAAAGAAGATAAAGAAAAACAACGAAGATGAAAGAAAACGAAGATAAACTAAAAGGATAGATTGAACCTAACTTAGAACGTTGGCTCTGATACTAAATGATGCGAACCTCACCAACACCCTGATGAAACCCAATATCAAGTATGATATGAACCTCACCAACTCGTGACGAAACCCGTATCCAAGTAAGGTCTCCAGGAAACGTGTCCTTGTCGAGCTCTAGAGGTCGAACTTTGACCCATTACCTATAAAGAGGTAAGAACCTTGGTATAGTGAAGACGCCACAATCAACTATGGAAAGGTTGATTGATAAGTCGATGATGAACGTCATGGAGAACTCCAATAAGTTGAATAGTTTTTCAAAGAAACAAAGAGAATAAAATCTCACACTTTATTAATGAATAAACTGTTCCAAAAACGCCAGCCTTTAAATAGGCCAAAGTGCAATATTACATCAAAAATAATATTCCTAAATGGTTCTCATAGGATAGGAAACTAATTAGAAAGCAAATCTAAGTGTTATCTCAGATAAATTATAATATATTACCAATATCTTCAGAACTAAATAAAGGGAAAGAAAATATATTATACTTGCTAAAAGAGGAAAGTAATATATTCTTGTAGATAACTTCAATATATTAGCATTAACTTGG
Organism: Lagerstroemia speciosa; assembly: GCA_037672795.1. Lineage (NCBI taxonomy): Eukaryota > Viridiplantae > Streptophyta > Magnoliopsida > Myrtales > Lythraceae > Lagerstroemia > Lagerstroemia speciosa. The sequence continues at coordinate 2,146,737 of CM075297.1, read as the reverse complement.
TGCTTCTCTTGCCTCTTTAGTTCTCTCAACTTCCCTTCTTGATGATATTCTTCCTCATTATATCTAGTTGAGATATATTTCTTCAGATACTTTCTCTCTTGACATCAACTGAAATATAATTCTTGAAATACTTTCACTCTTGACATTCAGCTGAAATATGTGGCCTTCATCATTTGTCCATTTTTGAAGTATTATGGATAATGTTGAGTCATTTAGCTTGCTCATCACTTGTATGCATATCCATATCCGCTTCTTCCTCGTGCACGAGCTTATCATCATCGGATCATGAGAGACTTTGATTGCAGACTTTGAGCTTGCATCTTGGATCACATCAAATACGGGTTTCGTCACGAGTTGGTGAGGTTCATATCATACTTGATATCGGGTTTCATCGCGGTGTTGGCGAGGTTCGCATCATTTGGTATCAGAGCCAATGTTCTAAGTCAGGTTCTATCTATCCTTTAGGTTATCTTTTTTTCATCATTCTTTGTTTTTGTGTTCTTGAAAAAATGAAAAAATAAAAAAAGAGAGAGAAAAAAAGGAAAGAAAAAGTAAGAGAAAAAAATAAAAGGGTGCAAAGACCGGGAAAAGAAGAAACAAATTGAGCTGACAGAATGATCGAGCTTCAAGCAAAGAGGTGTTCCGAGCGACTTCCACATGAAGATAGACCAACTCGAGTTCTCCAGCAATCAGATTTGAGACAAATCCTTTTCAAGAGGAGGGGAATGATGTGAATCAAGACAGGGATATCAAGAATGGAAGTCAATATCAGATAAAAGAGAAGAAGGAGATCAAGGGGAGCAAAAGGAGCAACAAGATACCAAGCAATATTTGCAAAATATATCTAGTATATTAGAATTTAAATAAATTAGGAGAGTATATTTTTGTTACCTTTCGGAAATATTGTGGTTTCCCAGGAATATTTTGAAGATATCTTTTTGATATATTTAGATTATATTGATCATATCTTCAGGATAGATATTAGGATATATTTGCATCTTTTATATTCTTATTAGTAGTCTATAAATACACAAGTAGGTTAGATTGTATTTTTATTCATTCAGATAATGGATCAATAAAGTGTGAGATTTTATCTCATTGGTTCTTTGAAGAACTAAATGAACTTATCGGAGTAATCCGTGGCGTTTATCATTGACTTATCAATCAACGTTTCCTAGTTGATTGTGGTATCTTCACTATACCAAGGTTCTTACCTCTGTATAGGTAATGGGTCAAGGTTCCACCTTTAGAGCTTGAGAAGGACGTGTTTCCTCGAGACCTTAGTTGAATACGGGTTTCGTCACAAGTTGGTCAGGTTCATATCATACTTGATATCGAGTTTCATCGCGGTGTTGGCGAGGTTCGCATCACTGATGCATCACAATCAATCTCAAGGATTTTCGAGTAGTCGGGTAAGGCATTGCTCAAGCATTGCTGCTACCGAGCTGCAGCAAGGCATGGTAGTGATTGATCAGTGCTTGAGCAAGGCTGCTACCATGCTACTGTGCTTGAGGAAGGCTGATACCGTGGTCGAGCAAGCCACAGCATTGCTACTACCGAGCTATAGCAAGGCATGGCAGTAATTGATTAGTGCTTGAGCAAGGCTGTTACCGTGATCGAGCAAGCCACAGCGGTGATCATTCAGTGCTTGAGCAAGGCTACTACCGTGATCGAGCAAGCCACAGTAGTGATCAATTAGTGCTTGAGCAAGGCTGCTACCCTGATCGAGCAAGGCACAGCAGTGATCGATTAGTGCTTGAGCAAGGCTGCTACCGTGATCGAGCAAGCCATAGCAGTGATCAAGAAGTGGCCGAGCAAGGCAGCCACCGTGGTCGAGGAAGGCTAAAGCAGTGCTCGAGCAAGGTTGCTACCGAGCTGATGCAAGGCATGGCAGCGGTTGAGCAGCGTTGGACCAAGGTTGCTTCTGTGATCAAGCAAGCCACGGCAGTGATCGAGCAATGCCCGAGGAAAGCTACTACCTTGATCGAGCAGCGCTCGACCAAGGCGGTAGCCACGCTACTGTGCCTGGATTGTTATATGCTTCTTTGGAATGATGCTCGTGCCTTGTCTGTGTCACTCCCGGATGGCGGGGGCACACGGGCGGGTGCAGCGCCGTCAATGGATGCTACCTGGTTGATCTTGCCAGTAGTCATATGCTTGTCTCAAAGATTAAGCCATGCATGTGCAAGTATGAACTAATTCAAACTATGAAACGACAAATGGCTCATTAAATCAGTTATAGTTTGTTTGATGGTATTTGCTACTTGGATAACCGTAGTAATTCTAGAGTTAATACGTGTAATGAACCCCGACTTCTAGAAAGGATGCATTTATTAGATAAAAGGTCGACGCGGGCTTTGCCTGATACTCTGATGATTCATGATAACTTGACGGCTCGCATGATCATCGTGCCGGTGACACATCATTCAGATTTCTGCCCTATCAACTTTTGATTGTAAGATAGTGGCCTACTATTAGACCCCTGAGGTTGTATCCTAGGACCCGCCTACCATGAGCGTGCCTTGAAGTCATGGTAGCAGGCAACGTGTTGGGTGGGCATGTTATCGACTAAGTGTCAAGGTGCTAGATCGCGATGCACATGACTGCTCAAGCAAGGCACTGTGATGGTACTTGATCATGAGACGGGTTCTCGATCATGACTATGGTTGCAGGCACACAGGAAGCGATGTAGCCCATAGGCTATCTCCCGGGATATGTGCTACGAATGCTATGGAGCGCTTGGCAGCGTTCCTTGGAGCAGATGCGGGCCACGGTGGAAGGATCAATCAAGTCTTTGGATCACAACCTGTCTTATTGGGAGCAGCGAGAATCATGGCATGGATTTAATCAATCCATGATTGGGGGAGGCAATCATGGATATGCCTAGAAGCCCCTTATGGAAGTCAAGCACGCCAGATATGGAAGTTGACCAAGGATCGAGGAATCCAATAGGGCAAGCAGATTCTTAGGAGGAGAATCAGCCCTATCCATGGAAGCCAGGTGTGCCAGATCAAGAAGCTTGCAAGGATCGGGGAGCCAACATGGCAAGAGGAATCTGAAGAGGAGAATATTCCCAACACACATGGAAAGTCCTGATGGCGATTGGTCAACTACCTTGTATAGACTTGTCGTTAGGGAAAGTCTAGATTACCTGGCATATTTGCTTGGTGGGCTTCGTGTATAAATAGGCGTGGACTCTCATTTAAGTCAGACACTTGAGGGAGATTGGAGAGTCATTCATTTGAGGAGATCCAGACATTCACTCACAAGAAGGAGAGCGGACAGCTGAGGGCATGAGGGACACACTGAGAGGAGAGTGTGAGTACTGAGTCTGTATTGTAAGGAGTCGAGTGAGGAGTGCAAGCTGTTGGAGCTGTGATGCATAAACTCGACCAGAGTCTGTAGTTGGGTTTTTTTATGCTTGTTGTGATATAATACAAGTTAGTTTTTCCCAACCTCTTCTGTGTTGCTTTGATCGTTTCTAGGCTTGTGAGCCTCGGTTTTGTGGGAATTTTGTGGCTGGTCAGCAGAGCGAGCTGTTGACACCTAGCGGTACCAAGGTACTAGAGTGTTATTCGGGTAGCGCCCTTGGCCCCATGACAATAGGTATCAGAGCTCGAAGATACCAGGAATTGGTTTCAGAGCCTGAAGATACCAGGAACTAGTATCAGAGCCTGGAGATACCAAGGAGTGGTATCAGACCCCGGTTTCGGCAACATTACAACCGTGACGACTCAATCGATGGAGGCACTGCAGGAATGAATGGTGGCCTTGAAGGGACAAGCTGCCGCATTCACAGAGGATGCTCCCTTGATGAACGCTGTACATGAGCGCATCCTTGCTCTCGAAGACAATGTCGAAGAGGGTGATGACCTTGTTGGGACGCTGACGGACCTTGTGAAGGTCCTAGTCTCCGATGTCACTACGTTGCTAGATGATGTGGTCTTCATCAAGCGACAACTGGCTACTCAGGGAGTAGCATCGGGGAGTGAGACTAGGCAGAAGGTGAAGATCCCCAAGCCCAAGGCATTCGAAGGTACTCAAAGTCTGAAGGAGTTGGAGAACTTCCTTTGGGACATGGAGACGTTGTTCGACGCTGCGAATGTCCCAGAAGCAGATAAGGTCATGGTAACCACCATGTACTTGGTAAATGATGCGAAGCTATGGTGGCGGACGCGGGTCCAGGATGCACTCAGTGCTGGGCGACCACGTATTGAGACGCGTGAAGCGCTGAAGCAGGAATTGAAAGAGCAATTCCTACCGAGCAACATGGTGTGGGTGGCTCGAGACACACTAGGGAAGCTGAAGCAGACTAGCTCGGTGCGGGAATATGTCAAGCAATTCAGCTTGTTGATGCTTGACGTGACGGGCATGTCAGAGACGGATAAGCTATACGTTTTTGAAGGGTCTGCAGCCATGGGCTCAACTAGAGCTGAGACGCCAAGGTGTGAAGGACCGTCCAACAGCTCTAGCAGCGGCTGATGCGCTGCTCGACTTGCTCAACACTCAGGTTGAAGACGGGGTGGAGGAGGCGCAAGGCGAGGACAAGGACAAGGTGTCCAAGTCCAAGGCCAAGGGAACGAATGGTAAGGGTAAGAGCAAGCTTACTCGTGAGGACAAAGGGAAGGAGAAGGAGAAGGAGAACGAGGGAAATGGCTCATTGAAGAAGGACCCTCGGACTCATCCCGGTTGCTTCATATGCAACGGTCCCCACAAAGCAAAGGATTGCCCGAAGTGGGAGAAGCTCTCAGCGTTGGTGGATCAGGACTCAAACGAAGAGGTAGTGGTACATGCCTCTACATCGTATGTGCGAGGCGCACTTCGTTCTGATCGCCGAAAGGCCGCATATGGACTATTGTTCGTGGACGTGCTACTCAATGGTTGAAAGGTGTCGACATTGGTAGACACAGGAGCGTCCAACACATTCATGTCGGACAGGATGGTGCGACCACTTGGGCTGAAAGTGGAGCAGCACAATTCCAAGTTGAAGGCAGTCAACTCGAAGAGCCAGCCAATAGGTGGCCTGGCTAAGGGAGTTCCCATCAAGATGGAGTCTTGGGAGGGAAGCCTTGATGTCATGGTTGTCCCGTTGGATGACTATGACCTGGTTCTTGGGAATAATTTCTTCGTGGAGGCCTCAATTACAGTCTCCATGCACCTCGGTGGATTCATGATTGGCAATCCGTGACACCCATGCTTTGTTCAAGGATACAAAGGTTTCAGTCACAACAAGGGGGTTACGACAGAGACGGTGTTTGCCATGCGGGTAGCACGAGGGAAGAAGAAGGGTTGCCCCACCTGCTTGGCTGATGTAGGCGGAGCAGGGGCACAAGGGGTTAACTCGAAGCCAGCAGTACCTTCGAAGAGTGCAAGGTACTTGGGAATCTTCAGGGTGTGATGCCTGAAGATCTGCCAGCAGGTCTACTACCAGGGAGGGCGGTGGACCACGAGGTGGAGGAAGCCATGGTGAAGGAGAGGGTGCTCAGGCTTCCTAACTTGGAGAAGCCCTCTAAAGCGCATGGTGAGTGTGCAATTGGAGACGTGCTTGTGCGGGACAAGCACTCT